>OZ024864.1:51149346-51181846 GCA_964017155.1 Oasisia sp. SBJ-2009 | reverse complement strand
GGCTGGCTGGCTGGCTGGCTGACTGACTGACTGACTGACTGACTGACTGACTGACTGACTGACTGACTGACTGACTGACTGACTGACTGACTGACTGACTGACTGACTGACTGACTGACTGACTGACTGACTGACTGACTGACTGACTGACTGACTGACTGACTGACTGACTGACTGACTGACTGACTGACTGACTGACTGACTGACTGACTGACTGACTGACTGACTGACTGACTGACTGACTGACTGACTGACTGACTGACTGACTGACTGACTGACTGACTGACTGACTGACTGACTGACTGACTGACTGACTGACTGACTTACTGACTGACTGACTGACTGACTGACTGACTGACTGACTTACTGACTGACTGACTGACTGACTGACTGACTGACTGACTGACTGACTGACTGACTGACTGACTGACTGACTGACTGACTGACTGACTGACTGGCATGGTAACATGAGGAGCGCCAAGTTTTGGAACGGTATTGGTTTTTTAACGTAGAGTAATTCGATTGCAACTCCTATGTTTAACTGACAACGCTACCACGCTCTACATCAATGTAGCCTACATACACTCGTTTTCTGTTATGGTATACTATTTAGTTGTTTCCTAAAAGAAACAGCCTTTTCGCTGTGCATATGCTGAGAGACCGTAATGAACATCTCTGGCTAACGGGTTAGTGAATACAAAAAGGCCGCTGTGCCTCTAACAATGAAACACTCTACATGCAGCTTTATTCTTGCATAAACAGATCCGAATAAACAGATCTACTATGGAATGAAGATTTACGGTTTCGGAGCCACCATGGACGCACGCAGGCACGCACGCACGCACGCAAACACACCGCACATAAACACGCACACAGTAACATATACACTGTCTACACTGTCAGAAACATTTAAGGTACTACTGTGACAACGACTCAGAATCCATATAACTGACCTATTCGACATAATTACGATAATAATTATGTTGTTTTGTGTAGGTTGTGTTTATTGAACACCCATATTAAAAAAATATGGTCTATCTAGACCATGGTAAGCGCCTTTCATAACATAAAAAACTATTTTAATTAAGCCAAATGTACGATTTACATTTGACGAAATGATGAGTGTTTCGTATAAAAGATCAGAGCAGCCAACAAAGCCTGTGCATTTCACATTATTCATCGTATCTGCTATTGATCTTTGAAGGTTAGGCGATTTATTGGGATGTTTAATTTTTCTTATCGAAATATACTGACATTGTTTATGTATGGGATATAATCTGCCAAGGTTGTTTATAACTAGAGCTGACTTTTCATTCATCCACTTGTTATTTGATGTGTAGTGTTTGACCTTTGCCAGCAACTTCTTCCTATATTCCATCTACTCTTGAATGCTAACTGAAAACTATTGTATTGATGAACAACACCCTTGGTACAAAATGAAAAATATCATATACTAAATACCTATTAATTCAATATAAAATCCCTCTTGAATTCCTTTTTTTTTCTTCAAAATCTTTCAATTCCAATTGCCGCTCCTGCTCCGGAATTGGAGCGGAATTGAATTATAATTTCGAAGTAGTCTCGGAATTGACCCCAGCATTGGCTGACCGGGGAATTTTAACAAGATTTAACAAAATTGCCACCTAGAGAGTCAACTCTAGATGGGAGGGGAACTAGGAAGACGTTTGGCTTATCGAGAGTCCAACCTATCTATCTAAGTATATCCCGCCCTTCTTAGTTATATATCGATTTTTTTTTAATATATTAACACTACTAACACCTACGCAATGTGCTGATTATCTGCTCAAGTCATTTACTGTTTTTTGTTAAAATAAAACATTTCTAGCATATCAATATCCTTCTTGCCATATGGCCTCCATGCTTGTACACATTATTCTAAATGAGGCTTTATGTTTTGCTATATATAGCGGTATTATTAGGTTTTTCCCTTGTACATTATATTTCGCCTCATTAATCCAAGAATTTGGTTTCCCTTCGCTGCTGCAATTCCTCACTGCTCTGATACCTTCATATCAACATTAATAGTTAATTCTAAGTTATTTTCTTGATCGGTAGTATCTAACTAACTATTGTTTTATACAGCGGTATTATTAGTTCTTTTCCTTATACACTATATTACGCCTTATTAATACAAGAATTTGGTTTCCCTTCGCTGCTGCAATTCCACACTGCTCTGATACCTTCACATCAGCACTAATAGTTATTTCTTTTACGGTAGTATTTAGTACAGTACCACCCATTGTATATTGTGCATCTTCATTCCCATGTCCTGTGTGGAGGCTCTTACAGCATTTGCCACTTCTTAGACCATTCGGTCAACTTATTAAGATTATCTTGCAAATGCTGTCTACTTTTAATTTTTCTCAACACTTTCATGCCGTCCGCTAACTTGAACACCTTGCTTTTAAGAATAAAGTAGGTTCCACTATTGATCCATGCGGTACTCCACTCAAAACCAATTTCCAGTTTGAAATTTCCCCATCAACTTCTACTCTTTGTCTTCCATCAATAAGCCATTTTTCTAACTAGTTAATCATAGCATTTCCTAGATTGTAATATACAATGTCAGTATTTTCGTATTTTATTCATTCAATTGACAATAACTATTTCAGTCAGTGGCATGTGCAATCCAATGAGGGGCGTCCTTGTGGAGGAAGTATTTGATTGATTCATTTGACAATAACTATTTCAGAGTGCGGCATGTGCAGTATAGTAGGATCCTATCAAGGATACCTTGGCGCGGCGCGATCGAATTCCACCGGTGGAAAGTCAAGGTCACCATGTTAAAAGATAGGCGAAAAGCTCAAAGGTCAAACGGTCAAGTGGCGCGCCCCCTGGCGGAAAGTTTTCCTCTGGGGCGGAGAGCCCCAATTCCTCCGTAGGGAGGTCAAAGGTCAAGGTCACATATCAAGGTCAACGTCAGAGATCACATGTCAAGGTCAAATGTCAAGTGGCGCCCCCTGGCTGATAGGACAACGGCTAATGAAAACTCTTCTTCGTGCGCAACAGCTAATGAAAACGCTCACCAGGTTAGCCTCTTGACCTTTTGACTATTTTAAAAAGTATTTAAAAAATAAGACACACGTATTTGTGGGGTATTAGCTGAAGTCATATCCGTCAGATGGCTCCACTTGTTCTTTTACCTAGTGTGTAGTTCGTCATCTATCCGCGAGGGGCGCTACATTTGGCGTAATTAAAAAAAATAAGACGCACGAATTTGGACAGTACTAATTCGTGACCTGTCCATAAGGGGGCGCCACTAGTTCGTGACCTATCCGCCAGGGGCGCCACTTGACATTTGACCTTGTCATGTGGTCTTTGGCTTATAACTTGACATGTGACCTTGACCTTTGACCTTCCTCCGGAGGAATTGGGGTTCTCCGTCCCAGAGGAAAACTTTCCGCCAGGGAACGCCACTTAGCCTTTTGACCTTTGACATTTTTTTAACATGGTGACCTTTATTGATTCATTTGACAATAACTATTTCAGCGTGCGGCGTGTGTTATCTAAAGAGGGGCGTTAATGTGGAGATGATATGTGTAAGGACAAAGCATGTGTGCAAGCTTTATGGAGGTTGCGGCATAGCTGGCTGGGCAAATTGTTGCAAGTAAGTTGTGTGTTGCGATAGGAGGCTACTTGCTATTGTATATTTTATGCTAATGCGCTAACGTTTGTCTGTGTTAACTCGCTTCCTCGACCACTGCCCGCTCATCTACCAGTTGGTGGTTCTGTTGTGTGAAAGCACAATGATAGTTATTTAGAGTTATTTTTGAACGTGTTTCTGTTATGCATGGCTTTTCTGGAGCGTATTTCTCCAACCTGAGACAAATCAGTGGTGATCAGTTCTCCTGAAACGTTACATATATACGAATGGGTTAAAGCTCCAACTAGTTTGCATATTTGTAAGAGTAAATGAGTAGTTTGTATAGGTTGTTGTTTTTTGTTGTCGCGACCGCCGATGTTGTCAACGTTGTTATTGTCCTATTGTTGTCATCGTCGTCGCCGTGTTTATAGTTGTCGTTATTTTCGGTAATATTGGTGTCGTCGCTGTGTGGTGTTTTTTTTGGCACTATTGTTACCGTTATCGTGGATTTTGTAGTTGCCATTGTGGTAAAGTTGCGGTAACGTTGCCATTATTGTCATTTTTACTGTTGTTAGTAACGTAACAGTAATAACTTTATTGTGTATAGCGCCATGTATCCAGATATACGTATGCTTAAAGGCTCTTAAAATACGACATTGTTAATCATAATAGTCACTATAATAAAATATAGTATACAATGATTTTATTCCATGAAATAAAATTCGTACATCATTATAATAATAACGACAAAGTCCATATTACAACTTCTGTAAATAACTAAGCAATTGAAACTTGTTTTCTAGTTTAAAATTAGTTGGGTAGCTAAATACAATAAAAGAATTGTCAAAATAAAATAGAAGATAAACCAATAAATAACTAATGTAAACTAAAATGGCTGCGCCGAACATTGGCTGCGCCGAAATAATTAAAAGTAAGCCACTGTCCGAGAGTCAATAGTTCGAATGGAAATATTATATAATATTGATATGCTTTTTTAAAGAGATATGTATTAATTAGAGATTTGAATAAATCCAGAATGTCAGCGACGTATTGTTGGTGCGGTTGTTGTCATTTTATTTTTATTGTTGAAGTAGTTGTTGTCGTATGAGTTGTCGTTGCCTTGTTATTATTATGTTATTAGTATGTATTTTTAGTATCATTATTTTAGGAATAATCATTGTAAAGCGCCCCAGAACAATTATTTGGATGGGGCGCTATATAAGAAATAAACTATTATTATTATTATTCAATGTTGTCGTTGTCGTATGTGTTGTCGTTGCCTTCAATGTTGTTGTAGTCGTATGTGTTGTCGTTGCCTTCAGTGTTGGTTTTGTCGTATGAGTTGTCGTTGCCTTCAATGTAGTTGTTGTCGTATGAGTTGTCGTTGCCTTCAATGTAGTTGTTGTCGTATGAGTTGTCGTTGCCTTCAGTGTTGTTGTTGTCGTATGTGTTGTCGTTGCCTTCAATGTTGTTGTTGTCGTATATGTTGTCGTTGCCTTCAATGTAGTTGTTGTCGTATGAGTTTGCGTTGCCTTCAATGTAGTTGTTGTCGTATGTGTTGTCGTTGCCTTCAATGTAGTTGTTGTCGTATGAGTTGTCGTTGCCTTCAATTTAGTTGTTGTCGTATGAGTTGTCGTTGCCTTCAATGTTGTTGTTGTCGTATGTGTTGTCGTTGCCTTCAATGTTGTTGTTGTCGTATGAGTTGTCGTTGCCTTCAATGTAGTTGTTGTCGTATGAGTTGTCGTTGCCTTCAATGTTGTTGTTGTCGTATGTGTTGTCGTTGCCTTCAATGTTGTTGTTGTCGTATGTGTTGTCGTTGCCTTCAATGTAGTTATTGTCGTATGAGTTGTCGTTGCCTTCAATGTTGTTGTTGTCGTATGTGTTGTCGTTGCCTTCAATGTAGTTGTTGTCGTATGAGTTGTCGTTGCCTTCAGTGTTGTTGTTGTCGTATGAGTTGTCGTTGCCTTCAATGTTGTTGTTGTCGTATGTGTTGTCGTTGCCTTCAATGTTGTTGTTGTCGTATGAGTTGTCGTTGCCTTCAATGTAGTTGTTGTCGTATGTGTTGTCGTTGCTTCAATGTAGTTGTTGTCGTATGAGTTGTCGTTGCCTTCAGTGTAGTTGTTGTCGTATGTGTTGTCGTTGCCTTCAATGTTGTTGTTGTCGTATGTGTTGTCGTTGCTTTAATGTAGTTGTTGTCGTATGAGTTGTCGTTTCCTTCAATGTAGTGGTTGTCGTATGAGTTGTCGTTGCCTTCAATGTAGTTGTTGTCGTATGAGTTTTCGTTGCCTTCAATGTAGTTGTTGTAGTATGTGTTGTCGTTGCCTTCAATGTTGTTGTTGTCGTATGAGTTGTCGTTGCCTTCAATGTAGTTGTTGTCGTATGTGTTGTCGTTGCCTTCAATGTTGTTGTAGTCGTATATGTTGTCGTTGCCTTCAGTGTTGTTGTTGTCGTATGTGTTGTCGTTGCCTTCAGTGTTGTTGTTGTCGTATGTGTTGTCGTTGCCTTCAATGTTGCTTTAGTCGTATTAGTCGTTGCGCACGGGTCCAAATGTTGAAGGTAGTGGACACCTCGTGCTATCTTTGGTTGTCGTGTATTTTATTAAACTTCAAACCCTCGCGAATAATATTCCAGTGGGCAACACTCTCAAATCAGTGTACCTCACTCCGGAAAGTACACTTATATCCAGGCCCTTAATGGCCCCGTTGTATATATTTCTCTTTCCACATTTTCACAGTAACTGTATAGCAACAAACTTAAGTGTAGTATAAAATAATCAGGAATGACGAGAACTAATATATGTGGCAATATCTTGTTTATACGTTTATTTTTCAAGATGTCAGATACAGAACATTGGACAGAATAACGATCAATCAGTTCAGTTTCGTTATACGCCGCAATCATGAGTCAAACATGTAGTTTGAATATGGAGTCAAGAGGAAGCGAGTTTCCTTAGTGTTTGATCCGTGGTTTTGCAATATGCACAGTGTGTCGCAAATGTCTTGCAAGTCATCAGCCAGTCCAATGAGTTGTGCATCATAATTTCTTTCCAGATGTCATTGTTCAAATGCATCCGTGTGTAGATTAGCCATTGCGTCTCATAGAGATTTGTGTTCCGGCATGGTAGTAATCCCCTGCTGAAGCAAAATCTTTGTTAACCGTTCCTTGCTTGCATAAACCAGTTTCTATAAGGATAACTTCAGCATCACTGTTCCACATAGTGTTTACAACTGCACCCATAACGGTTCCTGCGAGATGAAACTACATACACATGACAATAAGCTTCCATTGTCATCATCAGGGCAAGCTTGCTCCCGTAGCCCAATCGAAATATCATGCAAAGCCTGATCTACCATAACTAGTGTGTGTTTCACCCCAAACGTATTGGCCAGCTTTGCTGCATATTCTAAGCGGATCTATTTGACCAGAATGGATCATTAGACCATATATGAAGCATGTGGCTGGCATTGTTGACGCCAGTGTTGTGAAGAAAGCATTCCAACCTTGACAGTGATTGCTTTCGAGCTCTACTTTCTTAATGGGTGACGAACGGCAAAATTGCCGTGCCACAATCATCAACTGGAAGTATTGTTCACAGATAGGTTGAAAATCTACAGTCCTCATCTTTTCAAGTGATCTGACTTTACACTTTTCGAACACAAAAATGTAGCGTGGTTCAACTGGAGAACGTATGGCGCTCGACAACAACAGTTTCAATAAGTTATCATGATAACAGTGCGAAAATATTCGTTCTTGCCGTCACCAAATTGTTATCTTCAACAATCAAAATAGCTTATGCAGACGACAAGTTACCGTTTTTTTGACGTCACCAATAGTGCTGTCACGTACTGTATAATTGGTAAACATAAGTGTCCGTTGTTTTTATTTTGTTAGTTTCGTATTTCGTTTCGATAAAAACACGGTGGGCACCAAGATAAGTTAAAATGACTGATACGCTGTAATACATGTCATTCAAAATGTATGACTTTCCTCATAAAACAAGACTATAATTATTATATTATATTATATTATATATATATATATATATATATATATATATATATATATATATATGTATATATATATATATGTATATATATATACATGTATATATATATATATATATATATATATATATATATATATATATATATATATATATATATATATATATAAGTTATTTCAGAGATGAAAATCTAGCATCAAACCAAAATGAGGGGGAGAAGTATACAATGTTTCAAGAAAAGGTTATGTCCAGATAACTTTTACAATTATGTAGTATAAATCAACCGAGGAATGAATGGGGATACCCTTAATATGTTAACCGTATATTTTGATTATGTAGTAAGGTGACTACTGTACATTTATACGAAATCGCCGACAAAACGGAAATGTTTTTCTACTTATTCTTTTTTTGTTTATTTCTCGTTGCCTTAATAATATATGTATTTCTATAATATATTTGTGGTCTTTATTCCTCTCACCACTCCTGATATATTGTGGTACAGGAACTAGCTAAATTAATTAAATAAACTATGAATATTTCATAATTAGTCATTGTGACTTAACGGTCATTCAGACACCTTCAGGCGTGAATATAAGTGTAATTTGCAAGTGGTGTGTTGTGTTGCGTGGGCATACGATAGGAAAGATATCAAGTGTAGGCGAGTAATACCTGTTCGGACTCTTGTTGAAAGTAATGGCTGTGACAAGAGTGACACAAATGACTCAGAACAATGTTTAAGATGTGCTTGAGAAACACCAATGTGTTTTTATTTCGAATAATGCATGTTGTCATAATTTATATTGCTTTAACAAACATTGCGTTAATAACCAGCAGTAAGTTATGCATCAGGATTGTCTTTAGTAGTGAATTATTACCATAATAAACGGGATAATTGCACAATCAATGAATCTCACTCCGATTTGCGTCACATCACAAAAATGACAAAATCACAAACATAAATGAATGTACATCATTTTGATATATTACATAAATATATTGATTACATATTAAGGTAATTATAACTCCTGTTGTGAAATGTCAACTGCGATTTTTCGATATATTATCCAATGTTTTTTACTTGGCTTCCCAAAAAATAAACGTATCAATACGATATTGTCATGAATATTAGTTCTCGTCATTCCTGATTATATAATACTACACTCAAGTTTGTTGTTATATATTTACTGTGAAAATGTGGAAAAATAAATATAATATTAATTATTATGCAAAGCGGCCATTAAGAGACCACATAGGCTTGAATGTAAGTACAATTTTCGGAGTGAGCTACACAGATTTGAGAGGGTTGCCCTCTGGTATATTATATTATTAAGGAAGGTTTGAAGTTTAGATAACGACAGGGCAACCAAAAATAGCACGAGGTGTCCACTTCGACCCCCGTGCACCCCGAGTATATGCGTTAGCGGCATTGCTGTTGTCATATGTCTTACAATTGTTGTTGATGGCGGAGTGGTTGTTATTGTACGTGTTGTTATTATTGTTGCCGTGGCTTTAGTTGTATATGTGTGTTGTTGTTGTTGTTGTTGTTGTTGTTGTTGTTGTTGTTGTTGGTGGTGGTGGTGGTATGGTATGCAGGTATTGCAGTACCTCAGGTATTGCAATACCTCAGGGAGTTTGACGCCCCTGCCATGCAGAGTTGTAAACCACTGCCTTGTGGTATAGGTTCTTGTCAGAACCGAAGGCTAAGGGAGCAAACCCTAAACAGAAAACCATGTCACTGTGGCAGCATCAAGGGCGGTTGGTGTATGGAACTCCCAACATCTCTCGACCAGTCACTCCAGGGACAAATAGTTTGCGCCTGTCTTCACATGTTCTTGCCGGTGGGAGACCTCTATTTGTTCCCCGAGAGAGTGTCGCTAGTAACTTGCAAAAGCCAGCGGTACTTCAAAAGTTTTTGCTAGCAGCTTCCATGAAATGTACAACTGCACGAAACATGATACCGGATCGGCCGTCGCCCGGGTTACCAAGGACCGCGCTGCTCGACCTCATCTTCCGTCGACAGTGGAAAATCAGCTAGGAAGAAGAAGACAAAGAAGACAACTACTGACAATTGGACAATGGAACGTCAGGACTCTCCTCGACCGAGAAGGAGCTAACCGACCAGAAAGACGTACGGCACTAGTAGCAATGGAACTTGCCAAATACAACATCGACATCGCCGCCCTATGTGAAACAAGGTTCTCAGAGTCTGGTAGTCTCAACGACTTGGAATACTCTTTCTTCTGGAGTGGCAAACCCGAAGGAGAAAGAAGGGAGGCCGGAGTGGGCTTTGCTATCAAAAAGGATATCATCACAAAGCTGACAGAAATGCCACGGCCAGTAAGTGACAGAATCATGACGATGAGACTACCTCTGAGCAAGGACAACTTTGCTACAATTATCAACGTGTATGCCCCGACAATGACAAACCCAGACGAAAACAAGGAGGCCTTCTACAACCAGCTCACAAGTGTGCTCAGGGGCATCCCTCATACCGATAAGCTACTGCTGATAGGAGACTTCAATGCGAGGATAGGAAGAGACAATGACAAGTGGCCCTTAGTCATGGGCAAACATGGGATTGGGAAATGCAACTCCAATGGCGAACTTCTACTGGCTCTGTGCTCTGAGTTCGAACTGATAGTGACGAACACCATGTTCAAGCAGAAGGATGAACGCAAGACCACCTGGATGCATCCTCGTTCCAAACACTGGCATATGATCGACTTCATCATCACGAGGTGTCGGGATAAGATGGACATCCACGGCACCCGAGCCATGCGTGGAGCAAACTGCTGGACCGATCACCAGATGCTGAGATCAAAAGTGGCTTTCAGAATACGACAAAAGCACAACAGGCAAGGGACAAATAAGCCGACCAAGCTCAACACTGCAAAACTAAGTACCATCAGCCATAGGGAGAGTTTTGAGCAGGAGATGGACAGTGCTCTCGCCCACTGGGAGGAGAAGGAAAACTCAACACCAGACGAGGAATGGGCAGCTCTGCAGCAGGTTGTGTACAACACAGCCAAGACATATCTTGGCAAGCCAGACAGAAAACACCAGGACTGGTTCGACCCCAACGACCAGGAGCTACAGACTCTTATGAGCAGAAGAGATCAAGCCCACCAGAGAGTGTTGCAAACCAGGAGCACTAGATCCACCACTGCAGCATACAAAGATGCCTGCATACTGCTACAAAAACACACCCGTGCACTGAAGTCGGACTGGTGGGAAAGGAAAGCAGTGGAGCTGCAGAGAGCTGCCGACAGTAACAACATGAAGGGCTTCTACAATGGACTGAAGGAAGTGTGGGGACCCAAAAAGAAGGGACCTGTTCAACTAAAATCAACAGACGGAATGGAAACCTTCTCTGACAGCAAGAGAGTTGTGGCAAGATGGAGTGAACACTTCCAGAAGCTACTCAACGTCCCTGGCGACATAGATCACGAAGCTCTGGACAACATCCCGCAGCGCATTACCAAGACAAGCCTTGATGAGATTCCAACTATGAATGAGATGGCTAGAGCAATCGCCAGCCTGAAAGATGGCAAAGCACCTGGAGGAGATGGAATTCCTGCAGAAGTATGGAAGCATGGAGGAGACAATCTGTTCAGCAGACTGCACCAACTAATCACCAATGCCTGGGAGATGGGTTCTGTACCACAAGCATGGAAGGATGCAAGCATTATAACCATCTACAAGAAAGGTGATCGAACAGACTGTGGGAACTATAGAGGAATCTCTCTTCTTTCCATAGCAGGCAAGATCTTCGCCAGGATCCTCCTCAACAGACTATCTACCCACCTAACACCAGAGGTAGTTCCGGAGACACAATGTGGCTTCAGAGGTAACCGGAGCACCGTGGATATGATATTTTGTCTCCGACAACTACAAGAAAAGTGCATTGAGCAGGACCGACCACTGTACATAGTATTTGTCGACTTCAGTAAGGCGTTCGATACAGTTGGGAGGACCGGACTATGGCAGCTACTGAAGAAGTATGGCTGCCCAGAGAAGTTCACAACAATGATCGAGGCACTACATACCGGAATGATGGCGACTGTTAATGTTGGAGGGGAAGTCTCGGAATCGTTAAGGGTCACAAATGGGTTCAAGCAAGGCTGTGTACTGGCGCCCACGCTCTTTTCCATCTTCCTATCAGCAATGCTCGACAATGCTTTCCGAGACATGGGGGATGGCATCTACATACAGTCCAGACAGAGCGCTGACCTATTCAACGTCGCACACTTCAGAGCGAAGACCAAGACTACACGGATACTGATGAGGGAGCTGCTATTCGCAGATGACAGTGCACTGGTTGCACACTCTGCTGAAGACATGCAGAAAATAGTGGATGCTTTTTCCAATGCGTCAAAGAAGTTCGGCCTGAAGATTAACATCAAGAAGACCGAGGTGCTGTACCAACCCAACTCTACAAGAACCCGAGAGGAGGATATCATGGTTGACGGAAACAAGCTGAACTCTGTTATGGAATTCACCTACCTCGGAAGCACTATATCAAGTGACGGATGCATTGACGATGAAATACAGAGGAGGATGGCCAAGGCTAGTGCATCTTTCGGCCGACTACGCCAGAGACTCTGGAACAACCACCATGTGTCCATGCGGGTTAAAGGCAAGATATACCGTGCAATTGTGCTGTCCACCCTCCTATACGGAGCCGAGGCCTGGACAGTGTACAGACGACAGGTGAAAAAGTTGCACGCCTTCATGATGCGGCATCTGCGTTCGATCATGAGGATAACCTGGATGGACAAAGTGACAAACAAGGAAATACTCGAACGGACAGGGCTGCCATCTATGGAAGATCTTCTGATCAGAAAGAATCTCCGGTGGACTGGACACCTCATGAGGATGTCATCAGACAGGCTACCGAAGCAGGTTCTCTACTCCCAACTGTCTTCTGGTCACAGAAAGAGAGGGCGCCCTCGTCTCCGGTTCAAAGATACCATCAAGAGAAACCTGAAGCTGAGAGACATAAAGATCGACTCCTGGACATCACTCTCACAGCAGAGAGACAAATGGAGAGCAAGAGTCAAGTGATGGAAGCAGTCTTTGTCGCTTCGCGACCGACAGCATGATGATGATGATGATGATGTTGGTGGTGGTGGTGGTGGTGGTGGTGGTGGTGGTGGTGGTGGTGGTGGTGGTGGTGGTGGTGGTGGTGGTGGTGTTGTTGCTGTTGCTGTTGCTGTTGCTGTTGCTGTTGCTGTTGCTGTTGCTGTTGCTGTTGCTGTTGCTGTTGCTGTTGCTGTTGCTGTTGCTGTTGCTGTTGTCGAAGTGGTTATTGTCCTATGTGTGTTGGTTGTTATTTTTGCTGCTGTTGTTATTACAATTTCTGTGATACTTGTTATGGATGTGATAGTAGTGTTAACGTTGTTATTGGTGATGACGTTAGTAGTTGTGATTAATGTTAGTTGCGATGGTAGAGAGGCAAGCATAATTGCTTATAATTCGTAAGTAATTAAGCGCTCTTAGTGATAAAACGTTGTCATGTTTTAATAGGACAAAAGTAATTTATGCTATGAAAACCTACTGCTGCAAGCAGGGAATACAGACCTGGCTGGTGAATCCGTTCGACAGGATCTGCGTTGATAGACGTGAGTACAGTCATAGGTAGACGACCACCTACTTGGCGTCACCTTATGCCTTCGTTCTGTCAGGTAGACGACCATCTGCTTGACGTCACCTTATGCCTTCGTTTTGTCGGGTAGACGACCACCTGCTTGGCGTCACCTTATGCCTTCGTTTTGTCAGGTAGACGACCACCTGCTTGGCGTCACCTTATGCCTTTGTTCTGTCAGGTAGACGACCACCTGCTTGGCGTCACCTTATGCCTTCGTTTTGTCAGGTAGACGACCACCTACTTGGCGTCACCTTATGCCTTCGTTTTGTCAGGTAGACGACCACCTGCTTGGCGTCACCTTATGCCTTTGTTCTGTCAGGTAGATGACCACCTGCTTGGCGTCACCTTATGCCTTCGTTTTGTCAGGTAGACAACCACCTGCTTGGCGTCACCTTATGCCTTCGTTTTGTCAGGTAGACGACCACCTTCTTGGCGTCACCTTATGCCTTCGTTCTGTCAGGTAGACGACCACCTTCTTGGCGTCACCTTATGCCTTCGTTCTGTCAGGTAGACGACCACCTACTTGGCGTCACCTTATGCCTTCGTTTTGTCAGGTAGACGACCACCTGCTTGGCGTCACCTTATGCCTTTCTTTTGTCAGGTAGACGACCACCTACTTGGCGTCATCTTATGCCTTCGTTTTGTCAGGTCGACGACCACCTACTTGGCGTCACCTTATGCCTTTGTTTTGTCAGGTAGACGACCACCTACTTGGCGTCACCTTATGCCTTTGCATTGTCAGGTAGACGACCACCTACTTGGCGTCACCTTATGCCTTCATTTTGTCAGGTAGACGACCACCTGCTTTGCGTCACCTTATGCCTTTGTTTTGTCAGGTAGACGACCACCTACTTGGCGTCACCTTATGCCTTCGTTTTGTCAGGTAGACGACCACCTGCTTGGCGTCACCTTATGCCTTCGTTTTGTCAGGTAGACGACCACCTACTTGGCGTCACCTTATGCCTTCGTTTTGTCAGGTAGACGACCACCTACTTGGCGTCACCTTATGCCTTTGTTCTGTCAGGTGTCATGAACGTTTGCTGTGCGTTATTCTTACTAGCCAAATGTCCCAGAGTGTGGGAACCGATATGGTCACGAAGCATGATTAGTTTCACGAGATGCGGACCTATCTAATTTTGTCGGCATTCGAGGGAAACCCCCTCCGTAAGCATTTTCCATCGTCAAGTAAAATAAAATAATCCAAATATTAAGCTGCGCAATTCGACGTGTGGAGATAGAGAGTCACTTCATTGATAAATCACAAAGGCTCTTTTGGACAAGACGAAGACAAATCTATTATACATTGTGGTGACATTTACTAGGCGTTATAGCGGACATATTTAGGACATTGTCATTTGTTTTCTAATTTCATCCGGGATCAGTATAATATTAATCTTAAGGGGTCATAATTAAAACAAAACCAACAGTAAGCACTGGGTAACAGCGGGGCGGGTTAAGCTAACAACTGCATAGACGTTCATGCCTGCAATTATTCTTTGATGTCGCTTGGTTCATAATATGTACGTGTGTTCTACAGGAGCTAATTGCGGTGGATTCGACGTTGTCGTAACCCTACGGTCTAGAATGGACAGGCTTAAGTATGAACCGTGCACTTATCGGTAAGTTGGTGTTGTCGTCTGGAGAATCATTTAAACAACTTAAGTTATTAGCAATTTGAATAGACTTAGCTGCTTTTGAACGTGTGTTTATTTAAATTGTTGTTTAGAGTTGTTCTGAACACTTTTGTCGTAATAGTGTATGCTATTGTGACATTTTCATATCTTTCTAATTTATTATTTATTTGTTCAGCATCCGTTGCCGGAGAAGAAACATTACATACATATGCACATGTGCAATCACATATAAAAGACAATAAAATAAAATAAATAGCAACAATACTTAAATTGGCATGATATAATATATAAAATTCAGTGTATGTTTTGTATATCAGTTAAAATAAAGAGACGCGTAATATATTAGAGTGCAGTGGTTAAAAGATGAACTAAAAGATGTTCATGTGAATATGGCCTTGTAAAATTATCAGTAAATAAAAGGTGTCTAATCGAGTCAACAAGACCATCATTTGTCGCACTACTTTCAGGTACATGTTGATAATTAAAGGGTCGTTTACTAGGTGACTTGTCCATAGATACTACTCTATCCAACAGGGTTCCAGGTACCGTTTCACCATAACGTATCAAACGAGACAGTAAGTGCTGCATCAGTCGACGCGCTGGACTTTCCACTTCAAATATTCTATTATACAAGGATAAAACATTTATATTTACAATATCTTTGATCTTTTCAATATTTATTGCTTTAAGTAAGGAAGTGTTGTGGGATAGTATGCTTAATCCAATACTTTGTTAATATGGTTTTTGTCTCACTTATATTGATCCTAAATTACTATAAAAAAACTGTTTTAATTGCTTTCGTCGTTCGTGGGAAATATTCATGATTGCCGCCACCGGTCACCAAAGGTCTCATAATGAACCTTAACCAGGGCAGTTTCTGTAGAGTGTCCAGCCCTGTATACAGACTGACGTGGTGGCAAAGGAACTCGACGGTTAGCTTAGAGACATACTGGAGACTCGATACCGGACGTAGTTGTTTGGATGGGGACCAATTCTGCCTTTTTAAGCAATGGCACAACAAATGCGGTCTTCCATTCCTGAGAGAATATCCCTATTATTTTACGTAGGGAGTGGGAGTAATTCAGCAACATAATGTTTAACCAATTTGGCTTTCAAGGGCTCAAGAGCACAGCTGGTTGTTTTTTATTTCATGACCAACTTAATATATATATATATATATATATATATATATATATATATATATATATATATATATATATATATATATATATATATATATATATATATATATATATATATATATATATACAGTGCCGGTAAAAAGTCATAGGACCATGCAAGATATCAGGCATATTTTCACAATTTAATTCATTTAAAAATACTAACTAATACAAAAGTCCAACCAAATTGATTATACACTATTACAAACTAATTATATATAATATTTCTGCAGTTCTCATGTACAAACAACACTAATATTTTGTGCAGTGTCCCTTAGCAGCAATCCCTGCAGCATATCTCCTCGGCATTGAACGTACCAGGTTTTGGACAGTGTCCACAGGGATGGCCTGCCATGCAGCTGCCACAGAGCCTCCAGACTACCCGGCTTGCTTCTCTCTACCTTCCTGAAGATGACTTCCCATAGATGTTCTATGTGATTCAAAGTCTGGGCTCTGAGCCGGCCACTGCAGGACCTCAACGTGAGAGCGCTCGAGGAATCTCCTCACCTTGTTCGCTTTATGGCAAGGAGCATTGTCTTGCTGGAAGACAAATGCTTCACCCTCGGCCTCGCCATTAAGTGAAGAAGCTGAAGGCGGCATGTGGTTCCTCAGCACCCTCACGTATTGGTCCTGTCGCATGGTGGCTTCATACCGGTAGAGTTGACCGACCCCTCGCTCAGACCATCAGGGAGCCCCCTCCATGCTTTATTGTGGGGTCAATGCACTGTGGGCTGTACCTCTCATCAACCCTCCTCCTCACAATAGCCTGCTTTGCCCGACAGAAAAGCTGAAAGGCACTCTCATCTGACCACAGCTATGTGTCCCACTGCTGGACTGTCCAGTTTGTATGGCGTCGAGCAAACTCGAGCTAACTTTTAATGCCGCAACAATGGCTTCTTCACTGACATACAACCACGAAGCCCAGCTGAATTCAGGCGTTTCCTTATTGTCGAGGATGATACAGTCACTCCCTCTGACTCAGCTCTGACTCCATCCTCTGTCGCAGTTCTGGGGATGTGAGGCGGCGATCGCTGAGGCTATATCGGACGAGCGCCCGGTCTTGTCGTACCGACGTCTTATTCGGCCTTCCACTCCGCGGTCTGTCGGCCACTGACCCTGTCTCTCCTAGGCACTTCTTGATGCCATACACTGTTTTTACATTTACCATTAGCTGCCGGCTCACCTCCCGACAGCTAACCCCCATCTCCATTAACACCACGGCCCTCGTTCGCAACTCAGTGCTGGTTTTTCGGTAAGGTGGCATCACTGAAAATTAGCCAATAAATGATTTATTATTTTTAAATAAAAATGTTATGCATAAGTTATTACAAATATATAATAAATATTATTATGGAATAATAAAAACAATTTTTTACCATATAATTACCTCTTATTGTATTGAAAATTTGATTTATTCACTACTTTTCTTAATAAATATTGATAATTAATAATAATTAATTAATATTGACACTTTATACAAAATATTGCTCCGGTAATATACCAAAGTACCCTATTATTGCCCACATACAGTTTAGACAGTCAATTGTGATTCATTAGTCCATAGAAAACAGATAACACTTAGTGATGTAATTGAGGCCTACCTTGATCTATGGACGGCAATCTTTGTATGTTCTTATGAAATTAGGCAAAAATGGCAAAAACAGAGGCAAAACAATACTCAAAACAGGATATAGACTTAGGCGCATCCAATAGGTGGCAGCATGTCGTTTGCCAAGTTGATTTTAATGCTGCCATAGAGCTTAACAATAGAGAAACAACAGTAAAATCCAATGGTCCCATGACTTTTTACCGGCACTATATATATATATATATATATATATATATATATATATATATATATATATATATATATATATATATATATATATATATATATATATCTATATATATATTTACGAAGAGCAATTTTCTGATTGGAATCGTTGGATATATTTTTAAAAGGCAAACCCAGCACCGCCAAAATATATAACATATCGTCATTTGTGACGGAGTTATGACCAATTTACTAATCTCTTGTTTTCGATTTTACATTCTCTCGGTTTTTCAAGATAGTTTATCCTGTTCGGTATTTGTATAGTAAATAGTAATAATACAGTTAAAAGCTTGTGGACATAATGATTCCTTGGTGTTTCTACTAATGAATATGTTCGGTAACATATTCGATAACTTAAATTTACGTCACATTTCAGTAGGATGTCAGATTACATAAACAAGTAGATCTTTATTTTTTGACCCCAATAAGTACATGAATTAATAGTCATAATATGAACATAAACTAAACGTCATCATAAATAATTTATAATAGAACCTGGTTTGCGTCATTAATATGGCCGCAAAACGTTAAGTAAATTCCGATTCATATTTGAGTTATTCGTTCCTTTCTCTCACGAACTGTACTTCCCTTCTCTCTTTCAGAGGAAGGAAGTTCTGCGCGCAGAGGTATTGGTTACGGAAGGGGAAGTGCGTAGTGATTTTTTAATCTGTAAGTAAACTATTTTGGATAGCGTTGTATTTGAAATTGGCGGGAAAATTGGCGGATGCAGATGTTTGAATTTGGTGGTGTATAAAGGTTGAAAAACAAGCGGAAATATTGATTGATAAGTATTATTCTTGTGCTAAGGTTATTCATAAAGGTGTACTAGACATATATTGAGTAGCAGTTTTGGTTAAATGTTGTTAGATAACAGTATTTTTGAACAGATTAGTATACGTGGGTGATAATAGGGTAATCTAGCCTTCGACCAATTGTAAACAAGACTGAGCAAAATCTGTTTATTTGATATCGTATATAAGAGATAAAGCAATAAGCGTAACAATTATATATGTAAGGTAACACTCTTAATAGGTATCATTGTTATTAAAAATAAACAAGCTTTTTAGTAGGAATCCTTAGTTTGTGCAGACTATTATTTATAGTGGGTAAAATAGGGTAATCTAGCTTTCAACAAGATTGTAAACAAAATTTAGCAAATCTGATAAATTGATATAATATATAACAGATAAAATAATAAGCAAAACAGCTACATACATAAGATAATTCTTTGATTCGGCGCCATTGTTATTAAAAATAAGCAAGTGTTTTAGCAGGAAACCATAGTCTGTTTATATAGGTAGTGTCCAAAGTATCCGCTAGGGAACAGTACCAGTACAGAATAAAATTATTGTTCATGGTAGCATAGGTAGTAAGTTGTTTATAACACTTAGTGTGCTGCAGTTGCTGTACACAATAAACAAACAGTCTTTCTAAAGACTAAGTTGGTATAAACTAAGTTGATTTGATCAATCGTAATATGGCACCTTCCAAGCGGCAAGTGAAGGCAAGGAGGCACTTGCTGTGTGATCACTGCCACAGCTTGGTGGAGTTTGCCTTATCGGGGTGCGGAAAGTCGTGGTCAGAGACAACGGAGGAAGGGTTTACTTTCCAATGTTTAGGGTGTCGGAAAGTGGACTGTCTGACAGCAGAGCTAGCTAGGCTAACGGATCTTGTGAAGGGGATGGAGAGAGGAGGGAGGGTGATAGCAAGGAAAACAAATGGAGAAAGAACAACAGAAAACATGCCATGCATGAAGGAGACAGTGGAGAAAGTGACAGTAGAGAAGGAGGGGGGGGGGCAAGGGGACAGGAGATGATAGAAGTAGATGCGACAGGAGGAAAGACGAAGGGAAGAAAGGAACTGAGAGTAGATATGACTAAACGGAAGTCAATAACAAGGAAGATGTCAGGAAGAAAAGAGACAGGAAAGAAAGGACCAACAGAGAAAGCGGCAGGGGGAAAAGTCAGCAAGCAGGAAGATGCAAAGCGGAGGAGCTACTCTGAAGCAGTGATCGAGGGTGCATTGAGAACAGAAAGGGTATTTATGGGAGACTCCATTTTGCGCAAGACGGACAGGACGTTAAGCAAAGGAGAAGACGTTGTTGTTTGTCTTCCGGGGGCAAGAATAGAACATGTCACTGAACGGGTAGAGAATGTATTAGGGCATGGCCAGGGAGGATCTATATTAGTACATGTAGGGACGAACAATGCAGACAGGGATGGAACAACCAAGATAGTACGGAGATACAGAGAGTTGGTAGAGACACTGAAGAAGACAAGAGTAGAACAAATTATTCTCTCAGGAATATTGCCAGTGATGAGGGGAAGGGGAGCAACTTATAGAAACTGCAAGAATATGGCAATTAACGCACTAGTAGTGCAGATGTGTGAAGACGAAGGAGTTGGATTTGTAGATTTCTGAGGATATTTTGTTGGGAAAGAAGATATGTACATGAGAGATGGCCTCCATCTAAGCGGAAAGGGCGCAGCAGTGTTCTCCGAGAATCTGCTTCAATGTATGGACAGAGGAACAGGTTGCAATTTGTTAAACTAGTTTCGCATGGGGGATACACAGAGTAGCCAAATACTAAAGGCACAGCTAAAGACCGCAAAAAGAAATCAGCAAAAAACAGCCTGGAAAGCCCTACGGAATTTGGTTATAAATGTGTTTGTTTAAATGCAAGGAGCATAGTAAACAAAAGAAATGAACTAAACATTATGGTAAAAGATATTGACCCTCACATAATAGGTATAACTGAATCAGATGTCGAATTAGGAATGACAGGATATGTAATGTTTAGGAAAGATAGATTAGGAAGAAGGGGAGGCGGAGTTATTTTATATATTAAAGAATCCATCCAGGCTTACGAAATAAAATTAGAAAAAGAAGCAGAATGTGAAGAAGCTGTCTGGTGTAACATAGTTACAGGAAACTCAACATTAACTGTTGGGTTAGTTTATCGTAGTCCAAACATAAGCATAGAAGAGAATGAAAAAATGCACAACGCTATAAAAGAAGTGAGTAAACGGGACTGTATTATTATGGGGGATTTTAACCATGGGCATATACAGTGGACATCTCTACAGAGTACTGGGAGAGAGGATCAAGAGTTTTTAAATTTAGTACAAGATAGTTTCCTTTTTCAACATGTGTTAGAACCAACCAGGGACAAGAACGTGTTGGACATAGTTTTGAGCTCACAGAAGGAATTTGTTGATAATGTCAATATATGTGAGCCACTGGGATGTATTGATCATAACCAGATACATTTTATCATCAAAGTAAAAGGAGAACGGAACAGAAAAATAAGGTACAGGAAACATTTTCACAAAGGAAGATATAAGGACATGAGGGAATATTTAGCGAAGATAGACTGGAATAACACACTGAAGAATAAGACAGCAACAGAATGCTGGAATATCTTAAACAGTGAAATTGACTGCGTCGTTGACAAATTTGTCCCCTTGAAAAAACAGGGGGAAAGGTCAAAGAAGAAACACTTATCGAAGGAAGCCATTAGAAAAATCAAGTACAAGCAAATGATGTGGTAGACAAATAGACATACTGGAAGTGAAGAAGACTATGCCATTTATAAAGAAGCACTTAATCAAGCTACAGCTGAAATTAGAAATTAGAAGAGAAGCTATGAACAAACAATTGCTTTCAACATAAAACATGACAGCAAGAGTTTTTATGCGTATGTTCGAAGTAAACAGAAAGTTCCAGATAAGGTCGGGCCACTAGAAGGTAGTGATGGAAACATAATAACGGAGGGATTCTTAATGGCAGAAAACCTAAATGAATACTTTAGTTCGGTGTTCACCAGGGAAGATATTAGTGCTACACCAAAGATTACTACTTAAACTAAAGGCCAATGGCATAGGAAATAGTATGATTAACTGGATAGAAAAATGGCTTATTGATAGAAGACAAAGAGTAGTAGTTGATGGGGAGGTTTCAAATTGGAAATCTGTTTTGAGTGGAGTACCGCAAGGATCAGTATTGGGACCTATTTTATTCTTAATATAATAAGCAAGGTGTTGAAGTTTGCGGACGACACAAAAGTGTTTAGGAAAATTAAAAGTGATGCAGATAGACAGCATTTACAAGATGATCTAAATAAGTTGATAGAATGGTCTGAGAAATGGCAAATGCTGTTTAACTTTGGAAAGTGTAAGTGCCTCCACACAGGACATGGGAATGAAAATGCACAATATACAATGGGTGGTACTGTACTAAATACTACTGTAAAGGAAAAGGACTTAGGTTTAACCATTAGTGCTGACATGAAGGTATCAGAGCAGTGTGGAATTGCAGCAGCGAAGGCAAACCAAATTCTTGGATTAATTAGGCGAAATATAGTGTACAAAGAAAAAGAACTAATAATACCGCTTTATAAAACAATAGTTAGGCCTAATTTAGAATATTGTATACAAGCATGGAGGCCATATCGCAACAAGGATATTGATATGCTAGAAAGAGTACAAAGGAGAGCAACAAAAATGATACCAAAACTCAGGAATATTAGTTATGAAATGCGTCTAGAAGAATGTGGTCTAACAACACTAGAAACCAGAAGATTGAGAGGAGATCAGATTGAGGTTTTTAAAATATTGAATGGGTATGAAAATATTGACAGAAATATTTTTTTCACGGTCAAGGAAGAGAGAAGGACTAGAGGACATGGAGTTGCATTAGCAAAGAAGCAGTGTAGACTAGATATTAGAAAATTTTCATTTTCACAAAG
The DNA here is from genome assembly GCA_964017155.1 of Oasisia sp. SBJ-2009. Taxonomy (NCBI): domain Eukaryota; kingdom Metazoa; phylum Annelida; class Polychaeta; order Sabellida; family Siboglinidae; genus Oasisia; species Oasisia sp. SBJ-2009. The sequence goes on along the minus strand of OZ024864.1, from coordinate 51,159,196 downwards.
AATAGTAAACGAATGGAACAAATTATCAGCTGATTGTGTAGGTGCTAGTAGTGTTTGTTGTGGTATGCAGGTGTTGCAGTACCCCAGGTACTGCAACAACTCAGGGAGTTTGACGCCCCTGCCATGCAAAGTTGTAAACCACTGCCTTGTGGTACAGGTTCTTGTCAGAACCGAAGGCTAAGGGAGCAAACCCTAAACAGAAAACCATGTCACTGTGGCAGCATCTAGGGCGGTTGATGTATGGAACTCCCAACATCTCTCGACCAGCCACTGCAGGGACAAATAGTTTGCGCCTGTCTTGACATGTTCTTGCCGGTGTGAGACCTCTATTTGTTCCCCGAGAGAGTGTCGCTAGTAACTTGCAAAAGCAAGCGGCACTTCAACACTTTTTGCAAGCAGCTTCCATGAAATGTACAACTGTATGAAACTCCATACCGGATCGGCCGTCGCCCGGGTTACCAAGGACCGCGCTGCTCGACCTCATCTTCCGTCGACAGTGGAAAATCAGCTAGGAAGAAGAAGAAAAAAAAAAGAAGACAAAGAAGACAACTACTGATAATTGGACAATGGAACGTCAGGACTCTCCTCGACCGAGATGGAGCTAACCGACCAGAAAGACGTACGGCACTAGTCGCAATGGAACTTGCCAAATACAACATCGACATCGCCGCCCTATGTGAAACAAGGCTCTCAGAGTCTGGTAGTCTCGACGACTTGGAATACTCTTTCTTCTGGAGTGGCAAACCGGAAGGAGAAAGAAGGGAGGCAGGAGTGGGCTTTGCTATCAAGAAGGATATCGTCACAAAGCTGACAGAAATGCCACGGCCAGTAAGTGACAGAATCATGACGATGAGACTACCTCTGAGCAAGGACAACTTTGCTACAATTATCAGCGTGTACGCTCCAACAATGACAAACCCAGATGAAAACAAGGAGGCCTTCTACAACCAGCTGGCAAGTGTGCTCAGTGGCATCCCTCGTACAGATAAGCTACTGCTGATAGGAGACTTCAATGCGAGGATAGGAAGAGAAAATGACAAGTGGCCCTTGGTCATGGGCAAACATGGGATTGGGAAATGCAACTCCAATGGCGAGCTTCTACTGGCTCTGTGCTCTGAGTTCGAACTGATAGTGACGAACACCATGTTCAAGCAGAAGGATGAACGCAAGACCACCTGGATGCATCCTCGTTCGAAACATTGGCATATGATCGACTTCATCATCACGAGGTGTCGGGATAAGATGGACATCCACAGTACCCGAGTCATGCGTGGCGCAAACTGCTGGACTGATCACCAGATGCTGAGGTCAAAAGTGGCTTTCAGAATACGACAAAAGCACAACAGGCAAGGGACAAGTAAGCCGACCAAGCTGAACATTGCAAAACTAAGTACCACCAGCCATAGGGAGAGTTTTGAGCAGGAGATAGACAGTGCTCTCGCCCAATGGGAGGAGAAGGAAAACTCAACACCAGATGAGGAATGGGCTGCTCTGCAGCAGGTCGTGTACAACACAGCCAAGACATATCTTGGCAAGCCAGACAGAAAAGACCAGGACTGGTTCGACCCCAACGACCAGGAGCTACAGACTCTTATGAACAGAAGAGACCAAGCCCACCAGAGAGTGTTGCAAACCAGGAGCACCAGGTCCACCACTGCAGCATACAAAGATGCCTGCAGATTGCTACAAAAACACACGCGTGCACTGAAGTCAGACTGGTGGGAAAGGAAGGCAGTGGAGCTGCAGAGAGCTGCTGACAGTAACAACATGAAGGGCTTCTACAATGGGCTGAAGGAAGTGTGGGGTCCCAAAAAGAAGGGATCTGTTCAACTGAAATCATCAGATGGAATGGAGACCTTCTCTGACAGCAAGAGAGTTGTGGCAAGATGGAGTGAACACTTCCAGAAGCTACTCAACGTCCCTGGCGACATAGATCACGAAGCTCTGGACAACATCCCGCAGCGCATTATCAAGACAAGCCTCGATGAGATTCCAACTATGGATGAGATGGCTAGAGCAATCGCCGGCCTGAAAGATGGCAAAGAGATGGAATTCCTGCAGAAGTATGGAAGCACGGAGGAGAAAATCTGTTCAGCAGACTGCACCAACTAATCACCAATGCCTGGGAGGTGGGTTCTGTACCACAAGCATGGAAGGATGCAAGCATTGTAACCATCTACAAGAAAGGTGATCGAACAGACTGTGGGAACTATAGAGGAATCTCTCTTCTTTCCATAGCGAGCAAGATCTTCGCGAGGATCCTCCTCAACAGACTATCTACTCACATAACACCAGAGGTAGTTCCGGAGACACAATGTGGCTTCAGAGGTAACCGGAGCACCGTGGATATGATATTTTGTCTCCGACAACTACAAGAAAAGTGCATTGAGCAGGACCGACCACTGTACATGGTATTTGTCGACTTCAGCAAGGCGTTTGATACAGTTGGGAGGACCGGGCTATGGCAGCTACTGAGGAAGTATGGCTGCCCAGAGAAGTTCACAACAATGATCGAGGCACTACATACTGGAATGATGGCAAAAGTTAGTGTTGAAGGAGAAGTCTCGGAATCGTTCAGTGTCACAAATGGGGTCAAGCAAGGTTGTGTACTGGCCCCCACGCTCTTCTCCATCTTCCTATCAGCAATGCTCGACGAGGCTTTCCGAGACATGGGGGATGGCATCTACATACAGTCCAGACAGAACGCTGACCTATTCAACGTCGCACACTTCAGAGCAAAGACCAAGACTACTCGGATACTGATGAGAGAGCTGCTATTCGCAGATGACAGTGCACTGGTTGCACACTCTGCTGAAGAGATGCAGAAAATAGTGGATGCTTTCTCCGATGCGTCAAAGAAGTTCGGCCTGAAGATTAACATCAAGAAGACCGAGGTGCTGTACCAATCCAACTCTACAAGAACCCGAGAGGAGGATATCATGGTTGATGGAAACAAGCTGAACTCTGTTCTAGAATTCACCTACCTCGGAAGCACTATATCAAGTGACGGATGCATTGACGATGAAATACAGAGGAGGATGGCCAAGGCTAGTGCATCTTTCGGCCGACTACGCCAGAGACTCTGGAACAACCACCATGTGTCCATGCGGGTTAAAGGCAAGATATACCGTGCAATTGTGCTGTCCACCCTCCTATACGGAGCTGAGGCCTGGACAGTGTACAGACGACAGGTTAAAAAGCTACATGCCTTCATGATGCGACATCTGCGTTCGATCATGAGGATAACCTGGATGGACAAAGTGACAAACAAGGAAATACTAGAACGAACAGGGCTGCCATCTATGGAAGATCTTCTGATCAGAAAGAATCTCCGGTGGACTGGACACCTCATGAGGATGTCACCAGACAGGCTACCGAAGCAGGTTCTCTACTCTCAACTGTCTTCTGGTCAGAGAAAGAGAGGGCGCCCTCGTCTCCGGTTCAAAGATACCATCAAGAGAAACCTAAAGATGAGAGACATAAAGATCGACTCATGGACATCACTCTCACAGCAGAGAGACAAATGGAGAGCAAGAGTCAAGTGATGGAAGCAGTCTTTGTCGCTTCGCGACCGACAGCACGATGATAGTAGTGTTAATATATTTAAAAATAAAATTGACATATACCTAAGACGGGCGGGGTATACTTAGATCTAGATAGGTTGGACTCTCGATAAGCCAAACGGCTTCCTTGTCCACCTGCCACCTAGAGTTGATTCTCTAGGTGGCAATTTTGTTAAATTGTTGTAATTATTATATCTATATTTATGTTACAAAGAACAAATAAATGCATCTCTTCATAACATCCCCAAATAAAGACCAATAATCATGGACTCTTCCTCAATTGTGAATGAGACTTCGTCAGCGCGTCCTACTTCCCGTAAGGCGTTTTCCCGTCCGTAATATACAATTCGGAGTGCCGAACATTGATTGTGCAATTTAATGTGTGCTGCATGGAGTTATTTCTATCGTATATAATGACTAGACACTCGAACACACGCACACACACACACACACACACACACACACACACACACACACACACACACACACTGACACACCCGCACTACTCATACACAAACACACACATAGTCATATGTTAGATGTTAAACGCTTGCAGGTGTCATATGTATTCATACGCTAAAGGTGAATGACGATAAAACGGTCGCACTTGTGCTATCATCACGCAACAATCGAGCGAACCACAACATCACTTTGATCAAAACTGGCGACTGCGACATAACGCCAAGTCCTACTGCCAGAAACATCGGCGTTATATTTGACACAGAAATGTCAATGGTCAGCCATGTTAAACATGTCTGCTGTACGTCATACTACCATCTAAGGAACATTGCGTCGATCCGATCATGTCTCACACAGAAAGCCGCCGTCCGCCTTGTATATTCTCTTGCTATATCGAGAATTGACTACGCGAACTGTCTCCTGTATGATTTCCACAGTGCCTAATATCTAAGCTACATAGGGTCCAAAACGCTGCCGCTAGACTAGTGATCCGCTGCCACAGATGTGAACATATTACACCAGTTCTCATGAAACTACATTGGCTCCCGGTGAAACAACGAGTGCAATACTCAATACTGCTACTGGTGTTTCGTGCACAACATCGACTGGCGCCACCTTACATCACCGACCTGCTGGAACAAAGAGCTACGAGAGTGTTACGCTCAACCACAAACGATGACTTCTACGTGCCGCCATCTATATCAGCCGACAAGGTTATAGAATGTTCGCAGTAGCTGGTCCACGACTGTGGAACTCTCTCCCAGCCGATATGAAGTAAACATGTTGCCTCGTGACGTTTAAAAGACTATTGAAAACCCACCTATTCAGGGCTGTGTATGAAGCGTAAACTCTTGTCAGTTTATTTAATATGTATTTTATTTTTATCAATTTATTATCTTTTATTGCATGTTTTACATTAATTTTTACAAAATGTTATACTCATTGTTTTATTATCAATATACCATTTATTTTAATAATTATCTTTAGCTAACTTATTTATTTTATTATTTATTACTATTACTTTGTATACATATTTTAGGTATTTTATTTACCTTAGCAAATTTAATATTTTATAATTATACAACACTTGTATTATATGCTCATGTACAGCGCCTCCGAATGGATATCTCTAGATTTATGGCGCTTTATAAATGTTCTTCTTATTATTATTATTCATACATCCGTAAATCTCGTTATTCAAAATCTATTAAGGGGAACTAAGTTGTCTGTAATCGAGAGGTGCCTCGGTTCCGACCGTCCGCCCAAGGTATGCTTATCTTGTCTCGATTGTTTTCAGTATGTAAATTACAGCTGTGAATAGAAAAGTAACTAACTTGTGTTGTGTAGGCACGCGTTGCTGCGGAGGTTTCACAGCGCCCTCTCGTGGTCCACCAGTGCTGGGCAGGAACACAATTGTCACGTTTATCGCCAAGGTCACATATGTCACGTTTATCGCCAAGGTCACATCTGTCACGTTTATCGCCAAGGTCACATCTGTCACGTTTATCGCCCAGGTCACATCTGTCACGTTTATCGCCAAGGTCACATCTGTCACGTTTATCACCAAGGTCACATCTGTCAGGCCTCATTCGCGTTCGATACAAATCTGGAAAACATTTGTTGTTGTGTCATGCTTTCTTATTTAATAAAGGGTTGGCGAAAGTGTGCGTTCATCCATATTTTGAGGGTGTCTTCTGTATTTCTTCTTTAGATACTTCACGTAGTCGCACGTACTGGAATGACGAAAGATCTAGAAGATGAATATATATAGACCGTTACAATTTCAGATTGATCTCGAATGCATTTTACTGTATCGTTAAAGAAGAGGTGGAAGCTATGAGCCCAACCTGTCTACGATTCACAGTTCGGAAGGGCCGAGCGTTTTTGCCAATGCGGTAGTCTGTTAGTCAGACGGAACATTCGCATTTAGTCTTTTGCCATTTTGCTGAACTGTAATACTGCGATTTGGTCCGTTTGATATATTTATTGATTTACCAGTTGCTTCTAGCGGCAGTAGATTTGCCGGTAGATTTCTAGATGCGACTCTCTGCATTTATTTTCCAGCTATTCTGCAGTATTTTATATAATAATAATAATAATAATCACTTCTTTAGCGCCAATATCCTCGAAGATCGAGCTCAGTGGCGCAACAAAACCAAGGGATTAGGCAGACTTGTAATCGAAAACAATGCGTGAGTCGTCAATGGTTGGATGAAGAAGCTAGGAGGCTAAGGAGGATTGGCAGCATTAAAGAGATAGGTTTTTAGGCGTCGGCGGAATGAAACTATATTACCTTCTGATTTTACACTGGCAGGGAGCGAATTCCACACCGTTGGTGCGGCTACCGAGAAAGCTCGGGTCCCGGCATTTGTTTTCACACGAGGGATGTAAAGAGGGTTACTACTGGTTGAGCGTAGCTGTCGGGAATTTCTTGCTGGAGTTAGCATTGAATTTAGATATGCTAGTTGTGTAGATGAGAGTGCTTGATAGGCTATTGTACACATCTTGAAAATGATGCGATAGTGCACAGGGAGCCAATGGAGTGATTTAAGAAGCGGCACTGAGCGGGAAAACCGAGGAGAACGCGTGACTACCCTAGCTAAACAATTTTGGACACGCTGAAGTTTTATTATATCCTTGTTTGCGGTATGGTAAAGGAGGGAATTGCAGTAGTCAAGTATGGTGGTTATTAGAGCTGTGGCGATGGTTTTAGCAACGGAGAGTGATATAAACCGGCGGATACGGCGAAGATCACGAATATGGTAGAAACAGCAACGGCATGTTGTTTGAAATTGAAATTTTCATCAAACGTTATTCCGAGATTTAAAGCTGAGGCGGCTGGTGTGATACTCTGACTCAGAATTTGTGTCGGGAAAGGCCACTGAGTTTTGCCCGCTGCGTTGGGGTACCAATGATGAGGAATTCGGTTTTATCTGCGTTTAGCTTTAATTTGCTGTTTTTCATCCAAAGGGAGACATCTTGGAGACAATCCCTGAGCTGGTTTAGGGAGCGACAAGTATCTGATGTGGTCAAATACACATAGATTTGTGTGTCATCTGCATAAAGGTGATGATCCAGGTTGTGACTCTGGATAACATAGCTTAGTGGTGTTGTATAGAGAGTGAAAAGCAACGGCCCGAGAACAGAACCCAGAGGGACACCACAAGAGGTGGGCAGCATGTCTGAGAGCAGTTTCCTATTTTAATGGCTTGCCGTCTATCAGTAAGGTATGAAGTAAACCAGCTCAGGGCTGTGCCAGATATCCCGTACCATGTTGATAAGCGTGTGATAAGAATGTCGTGGTCAATGGTGTCGAAAGCGGCGGATAGGTCAAGCAGGGCCAGTGCAGTAACTTTGCCATTATCAATGTTAAGGTTTATGTCATTGTGTACTTTTAGAAGAGCAGTTTCTGTAGAGTGATATTGTTTATACACAGACTGTGATGCATTGGTTAAACCATTTATGTAGACGTGAGAATTGAGGCGAGTTGCTACAACTTTTTCAAGTATTTTGGAAATGAAGCTAAGGTTGGAAATAGGCCTATAGCTGTTTAGTTCTTCTTTTGGCAGAGTTGTCTTCTTAAGAACTGGGTTTACATGTGCACATTTAAAGTCTTCAGGAAATAAGCCGGAGCAGAGTGGTGCACTTATTATGTCTGTTATTGGTTTAATTAAAACGTCAAGGCATGCTTTCAGTAGTACGGTCGGAAGTGGGTCAAGATCACAGGATTTACTTGGGGACGACATGATAATTTTTCTCACTTCAGCAGTTGTGGCTGCTTCAAACGATGCTAGTTGAGAATTTAGTTGTGGAGAGTCAGCATTTACAATGTCTGGGGTGTGATCTGTGAAGGCTGAATGTATGAGGCTGATTTTGTCTTTAAAATGACTTGAAAAAGAGTTACACAGTGACTTGATTGATGCATGGGTTGACGCCTGTGTAGGATCTCTTTTAGGCATTTCCATAGCTGTTTCAGTGTAGCAGAGTTATTTGAGACCACGTTTTCATAATAATATGACTTTGCTTTTGACATTTGTCGGTTGCATAAATGACATTGCCGTGTGTAGCGTGACCTGTCTAAGGATGAACGAGATTTACGCCAAACACGTTTCAGATAGCGACGGCGCCGTTTAGATTGAATTATTTCCGGGGTCATCAAAGGAGCTGGCGGCTTTTGTGACACAGATTTGGATTTAATGGGTGCATGTTTGTCAAGCAATGTCGTAAGTATTTGACGGTACTGTTTGTATAGGTCTGATACATGTTCTTTAGGATGTGTGACAAGGTCGGACGTGATTATATCAGTCATAAATGATGCAATGTTGATACTGTGAATGGCTCTGTAAAACACGTTGTGTTTGGACACGGCTGGGGCTATCGGAACTTTAAGATCTGCAATTACTGTGTTATGGTCTGATAAGCCATCTGCAACTGTGGGTGTCTGAATGTTTTTACAAGAGGAACGAGTTATTAAGATGTCAAGCCAATGTCCATGTATGTGTGTTGGGAAATTGACATGTTGTTTCATGTCGAATGATGCCAGGATATCATTAAACGTGGTAGTTGTTGCAGATGGGGTATCCAGGTGAAGATTAAAATCGCCAACAATGTAACATTCTGTGTGCATGGTTGCTACATTTTCCAAAAGATCCTGAAATTCTTCAAAGAAGTTAGCTGGGTGGCATGGAGGGCGATAAATACAAATGAAAAACCCACAGAAGCACGAATTTGATATGTTTACACAGATAGATTCAAAGCTGGTATAGTGAGGGCTGGTGTGCAGGGTTACGTTGAATAGTTTTGAGATAAGGAAACCAACACCACCGCCTCGTCCAACTGGACGTGGTCGATGGTGGAAGGTATAGCCAGGAGGGGAAATGTCGGCAATACACGCGTCTGTGTCGTGCGGTCTGAGCCAGGTCTCAGTCACAGCAAGAATGTCTATTGTTTTGGAAATGATAAGATCCGTAAGGGAGGCAGTTTTTTCACGAACTGAACGAGTGTTAGTGGTGGCCAGGCGAATGTTGTGCCTGACCACAGGTCCCGTAGTATCAAGGCCAATTTAAATGCTGGCTTGGAACGGGGTATAGCTAGTAATTTTCGATTGAAACACAGATTGAGGCATGGCAGACTGTGTAGATAGGTGAGGGATTCTTGAGTGGTCATGTATTTGGAAGGTGTAGAAATTACATCCGACCATTGTGCCAGTGTGTTACACAAGGTAAAATGATGGCTTCTAGAAACTGCAGAACACGATAAAAATAAAACACACAGTGACAATGACATTTCACAAAAGCTGCTCGAGTGATAAAATTAATGTATCATAAAATAATTAGTGACTGAGAGTAGCCAGACGTTCTAAAATAATGTAAATGTTTTAATGTTTGGCATGGGTCAACAGCACTAAAACTTAATAAATAACATATAATAAATAAATAGATGAGAGTATAAGGTCACAATAATTCTAAGATTGCAATAGCTTCTCAGATGTAAGACTAATAAATCTAGCGAGAAAATAAATAAATAATGTATTATAAAATAAATATTACAAACACATAATCAAGTGGTATTTAAAATTATTTATAAAATAGATCAGTAGTTTCAAATGAGTTTGTAAAATGCTAAATAAGTCTGTAAAATGATAAATGTAGAATGAGTTTTTAAAAGGCTAAATACAAATCAGTCTAAAACTTCTAATAAAAGACTAAATACAGATGGTTTAAATTTAAATCTTCTTCTCGTGATGAATGTCTGCTACCAGTGTGATTATTTACAGTCACTTATTTCATAGTTGCATGCAGAACGAATATGATCTGGGTTGTTAACAT
>OZ024864.1:51131846-51141846 GCA_964017155.1 Oasisia sp. SBJ-2009 | reverse complement strand
GAGGGGGTGGGTGGGTACGAGTGTGTATGTGTGTGTGTGTGTGTGTGTGTGTGTGTGTGTGTGTGTGTGTGTGTGTGTGTGTGTGTGTGTGTGTGTGTGTGTGTGTGTGTGTGTGTGTGTGTGTGTGTGTGTGTGTGTGTGTTCGTGTGTTCGTGTGTTCGTGTGTTCGTGTGTTTGATGTGAATAAAGGCGCCTCACATAAACAATCTTGAAAATATATTAAGCCTCATAAACACCCGAGAACATATTTTAAGCATAACAGGCACCCGTGAACACACTTTAAGCATAACAGACATTCGTGAACACACTATATGCCTCATAAACACTCATGAACACACTTTAGGCATAGCAGAAACTCGTGAATACACTTTAAATCACACACGCAAAACAACTACTCAAAATTGAATATGTGTCTTGGGAGGATGAAGTCTCCAACTAGAAGTACTACGAGTGTCTGCCGCCGACCCTCACACCGACACAGCCGAACCACGAGTCTGACGTCATGACGACGTAGCAAGCAAAATTGTCTAACATAAATATGATAAGTGACTAGGAGGTCGCCACACGCATCAACTAACACTCAAACTCTCGCAAAGGCAATGACTTTTGATCGGAACTATGAACAACCTATCACGTCACTGGGGTGGGGTAAATGACATAGGCAAGTGCGTCAGTAAGTCAGTCAGTAAGAACATGTTCTGAAACCAAGACGTCCGCACACCTTTAAAACAAATAGCAATATCGCCCTGTGAGCATTCGAAACACTGTGATTCACAAGAAATGCCAGTAGTATTTCGAATACAGTAAATATATATCACAACGTATAACACGACAGCGTACTCCTCGATGACACATTAACTAAAGTATGTACGTAGAATATACTAGTTCGTGTCATATATTAATAACATAATATATATATATATATATATATATATATATATATATATATATATATATATATATATATATATTAACGCATTAACTAAAGTATTTACGTAGAATAAACTATATATATATATATATATATATATATATATATATATATATATATATATATATGAACTAGAACTATTTTCAAAGTAGACAAGTTGTAATGTGACGGCAAATTTATTCCTTTAAGCAAATGTTCACAGCAGCATTACACGAACTAGTTTATTCTACGTAAATACTTTAGTTAATGCATTAATATATATATATATATATATATATATATATATATATATATATATATATATATATATATATATATATAACACATGGTGTTATTTATATCTTAGTGAAACAATTTCTTGCAGTTGTCACTGCAAGCGACCGCTGTAGTCTGTAGTCTACTTCACGTTGATCTCACATATTTTCCAGTCGTCGTGTTTGTTCGGGATCTGAATGGTCGCCTGTTTGCAGCCGTCTTTCTCGCAGAGACACTCGGCTAAGCAGGTCACCCCCGTCACCCCCGTCACCCCCGCCACCAGGCCGCCAGTGCCAGAGCCGACGGCTTCACTCAGCTTGCATTCCAGGTACTCGCCGGCCACTCCGCAGGCCGGCTCGTTCGTGCGTTGACCCATCACTTCAAAGTGGGTGTCGGCGCAGACGAGGCCGTGTCCGGTGATGCTGACTGTGAACGATGCATTCAGCTTGGCCGGGACACACAGCTTGATGGCGAGTCCCGGCATCCAGCACGAGTCTAGGGGCTCTGGGATCCACTGCCTGGAGAGCGCCGAGAACGTGTACATGTCCGTGGACTCCAGTGACAAACACGTGTCGCTGTTGTCGTCGTGGAGGTGAACGGAGTGTTCCATGTTGGCGGGAGGGTCGAGAACGGGCAGAGCCGACACTGCAACAAGGGACAACATTAAGCACGATGCTAGAGAGCTTTCATTAAAACGTTGCAATATTAAAGATGTTTGTGACCGTGGTGAATGCTGGCAATGCTGAACACTCAGTTCACACTTCGTTGGTGTTAAAGATGTCACGAGAAGTCAATGTAGAGTCAGTGTTCGTTTGTCGTTGTTCATTGTATAATTGTATTGTTCATATTATTTCGAGAGCAACTAACTCCACAGGCATAGTCAACAGACATTAAAAATAAATATTTAGAAATGCCTGTAAAGTAATATGAAATCAAAAGACTACTACGGTTGTGCAGTGGCAGTGTAAGCCACGCGTCAGTGACATTTGTTGTGACTTGTCTTTAACGCATCAGTAAACACGTTCTACAATATAGGGAAATATGTGTCCATGGCTTCGAGATTGGATAGTTTGGGAAGATTATCATTTACTTTGGATGATATTTATAAGACACGTGCGATGGTTCCGTGGAACTTTATCGCATGATACCAGTGCGTAATCAATATCGACAGTTGCTGGATAGATAATTTGATGTATTTGCCAATTAGCGATACGTCCATTGTGTGCCACGTATTGATAAGGTCACTAAGTGTACTCACTCCGAAATGTCTTGAAGGTCGCGCTCTCATCCACGGGCGTTGTCGTCATCTTTGCAAGGGACACGGACTTGTCTGCCTTTCTTCCGTCTACCAATCGCATCAGTTCTTTCGTCCCTGGAGACAACCCGATCCCACCGGAAATGACGTCATCTTTCCAGGACACCCAGAACTGCCTGGTGGTTGCACAATCCTGGCTGATGTGTGACATTTGCCTGTTTGTGTCGCTTGTCGACACGATGCTCACGTCGTTGGACTCGAGGATGGAACTCGCGAACTCAAGTTGATTCATATTCGGATCAAAGAACGTGGACAACTGCACGTTCACCCGACTGCACGTCTTTACCTCGAACACCAAGGTCGTCTCTCGCTCCAGGTCAGTCACGTTGCCGCCGAGTGTCACGTGATCGCAGACGTCGACCACGGCTACAATACACACACACACATTACACACACGCCATTACACACACGACATTACACACACTGTATTACACACACGACATTACACACACGACATTACACACACGACATTACACACACGAATTAGCAGTTCGTACACATCAGCATTGTATCGAAAGAGCTTCTAGTAATTTCAGTTAATGTTTGGCTGTCCCATAATTTATTTCAATTTAGTTCATGGTTGTACACTGCTATTGAACTACGATTGATGTCAATGTCTTGAACGTCACGAAGAGACATTCTGCCTCAAAACACACACGCCCGCACGCAAACAAATTCTCATAATCGCGCGAACATTCTCAAACGTATCCATATTGATGTGTTCTGCATGCTTATATATATATGTGTTAATTTGTCAACGTTACACGTCTGCCGGTGTGTAGTCTGCTAGAGTCTAACACGGCTGGTCCTTCCTACCTGGCGTCTCACAGCCCCAGCCCAGCACTCCAATGGCAGTTTTGAAGACGCCAGTCCGGTACTTCCCCGTGTCTATCTCACGCAGGTCAGTCCCGTCGATGTTGATAGAGTGAAGACTACAACATACAACATATGTATGTATGTATGTATGTATGTATGTATGTATGTATGTATGTATGTATGTATATATATATATATATATATATATATATATATATATATATATATATATATATACATATATATATATATATATATACATATATATATATATATATATAATTATATACATATATATATATATATATATATATATATATATATATATATATATACATATATATATACATATATATATATATATATATATATATATATATATATATATATATATATATATATATATATATATATCAACTATTCTACAATACTTTGTAACGAGCACAGAAAAACGCCTAAGCATATAAATGCTGGTTTACACATACACACGCAGGCACTACTCAAGCTACTAATTCAGACACCCGTGTAGGAATAAAACGAGTTTGTTAGTCATCACCTGCCGACGTGTAAGAGAACTATAACAATTATACAAAGGTAAGTCCTTATCTAGCCCAGTATCCAGTCCTCAGGACTGCTCAGAGAGCTTGACATTTTACTTCCCTGACAGACCTGTGCAATCAACCGCCGCCTCAACTTGTCTGGGAAGCAGCGAGCTTAAGAAACAGCAGCAACAACAGCACCACCAACAGCAGCGTCAACAGCATCAGCATCAACAACAGCATCAACAACAGCATCAACAACAGCAGCAGCATAAACAACAGCACCAACAACAGCAGCGTTAACAACAGTACCACCAACAGCAGCATCAACAACAGCACCAATAACAGCATCAACAACAGCATCAGCATCAACAACAACAGCAGCATCAACAACAGCATCAGCAGCAGCATCAACAACAGCATCAACAACAGCATCAACAGCAGCATCAACAACAGCATCAACAGCAGCATCAACAACAGCAGCATCAATATAAGTGAACATAGCGTGGCTTGCTGCGGATGAAGGTTTCTAACTGAAGTAATTTGTCTTACAAACTGTCAGTTCAGAAATACTCAATCAATACAATGTAAAGCAATGTCTTACGTTAAATACATTTATAATTACTTTTCGGCAATTCCAAGTGGGATTGTCAGAAAGTAACGACAATACACTTTCTCGGATTATATTACAGTTGGCAGCTGTATCTTTTCACGTGAAGCTGATTGTTTCCGGGGACGATCAGGAAAGACCCAGCTCTATTACTATTGAAAAGAACAAGAATTAACTACTGCACTCACTTGGCATTGGATGAATCTTGAAAGAACAATGTGCTTTGTTCAACTGCGAAGTATACGATCCTGTCGCCATCAGGGTTTGTGTACACCACTCTCCCGTCGTTGCCGCTGTAGTCGGCGCAGTGGATGGCTGGAAGACATGGGAGCCAGGACTCAGTTACGTCACTGCTCCAAACGACATTCCCTCTTAATGTGTCAGGGGTAAAATGGTATTTTGTCGATGTACCATTAGTGAGGGCTCTTAATGTCAGAAAAGGCCATAAATTTTCTCATCTGGACAAAAGCATGAAATTTGGCACAGATGACCTCCATGCCATACTATTTCAGAATTTTGATGGAACAACCTGAGATTTTGATGCTTCCACCATTTTTTGCAATATTCAAAATGGCTGCCATCGAAAATACGTGCTTTTCCATATTTCATGAACAGTTTCACATAAAACATTAACATTATGCTTAATGTATACATATCCAGGTATTGTAATTTCAAATATGGTATATTTGGACTTATCCGACATTCACATCCGCCATTTTTAAAGAAGGCGGCCGTATTCACTAATGTTGCTATATCTGATAATGTATGATACATAGAGTAGTTATTTTGGCATCAGTGTATAGATAAGTGGATAGCGATTTCAAATATATCAAACATTTCACATCTGACCTGAATTTGACCTTCACAACCGCCATTTAATAAAATGGCGGTTGTAAAATCGAATTGTTTATATATCTTTAAAACGAGATATTTGGAGGGATGCTATACGGACACTTTTTCAATATATACATATATTGGGGTAGATAATTTAAATATTTATCTTCTTGACCTTGACCGACATTCACATCCGCCATTTTTAAAGATGGCGTCCGTATTCATTAATGTTGCTATGTTTTACCAAGTATGGCACCTAGAGTCTTGATTTTTGTATCAATGTATAGGTAGCTGGATAGCGATTTCAAATTCGTCAAACATTTTACACCTGACTTAATGTGACCTTCACAACTGCCATTTAATAAAATGGCGCATGTAAAATCGAATTCCGAACATACTTTTTAAACAATTTATTTGGAGGGATGTAATATGGACAGTTTTGTAAAAATGTACGTATGTTGGCGTAGCTATTTTAAATATTTTACTTTTTGACCTTGACCGACATTTACATTCGCCATTTTCCAAGAGGGTGGCCCTCAAAGCTAATGTCGCTATATCCTGTGAACTTTACCACCTAGAATCGATATCAAAGCTACATGTACAGCGCAAGTGGTGCTGACTCTGTCATGGAATATGATGTAGGCAATGCATATCACATTATGATAATTATAAAGTTAAAACATAAATATGTTGTGGTAGAAAACATGAAGTTTAATTCATACCGGTGAAAAGAATATCCTTCAGATCATGACGTAGGGCGTAACAGCAGTCACAGATGTCCGTATTTGTAGCATCGCATAGCTTACACTCCATCGTTGTTGATGCACCCGCCTTCACAATTACACAGAATAGTGCACTTGATTCCTGCTCTGGCACATTTGCAGTTTCCTCTGCACGCCTTTCCACATCCACAGTGGTGGAGGAGAGCACACGCTCTGCTGGCGTCGTCTAGAACAGTCCAGGATGGCACCCAGAGTTTCGTGTTCACATCTTGCGTCCAACCCCACGCTGAAGCGTCCGGGACATCTTGGTGTCGCTGCCTTGCTTGTCTCCAGATGTAACCTGCCTGGTACAGCTTTTGAAAGGAACCTAAACAGCTGCACCTTGTTTCTTAAATTTGCTAAAAACTTGTTTCAGTCACGAGGTACTGGGCTGTCATCGAAGCGTCATCTCAGTTCACCGATGTTGTGGTTTGCTCCACGTATGACGATCATGTATTGATGAATACCTCCGACAGCCAGTCGGTGGCTGACTTCGACACGATCATGCCATGCAATCACCAGGAGGCTGATAGCAGGATATTTCTGCATCTTTCTCACGCCGCACAACAATGTCATTCGAAAGCTTTCATCCGCACAGTCGACAGTGATGTTGTCATCATTGCTGTTGGACATTTTGGCAGCCTGGGTGTGATGGAGTTGTGGATAGGCTTTGGAACTGGAAAAGCCTTCCAACACATCCCAGTTCATGAAATCACCCAAACACTTGGTCCTGAGACGTCGCTGTCATGTCCACTGTTCCATTCGTTCACGGGGTGTGATACGACATCATCGTTCCTTGGTATCGGTAAGAAGACAGCCTGGGCAGCATGGCAGGCATACCTTGACCTTACGGAAACACTACTCACTCTTTCCGATGATCCTACGCTCTTGACACTCGACTCCATCCACATGGCACGCCTTGAACGCTGAACTGTTGTCATGTACAGCAAGAGCAGTGGCTGCTCAAGGGTGAATTATATGAGACGTCAACTCTTCACCCATGGTACTAGGACGCTCGACCACCCCCCCCCCTCCCCCCCCCCACACACACAAACAAACACACACACACACACACACACACACACACACACACACACACACACACAAGGGAAACGCTGCTTCAACATGCAAAGCGAGCTCTCTACCAGGCAGGTTACATCTGGAGACAAGCAAGGCAGCGACACCAAGATGTCTCGGATGCTTCAGCATGGGGTTGGATGCGTGTGCTCTCCTCCACCACTGTGGATGTGGAAAGGCGTGCAGATGAAACTGCAAATGTGCCAGAGCAGGAATCAAGTGCACTATTCTGTGTAACTGTGAAGGCGGGTGCATCAACAACGATGGAGTGTAAGCTATGCGATGCTACAAATACGGACATCTGTGACTGATGTTATGTCCTACGTCATGATCTGATGGATATTCTTTTCACCGATTAGAATTAAACTTCATGTTTTGTTCCACAACATATTTATGTTTTAACTTTATAATTATCATAATGTGATATGCATTGCCTACATCATATTCCATGACAGAGTCAGCACCACTTGCGCTGTACATGTAGCTTTGATATCGATTCTAGGTGGTAAAGTTCACAGGATATAGCGACATTAGCTTTGAGGGCCACCATCTTGGAAAATGGCGAATGTAAATGTCGGTCAAGATCAAAAAGTAAAATATTTAAAATAGCTACGCCAACAAACGTATATTTTGACAAAACTGTCCATATAACATCCCTCCAAATAAATTGTTTAAAAAATATGTTCGGAATTCGATTTTACATGCGCCATTTTATTAAATGGCGGTTGCGAAGGTCACATTAAGGACAGGTGTAAAATGTTTGACGAATTTGAAATCGCTATCCAGCTACCTATACAGCTGTACATTGATACCAAAATCAAGACTCTGGGTGCCATATTTGATTAAGATATAGCAACATTAATTAATGCGGACGCCATCTTTAAAAATGGCGGATGTGAATGTCGGTCAAGGTCAAGAAGAAAAATATTTAAAATATCTAACCCAATATATGTATATATTGAAAAAGTGTCCGTATAGCATCCCTCCAAATATCTCGTTTTAAAGATATATAAACAATTCGATTTTACAGCCGCCATTTTATTAAATGGCGGTTGTGAAGGTCAAATTAAGGTCAGATGTGAAATGTTTGCTATATTTGAAATCGCTATCAACTTATCTATACATTGATGCCAAAATAACGACTCTGTGTGTCATATTTTATCAGATATAGCGACATTAGTTAATACGGCCGCCATCTTTAAAAATGGCGGATGTGAATGTCAGATAAGTCCAAATATACCATATTTGAAATTATAATACCCGGATATGTGTACTTTGAGCCTAATGTTAATGTTTTATGCGAAACTGTTCATGAAATATGGAAAAGCACGTTTTTTATTTTCGATGGCAGCCATTTTGAATATTGCAAAAATTGGCGGAAGCATCAAAATCTCAGGTTGCTTCCATCAAAATTCTGAAATAGTATGGCATGGAGGTCATCTGTGCCAAATTTCATGCTTTTGTCCAGATGTGAAAATGTATTACAGTAAGAGCCCTCACTACATATCTGGCACTCCGTATAAGAAAATACTCTCTGGTAGCCTGGTGGGGTATCTGACAATATAATTCCAAATAAGAACAGCATGCTTCAAATACATGCCATGCATCTTAGTTGGTGTTGAATCAGAGCGAATCAGTAATGTGTTCGTAAAACTGCATATCTGAACGGCTTCATCCTTACAATTGGGATCAGTGCAGCACCAAGCACCATATGGTGCACCAACGGCAGATAATATCGGTCTGGTTAGAGTAATAGTTCTGAAGGTCCGATTTAGTGGTCGGACGAAACACAATCATAGTTAACTACCATAACAGAGATTGATGTTTGACTGGAGTAGTCCAGGCAAGTCAATGACTCATGTGTTGGTGTTTGTATAAAGAGTTTGTGTACACATGCTAAACGCTACTAATTTATATCTGGCGTGTTTATATAAAATGCATTTTCAAGTACATCAATTGCCATCATATAATTGTATTATTTGGGTCGTGCAAAGGGTGCTGGTTCAATTTCTCCATAAAATTGTAAATCAATTGTTTCGTAAATAAACACTTAATATGTAAAATGTATACTTACAAGTCGTGGCCGGCCAGAAAACCTGATTGGTGGATTTGTCAGCGACGATTTGGGTCACGTGTTGTGCTCTGGCTCCATCAATTATTGAACTAATAAGGCTACCATCCAACTTACACCTTTGTATTTTGTTGAGAGCGGCGTCACTTGGTGAGTAGATAGAATAAAATATGAAGCTGCAAGAAACAGCATAAATAGTAAAGTGGCATGATGCGTGTGTGCGTGCGTGCGTGCATGCGTGCGTGCCTGTGCGTGTATGGTGGACGAACTTGACGCTAAGTAAGTGTGCAAATAGATATTTTAAGTTACATACATGATATAAGGCAGCAGGATTGATCTCATATTATGAAACTGTTGTTCGCTTTTTATATTCCAAAACATCTACACGGTGGTTTAACTCACAAGGCTTCTATTAATTGAATAACATTCGCACTCACCCGGCAACCGAATCAAAAAGCTTCAATTAATTGAAGGACATTCGCACTCACCCGGCAACCGAATCAAAAAGCTTCTATTAATTGAATGACATTCGCGCTCACCCGGCAACCGAATCAAAAAGCTTCTATTAATTGAATGACATTAGCACTCACCCGGCAACCGAATCAAAAAGCTTCTATTAATTGAATGACATTCGCACTCACCCGGCAACCGAATAAAAAAACTTGTATTAATTGAATGACATTCGCACTCACCCGGCAATCGAATCAAAAAACTTATATTAATTGAATGTCATTCGCACTCACCCGGCAACCGAATCAACAGCTAGGGCCTCCATGTCGTTGTTTGTGACG
>OZ024864.1:51021846-51129346 GCA_964017155.1 Oasisia sp. SBJ-2009 | reverse complement strand
CATTGCAGCACTAACATTGATGACGCGTGGTCGTCACCGTGACCATTGCAGCTCTAACATTGATGACGCGTGGTCGTCACCGTGACGATTGGAGCACTAACATTGGTGACGCGAGGTCATCACCGTGACCATTGCAGCACTAACATTGATGACGCGTGGTCGTCACCGTGACCATTGCAGCACTAACATTGGTGACGCGAGGTCATCACCGTGACCATTGCATTACTGACTTTGGTGACGCGTTGTCGTCACCGTGACCGTTGCAGCACTAACATTGGTGACGCGTTGACATCACCGTGACCATTGCAGCACTAACATTGGTGACGCGTTGTCATCACCGTGACCATTGCAGCACTAACATTGGTGACGCGTTGTCATCACCCTGACCGTTGCAGCACTAACATTGGTGACGCGTTGTCGTCACCGTGACCATTGCAGCACTAACAATGGTGACGCGTTGTCATCACCGTGACCATTGCAGTACAGACATTGGTGACTCGTGGTCATCATCGTGACCATTGCAGTATTGACATTGGTGACACGTGGTCATCACCGTGACCATTGCAGCAATAACATTTGTGACGCGTGGTCGTTGCCGTGACCATGGTGACACACACACAAGCCAACGACTATATCAGCTGTGACAGCGGTCGATATGACCTCAAACAATTGATCGCATAGACCAATGACCGTGAATGTTTAATTCCATGTATGTACTGTACAGCGGTAGCCATGGTCGATATGACCTCAGCAGCTCTCACTCAGAAATCGTCACCTAGGATGGCGACAACGTACCCACGTGTCACCGGTGTGCGTCGGTGGATCGTGACACTTGTGGGTTTTTTCCAGGAGATAGTTGACATGGCCCAGATATACGCGGAATAGCACACTATAGGCAGCTACAGAAAACATCTTATTATCCAAGTTAGTAACTTGGTACTCACTCGCCCTCTCGACGTCAAACATGTCCCGGGGTGGGCCGCTCTTTGGGATATACACAGCCTTGGTGGCGATATTGACCAGCAGTGGACAGACATTCTCAGCAGCTGAAAGGAGGAAATAAATATAGGTGGATGGATGGCGTCCGAAGCAATAAGCAGGCATTGTGGTTCACCTAGCTACCTCCATCTCTCTGTCTCTCCGTTTCCCCCCTCCCTCCCTCCCTACCTCCCTCCCTCCCGCCCTCGCTCCCTCCGCCCTTCCTTTCTTCCCTCCTACTTCCCTCTCTCCCTCCATTAATCCCCTCCCTCCGTAATTCCCCAAACCTTCATTCCTTCCTACCTCCGTCTGTCCCTTCTTTACCAATGTATTCCTTTGTTTACGTGATTATCGACATCTCGTGGAGTAACTAGTCTGAACATACGCGACTTGCAGAAATACAAGACCCAGATCGTGCTGCAGAAGACAGACCGTCTCACCTGCGAGGTGACTGGTTCACCCAACTACAGACCGCCTCACCTGCCAGATGATTCTGGTTCACCCAGCTACAGACCGTCTCACCTGCCAGATGACTGGTTCACCCAACTACAGACCGCCTCACCTGCCAGATGATTCTGGTTCACCCAGCTACAGACCGCCTCACCTGCCAGATGATTCTGGTTCACCCAGCTACAGACCGCCTCACCTGCCAGATGATTCTGGTTCACCCAACTACAGACCGCCTCACCTGCCAGATGATTCTGGTTCACCCAACTACAGACCGCCTCACCTGCCAGATGACTCTGGTTCACCCAGTTACAGACTATCTCACCTGCCAGATGACTCTGGTTCACCCAACTACAGACCGTCTCACCTGCCAGATGACTCTGGTTCACCCAACTACAGACCGTCTCACCTGCCAGATGACTCTGGTTCACCCAACTACAGACTATCTCACCTGCCAGATGACTCTGGTTCACCCAACTACAGACTATCTCACCTGCCAGATGACTCTGGTTCACCCAACTACATACTATCTCACCTGCCAGATGACTCTGGTTCACCCAACTACAGACTATCTCACCTGCCAGATGACTCTGGTTCACCCAGCTACAGACTATCTCACCTGCCAGATGACTCTGGTTCACCCAACTACAGACTATCTCACCTGCCAGATGACTCTGGTACACCCAGTTACAGACCGTCTCACCTGCCAGATGACTCTGGTTCACCCAACTACAGACCGCCTCACCTGCGAGATGACTCTGGTTCACCCAACTACAGACCGCCTCACCTGCGAGATGACTCTGGTTCACCCAACTACAGACCGTCTCACCTGCCAGATGACTCTGGTTCACCCAACTACAGACCGTCTCACCTGCCAGATGACTCTGGTTCACCCAACTACAGACCGTCTCACCTGCCAGATGACTCTGGTTCACCCAACTACAGACCGTCTCACCTGCGAGATGACTCTGGTTCACCCAACTACAGATCGTCTCACCTGCGAGATGACTCTGGTTCACCCAACTACAGATCGTCTCACCTGCGAGATGACTCTGGTTCACCCAACTACAGACCGTCTCACCTGCGAGATGACTCTGGTTCACCCAACTACACACTGAAGCCAGGAGCATCGTCCGCAGCAGGAGCCGAGTCAGCCTCAGCCAAGGAGGAGTCCGTGTCTTCTTGCCGCGCATTGTCTTCTCTCTCCCGTCCAAGTTACAATATCACAATATTTCGGTAATGTAAAATGTTCCTCTGAAATCGAGATGAGTTTGTGGCGAGAGCGTCACGGGCGAACTGGTCCGGGCGACGTCAGTCGAAATGTGCGCGACCGTCGTGGAGTCGTCAGGCTGTGTTTGTTTACTTCAGCAATAGACTCCAAGGGCAACAGAACGCGTCGTAACAGGATAACCGATACGAATGTTATGTATGCATATGTTGTATAATACCATAGACATAAAACCATGGACTGCCAACTCCAAAATCTCGCGCATTCATTCTTGTACTAGAGGTTGTGTCCAGCGAGGTTTTGCGAGAGCAGAGGCAGCTTACTTCCGGTGTGGTTTTATGTCTATGGATTTGATCAGCTGTAGATGGTCAAAATTGTCAATCGGCTCTGCAAGTACATTTTAGCGTGACTTATTGACGGTAACCGGAGAATGCACTTGAGTAGTTTGTTTTCGAGCATGTTGGCGAATTCACCGAATCTTAATAAACTGCAGTCGTAGTTCAAAGTAGTGTATTATTGACGTTGTCGTTGGACTTTTAGTTTTACAAACACAGACACAGTGTCAGTGAGTGTCACAGTCACAATCACAGTCACTAACGTGAAAATGTCGATGACAATGCCCCTTTTGCCGTTTGGCCCTGCTCTCTAACATTAGCTCTGTAAACATGTGTTATATAAGTTATTTTATATAAACATATTTACGAAAATAGATACGCGGAACCAGGTCGCATCGTTTCCATAGAACATGTTACATGGTAACAATATTCACTGTCGAAGCCGTGTGTGGCTCAGTGGCGTAATCGTGTTTGACTTCGAGTCATAAAATCTCACGATCGAATCCCAGCAGATACTTTTTAGAAATGGTTCTTTTAGAATTGTGTGACTTAAGCTTGTAATTGTTTTAAAAATAAATGTTACATTATTAAGGGTTATATATGTCAACGTATGCGTGGTAAATGCATTTTTTATACAAAATTCTACCTTATTTTATATCTAAGACAACTACAATAATTTCAACTTATAATGTGAAACACTTTCTGGTTAATATAAAGATAAACAAAATTATGCAAGCCACAACATTATTTATGCATTATTAATAGCCGAAACTAATAAAAAAATATACATTTTCCCACATATCCAAGCCTAAACAAGGAAGCTATTTTGTCCATACCCTCAAAAATTTAACGAATTGGTAAATATTACATGGGCGGGTAAAGTTGTACAATGTTTTCGAAACAGTCTTATGCCTGTACTTCATACATGAGGCCGAGGCTATAATTTAAGTACAAGTACGAGTAACAATTAATTAACCTAATTTATATAGCTCAACACAACTGAATACATAATGGTAATTATTTTGTTGGTGGAAAATTGTAAAACCTAATAAATTTTCTATGGAGATAGGTGGTACCACAAACTGGCTTTCGAAACAGTCCCATGCCTGTACTTCATACATGAGGCTAGGGTATGATTTGAGTACAAGTATGAGTACACTTTTTTAAACTATTAAATAATAGTGTGCTTTAACATTATTAAGTAATCTAATTCATATAACTGAATACATAATGGTAATTATTTATTATTTTTTGTCGGAAAATTGTAAACCTAACACAGTCCGTATGGAGTTAGGTGGTACCATAAACTGGTTAAGCACAGTTGACATTCTACTATTTTTATACTTTAGCTCTTGCAACATCAAAGTTCATCCAGCAACATTCTAATTAACTTAGTCTGACAATGTACTAGATCTCTCTGCAATACAAGCATGTGGCGTCACTGTGTTGGTATATCTAGGGCAATATTAAGTCGCCTAGCTACTAACTTACTTGTAAATCAGGCATAAAATGTGATCGACGTTTGAGAAAAAAATAGGGAATCATGTTGAGATGTGTCTTTAATGAACACAAAGGAGTGGATAGTCAGCCATTGGATATCCCTAGCCCAGGGTTTCTATCCCAGTTCAAGGAGGAAATGGGATGTGCCTCTGCCGAGTTCCTTGTTTGTTCTGTGCTGGACTACTGCTTTATAAAGAGTATCCAGGTTGCCATATTTGCTATTTTGCATAGCTTATGGCATTGCTGCTGTGGAGCTGTAACCCATTATTAACATTTTTTTAAAGAGTTTCATTCTATAGCTACAAATAAATTAAGTTTTTTCCAGTATATATTGAAAAAGTACTCAGATATACTTATAATATATGAGGACGAGTACATGGCCCATAAGTTGATGGACATACTATTATTTCATACTAACTGTCCACACTCCACAATGTATAATCCAATTATAAAATTATTTTGTAAAAGACCCATCTAATAAGCTTGCCGAAAGGTATTGCATTAGGATAGTAGAAACCTCATGTACGAGGTAAATTGTAACACATGTTTTAGCTGTGGAGCAAATTGTAATATTATGAAAAAAACGACATAATGGACACAACTAAATGTACGCTATGTAAATAACTAGTAGCTTCTTTTGAAAATAATAATAAAACAATTATATTGTAGCATACAAGCACATCATTTATTAGATACCATATAGAAATTCTCATGTTCAAATATATGCAGTAACATAAATAATATTTGAATTACAGTAACGCGTAAATGTAATTGGCACTTTAGGTGAACGATGCATAGCAAATCAGATTAAATTGCAATTATTATATTACAAATACAATTACCGTTATGCAACTGAATACAGCCCTTAGGCTTAGCAATGGCATTTTGTTGTCTCTGCTACCTACAGGTACACATATACTATACATACCAACAAAAACAGGTATTTACCACATCTGCAGAGAATATGTAAAGAAACAAACAGTAAATTTTATGATGGCAGCATCCGTTTGCATACTGATAGATTATGTGACAGATTTAGTTCTGAGTATACCACTATAGTATAGCAGCATAAAGGAGTGCAATGTGCCTGATAATACTTTCTGCAATTATTGCCAATTATATATGGTTCAAAATAGAAAGTCAAGAAAATTAGAGCTTACTTGATTTTTGCATTGTCAGGTCGAAATCAAGTAAATTTTGCAAAGTTTATCTGCGACTCATAAATCATCGATGTATTTTGTGTCCAACCTTTGACGTATTATGTGCAGATAGGTGGCATTGTTTTGCGTGCAGTGATGGGCGGCGTCTATATGCTTTGCTTATTTCATATAAGTAACCCACACACCCCCCTTCATGTATCCCTTACTTCTTAGTAATATGGGGCCTTCAACAGGCTGCTATTTTCTATATAAAATAGGGAGCCTACACCCTCCCCCCGATCATGCCGGGTGAATCAATCAAATCATAAATACACTGACTGAGTCAGGTAGCTGTCAGATTACCAGGACAGGACGGCCGATTAACGGCACCTGGACCTATAAATACAGTGCTTAAACATACATTCACACTCAATCACAGTATAACAACATTAACTTTATGCTTACTGCTGACAAACATAACAAAACGTTCGGTTTTATCTGGCAATTCTCTGCATCATTGCGAAGACAACGAAGCCTCAGAAAAGATCGAAACGGAAGTAAACATGCCCGGTTAATGCTCGCGCATGCGCGACGCAAGCTAAAGGCGCGAGATTTGAAGTTGGCGGTCCATGGTTCCACGTCTATGTATAATACACATGTTATACGCCTCGATTAGCGTGACGCAAATTGGCCAAACGCGGCCGTTGTAAGTAGCACAGTTTGCTATTGGCAACTCAAAAATATACGTATGAATCTTTATTTTCATCACGGTAACGGGGTTTTCACAAAGCTGCCCTGTGACCTTAGGTTACATCTTTCATTACACTCATGTAAATTGTCCAGCTGTCAATTCGGGTCTGGTTCATGTTCGCTGTGCTCTGGCGGCGTTTGCGATAACAACATGGCTGCTAGACGGCAACTGTCACTTTCACTTATAACTTATTCACATGGCATAGCGCGTTATATCGATCGATCCTCGCTTATTCGTTTAGATTTGTTGAACACTATTTGATCAGGTAACATATTATATTCAAATATATTGTATACATATTTGAGACGTTATGTAGAGTGCATTACTACATTCAAAACTGCACACGTTGCTTCTGTTGCGATATGTTCCAATACGAACCGGGCGGGCGGGCGGGCGGGCGGGCGGGCGGGCGGGCGGGCGGGCGGGCGGGCGGGCGGGCGGGCGGGCGGGCGGGCGGGCGGGCGGGCGGGCGGGCGGGCGGGCGGGCGGGCGGGCGGGCGGGCGGGCGGGCGGGCGGGCGGGCGGGCGGGCGGGCGGGCGGGCGGGCGGGCGGGCGGGCGGGCGGGCGGGCGGGCGGGCGGGCAGTCATTGTCGTCGATGGGAGTGACACAGTCAACGCCGATGATCAAGCATATTACTAAATAATGCACCTGATGTCGACAGGAAGTGCAGTCCTCTAGTCCAGGTGACGCGGTGTTCTCATGTATTATCCAACAAAACCTCTCCTGGTGTCTGCCTAATGGAAGCGTCGGTTCGATGCGCAGCACCTCGGCTTCCTAACACGTCCATTCCCTAGAGTCCATCCCCCGAACTGATGATCAAATTGTCATGGACACACACCCGTCGTCTGTCGACCGATTATCGACTGCTCATACCAGTGTTCGTTTGAACAAAGCTAACCACAGTTGCCGCTTGCAGGTAAATATTTATAAGCAACACTGGTTGCTTTAATGTCTCTTCTGCTCGCTCGCTCGCTCGCTCTCTCTCTCTCTCTCCCTCCCTCTCTCTCTCTCTCTCTCTCTCTCTCTCTCTCCCTCTCTCTATCTCACTCTCTCTCCTCGCCTCTATCTCTCTCCCCCTCTCTCTCCCTCTCCTTCGCCCTATCCCTTGTCTTCTTTCTCACTCCATCCTTTTTCCTCCATCTCCCTCCCTCATTCTCTCTCACCCTCCCTCCATCATTCCGTCCTTCTCTCCCTCCCTCCCTCCCTCCCTCACTCCGTCCTTCTCTCTCTCCCTCCTTCCCTCAATCCGTCCTTATCTCTCTCCATCCCTCACTCCGTCCTTCTCTCCCTCCCTCCCTCCCTCACTCCGTCCTTCTCTCCCTCCCTCCCTCACTCCGTCCTTCTCTCCCTCCCTCCCTCACTCCGTTCTTCTCTCCCTCCCTCCCTCCCTCCCTGCCTCACTCCGTCCTTCTCTCCCTCCCTCCCTCACTCCGTCCTTCTCTCCCTCCCTCCCTCACTCCGTCCTTCTCTCCCTCCCTCCCTCACTCCGTTCTTCTCTCCCTCCCTCCCTCCCTGCCTCACTCCGTCCTTCTCTCCCTCCCTCCCTCACTCTGTCCTTCTCTCTCTCCCTTCCTCCCTCCGTCCTTCTCTCCCTCCCTCCCTCACTCCGTTCTTCTCTCCCTCCCTCCCTCCCTGCCTCACTCCGTCCTTCTCTCCCTCCCTCCCTCCCTCCGTCCTTCTCTCCCTCCCTCCCTCACTCCGTCCTTCTCTCCCTCCCTCCCTCACTCCGTCCTTCTCTCCCTCCCTCCCTCACTCTGTCCTTCTCTCTCTCCCTCCCTCACTCCGTCCTTCTCTCCCTCCCTCCCTCACTCCGTTCTTCTCTCCCTCCCTCCCTCCCTCCCTCCCTCCCTGCCTCACTCCGTCCTTCTCTCCCTCCCTCCCTCACTCCGTCCTTCTCTCCCTCCCTCCCTCACTCCGTCCTTCTCTCCCTCCCTCCCTCACTCTGTCCTTCTCTCTCTCCCTCCCTCCCTCCGTCCTTCTCTCTCTCCCTCCCTCACTCCGTCCTTCTCTCTCCCTCCCTCCCTCCGTCCTTCTCTCCCTCCCTCCCTCCCTCCCTCCCTCACTCCGTCCTTCTCTCCCTCCCTCCCTCTCTCCGTCCTTCTCTCCCTCCCTCCCTCCCTCCCTCCGTCCTTCTCTCTCTCCCTCCCTCACTCCGTCCTTCTCTCCCTCCCTCCCTCCCTCCCTCCGTCCTTCTCTCCCTCCCTCCCTCCCTCCCTCCGTCCTTCTCTCTCTCCCTCCCTCACTCCGTCCTTCTCTCCCTCCCTCCCTCCCTCCGTCCTTCTCTCCCTCCCTCCCTCTCTCCGTCCTTCTCTCCCTCCCTCCCTCCCTCCCTCCGTCCTTCTCTCCCTCCCTCCCTCACTCCGTCCTTCTCTCCCTCCCTCCCTCCCTCCGTCCTTCTCTCTCTCCCTCCCTCTCTCCGTCCTTCTCTCCCTCCCTCCCTCCCTCCCTCCGTCCTTCTCTCCCTCCCTCCCTCACTCCGTCCTTCTCTCTCTCCCTCCCTCACTCCGTCCTTCTCTCCCTCCCTCCCTCCCTCCCTCCGTCCTTCTCTCTCTCCCTCCCTCTCTCCGTCCTTCTCTCTCTCCCTCCCTCTCTCCGTCCTTCTCTCTCTCCCTCCCTCTCTCCGTCCTTCTCTCCCTCCCTCCCTCACTCCGTCCTTCTCTCTCTCCCTCCCTCCCTCCGTCCTTCTCTCTCTCCCTCCCTCTCTCCGTCCTTCTCTCTCTCCCTCCCTCCCTCCGTCCTTCTCTCTCTCCCTCCCTCCCTCCGTCCTTCTCTCTCTCCCTCCCTCTCTCCGTCCTTCTCTCCCTCCCTCCCTCCCTCCCTCCGTCCTTCTCTCCCTCCCTCCCTCACTCCGTCCTTCTCTCCCTCCCTCCCTCCCTCCGTCCTTCTCTCCCTCCCTCCCTCCCTCCGTCCTTCTCTCTCTCCCTCCCTCTCTCCGTCCTTCTCTCCCTCCCCCCCTCACTCCGTCCTTCTCTCTCTCCCTCCCTCCCTCCCTCCGTCCTTCTCTCTCTCCCTCCCTCTCTCCCTCCGTCCTTCTCTCTCTCCCTCCCTCCCTCCCTCCGTCCTTCTCTCCCTCCCTCCCTCACTCCGTCCTTCTCTCCCTCCCTCCCTCCCTCCCTCCGTCCTTCTCTCCCTCCCTCCCTCCCTCCGTCCTTCTCTCTCTCCCTCCCTCCCTCCCTCCCTCCGTCCTTCTCTCTCTCCCTCCCTCCCTCCGTCCTTCTCTCCCTCCCTCCCTCCCTCCCTCCGTCCTTCTCTCCCTCCCTCCCTCCCTCCGTCCTTCTCTCTCTCCCTCCCTCCCTCCCTCCCTCCGTCCTTCTCTCTCTCCCTCCCTCTCTCCCTCCGTCCTTCTCTCCCTCCCTCCCTCCCTCCCTCCGTCCTTCTCTCCCTCCCTCCCTCCCTCCGTCCTTCTCTCCCTCCCTCCCTCACTCCGTCCTTCTCTCTCCCTCCCTCCCTCCGTCCTTCTCTCCCTCCCTCCCTCCCTCCCTCCGTCCTTCTCTCTCTCCCTCCCTCCCTCCGTCCTTCTCTCTCTCCCTCCCTCCCTCCCTCCCTCCGTCCTTCTCTCTCTCCCTCCCTCACTCCGTCCTTCTCTCTCCCTCCCTCCCTCCGTCCTTCTCTCCCTCCCTCCCTCCCTCCCTCACTCCGTCCTTCTCTCCCTCCCTCCCTCTCTCCGTCCTTCTCTCCCTCCCTCCCTCCCTCCCTCCCTCCGTCCTTCTCTCTCTCCCTCCCTCACTCCGTCCTTCTCTCCCTCCCTCCCTCCCTCCCTCCGTCCTTCTCTCCCTCCCTCCCTCCCTCCGTCCTTCTCTCCCTCCCTCCCTCCCTCCCTCCGTCCTTCTCTCCCTCCCTCCCTCCCTCCCTCCGTCCTTCTCTCCCTCCCTCCCTCCCTCCCTCCGTCCTTCTCTCCCTCCCTCCCTCTCTCCGTCCTTCTCTCCCTCCCTCCCTCCCTCCCTCCGTCCTTCTCTCCCTCCCTCCCTCACTCCGTCCTTCTCTCCCTCCCTCCCTCCCTCCGTCCTTCTCTCTCTCCCTCCCTCTCTCCGTCCTTCTCTCCCTCCCTCCCTCCCTCCCTCCCTCCGTCCTTCTCTCCCTCCCTCCCTCACTCCGTCCTTCTCTCTCTCCCTCCCTCCCTCCCTCCGTCCTTCTCTCTCTCCCTCCCTCTCTCCCTCCGTCCTTCTCTCTCTCCCTCCCTCCCTCCCTCCGTCCTTCTCTCTCTCCCTCCCTCCCTCCCTCCGTCCTTCTCTCTCTCCCTCCCTCTCTCCCTCCGTCCTTCTCTCCCTCCCTCCCTCCCTCCCTCCGTCCTTCTCTCCCTCCCTCCCTCCCTCCCTCCGTCCTTCTCTCCCTCCCTCCCTCACTCCGTCCTTCTCTCTCTCCCTCCCTCCCTCCCTCCGTCCTTCTCTCTCTCCCTCCCTCTCTCCCTCCGTCCTTCTCTCCCTCCCTCCCTCCCTCCCTCCCTCCGTCCTTCTCTCCCTCCCTCCCTCCCTCCGTCCTTCTCTCTCTCCCTCCCTCACTCCGTCCTTCTCTCCCTCCCTCCCTCCCTCCCTCCGTCCTTCTCTCCCTCCCTCCCTCCCTCCGTCCTTCTCTCCCTCCCTCCCTCCCTCCGTCCTTCTCTCTCTCCCTCCCTCCCTCCCTCCGTCCTTCTCTCTCTCCCTCCCTCCCTCCCTCCGTCCTTCTCTCTCTCCCTCCCTCTCTCCGTCCTTCTCTCCCTCCCTCCCTCCCTCCCTCCGTCCTTCTCTCCCTCCCTCCCTCACTCCGTCCTTCTCTCTCTCCCTCCCTCCCTCACTCCGTCCTTCTCTCCCTCCCTCCCTCTCTCCGTCCTTCTCTCCCTCCCTCCCTCCCTCCCTCCGTCCTTCTCTCCCTCCCTCCCTCCCTCCGTCCTTCTCTCCCTCCCTCCCTCCGTCCTTCTCTCTCTCCCTCCCTCACTCCGTCCTTCTCTCTATGTCTCCCTCCCTTCATCACTCACTCCATCCTTCTCTGTCTCTCCCTCAGTGCGTCCTTCTCCCTCTCCCGTTTCTCCCTCACTCCGTCCTTCTCTCCCTCTCTCCCCACTCCATCTTTTGTTCTCCGTCTCCCTCATTCCATCCTTCTCTTTATCCCTCTTGCCTTCCGTTCCTCCTTTACCGGGCTGTGTGTGTAGCGTCCGTCGATGACGTCATCGCGGCAATGGTCAGCGCGCGTTCTTAGCGTTTGAGTCGACGGACCTGCCGAATATTTGGCCACTAACACACCATTGATGATGAACTCCAGCTCAGTATAGCTGAAGTTATTACATTTAGTAACTTGTCCATTTTCATCGAATCGGGTAATCTTTTAATTTGGAGCTAGGTCTGTATATGATTGCAATGATAATTTTATGTTTACTTTTGAACGTGACTTTTCTACTGATACCCATCAATTTCAAACGTGTGTGTGGACATATTATCTGTGAGTTTTGTTTCAGTAATGGCAATGAAATCAAAAGGTTTTCGTTGAAAAATATACATCATTTCATCGATACGTCCTCGGAAATGGAGGAAATTATATCTCTTTTACCTAAGAGTGTATTGTGCCATTGACACATTACAGTCTATATTGTTGTCACGTTGGTTGTATTCACACATCAAAGGGATGTCGCGTGTCTCAAATGCACGAAGTTCCTGTTCGTTGACATCACAAATGTCACTTTGTATACCATGTTGCGAGTCCACTCTATAGCCGCTGGCACGACAACCACTGTCCGTTTGTCCCCGTTGAGCTGTCCCCGTCTACATCCCGTAGTCCAGTTAGGTCGTGTGTGGTCTTTGAACTCGGCGTAGGTTGATGACGTCGGTTTCCCCTAGCTGGTCCCCGAGACACCATTCGTCGGTGTCGTAGCCTCGGTTACCCAGGCTCCGGGAGGTGGCAGCACTTTTAAGCCCCTCAATTCTGCCCGGGAAATTAATGGGCTGCAGTTGTAACCGCCATGGCGGCCTTACACCATATTAGGGTAGAGACGCTGTTTAGTTCTCAGGCCGAATTTGAAATAACAAATTAAATAACGATACTTCTTTTTATCAAATAAGGCTGTATTATAAAATAAAACTCAAAATGTTACTTTTAGTAACACCAAAATAAATAGAAACACAAATGTCCAGTTGCTTATAAAATAGGAATTACGGCAGGATTAAACAATATCCGTGGGGTGGCAGCATTGTTCAGTCCCACACGGATAATATTCAAGAGCCGGCAAAACACCAGACTGTCTTCTCGGGGTAGTTCAGCAGCCGACCGACAGTCGGTTAAGCGAGACTATCGGTGTCGTAGAATTCGTTGCTGGCCACATACCACCAAATGGAGTCGTACGCCATTACCCATGGTAGTCCTGCTTAAAAGAACTGCATGGTGCACTTTTGTAAATTTCTGGAAGCACTAAATGTAGGACTGGTTGAATGGAAATGATATATCTGCGTAGCGTGATATCACAGCTGCGAAATAATGAAATTTGTCAGACAGTGAAAAGGTGCGTATGCATACAGGTGTAATTTGGCCTAGAGGTGTCAACATTGGCAATAGGCCGCTGATTGAAGCAAAAATGAAGGGGTGTCAGGTTAGAGAGTGGATTGTAGGAGAAAAACATATGTCATTTTCACGAATTTTATATATGATATGTGTGAATGGAGGCTACTTAGTGTCTGACATTTTTAATAACATTGATCAAAAAACCTGGCGGGAAATCAAAGAAACGTTACAATGGCCGCCTATGGAAAATCAATTGGTGGTATATACCCTAATTGAGATACGCCCCGTTTTACCATAAGAGGCACTAAAATGTGATCTGAGCGATGTGTGATGTGTTTTTTGTTGCATTTGAAGTCGCTGTTGGCCGGAATACCGTGCAGCTATTATTTTCTGTTAACATTGCAACTAAAATGGTTTGAAGCAGTAATCATTAAGCCAGTGACCATGTCATATGCATGCAGAATAGAATGATAATTTTGATTGTGTCAGAGTTACAAACTGCATTACACACATCCTCTATGTATAATATCCAGTTATGAAGACATCGAGAGCTTGTGCTATGAATGTCTCATTAAAATAACGTGAGTTTTGTTATAGATCTGTGCCATACGCAACATAAGTGACACCCTTCCAGTGTGACGATTTGTCGCAGTCATTACGTTAACAATATTTCGTGTGCGATATATATATAAATGCGTGTTTCTTAAGCCCAATACTAACATTAACGTTTTTTTTCTATATAGTCAACCGTGGTTATGTAATTCTTGTATGTATTATATTTGAAACCCAGAATAAGCAACAACGGACAAGCAGGGAATTTGTTCTTCCAACCCCCCCCCCCCCCCCCCCGAAACGAAGCCTCTATTTTAGTTACTAGTTGGCCACTACACGAAGCAGACTGACCACGGGCTTCTAAAAATGCGTTATCTATCATCTGCTTATTATAGCAACATGTATACCCTAAGCGAAACAGGAAATACAATTGAGAATCTACTCAAATATGCCCCAGATATAAGCTGGAATAATAAAGGAGGGCGTGATTCTTCGATCACGCAGCGACTGCAGGTATTCGTACACGTTCAGTTATGCTCATATAATGTACAATTGGATATCTAAAAGTAGCGTCAATGCGCTGAAACAGTCTATAATAACTGGTTTGCCATCCCTGTCGATATACGAGCAATTTTCAGTTGTAATATAATCGAATTTTGCAAAGATTGCACATGACATGTCACCTTAAAGTAACCATATACAGAGGTGATCTGGTCTGATAAGAAACTGCATTAATCACTGGAATTGTGCATCATATATCCGAATTTTAACGTATAAGATGTGTTTTCGTGCATTTAGGACAATCTGGATATGGTCTACTAACGAAATGATTCCTATAATGAACGTGCTCATAACGATCAAGTTGCGGCAGAGGGTGCCGCAACTGTCCACAACATTTGCCACGTGTGTCGGATGTCGCTGTGCGATATTTCTTTCTGAATTAATTATTATACCAGAAGTAGGCCCATATATGTTATTTTCAATAAAGCATATGTACACCAGAGAAATATTTTGTGAGAGAATAAATGACGTGTGGCGATTTTTGATGTGACTATTCCTGCCAGTGGGTTGCGCCCGTGTAAAATGCGGCTTATTGCAAGGGGTGGTAGAGTGATATTTTGCTTGGCGCGAGAAATATATTCTACTGTGTATCACATATATGGTTCCGTCGTGTACTCAATACATTAGCGAATACTTGTTCCGCATTTCAGCGTTCTACATACAGCGAAGTTTAAATAACCGTCGAAAGACGCTGCTGTGCCTTTCAATAATGGGAATCGTTTTGGAAAACTGGCCTGTGAGTTTGAGCTCACCTGGTATTGTACATATATGATGCACAGTTCATAACTGCACCACACAATTGAGCATAGTATATGAGCATTATGATGTACCTAAATTCGTGAAGATTATAAGTTTGCATGCCAAGTATAATGGTGCCTAAAATTATAATTTTTATATATTTATGGGGAAATATTGCCAAAAATTATATTCCTTCAATATTCCATGTATGTTGTCATATTGCTGTCAACCGGTTGAACTGTTCTTATAGTGGATACATCTGGAATTCACTTGCATTTTGTTGTGACCATCCCACATATTGTAGATCATGAGTTATACAATGCATATCCTTTTTAAGGACAATAAAGTGATTGATTGATTGCTTGATTGTTACTATCGGATCGGTACGACACTGTGGCGGACTATTTGTAATGCTCAGCACCACGTATTTCAGGCGAACGTCGTATATGATATAAGTTACTGAACAAACATGTTTCAACCAATACAGGGTGCTGTTTATCTTGGAGGGGTGCAAAGTTTGAAGACGCATATTATAATAACCATCGAGACAGTGTCATTTTCCCTAGACAGTTAATCTAGTTATATGGTATTCTTGATTTCTGACTAACTTTCGTGAAGATTTGCTCTAATCGGGGAATGTATTTGGCCACATACCACCAAATGGAGTCGTACGCCATTACCCATAGTAGTCCTGCTTAAAAGAACTGCATGGTGCACTTTTTGTAAATTTCTGGAAGCACTAAATGTAGGACTGGTTGAATGGAAATGATATTTCTGCGTAGCGTGATATCACAGCTGCGAAATAATGAAATTTGTCAGACAGTGAAAAAGTGCGTATGCATACAGGTGTAATTTGGCCTAGAGGTGTCAACATTGGCAATCAGCCGCTGATTGAAGCAAAAATGAAGGGGTGTCAGGTTAGAGAGTGGATTGTAGGAGAAAAACATATGTCATTTTCACGAATTTTATATATGATATGTGTGAATGGAGGCTACTTAGTGTCTGACATTTTCAATAACATTGATCGAAAAACCTGGCGGGAAATCAAAGAAACGTTACAATGGCCGCCTATGGAAAATCAATTGGTGGTATATACCCTGCTAGGGCGACTGGCTGTTTACGGGAGAATGTCTGCCCGTGGCTGGGCTCAAAGTCCCTAGCGAGTAACAGAGCAATGCTAACAGCATGTCGACCTGAACACAACAGAGCGGTGAGGGGCCGCGTTGCATCGTCCACGGGCGATCTACGTATATTTCTGCCGATGCTACCATTTGTACGCCGAAACGCACTCGAACCAAAACAGCTGCCTCGGGCTCTACGTTTCGATGCATATACCAGGGATTTGAACCACAGACCAAATAAAATTACCACCGTTATGCGACGTGTATGTGAATGTCTATGCGTGTGCTCGATGTGCATTCAATTTCATATGAGAAAAAGTGTGCGCGCGTGCAAATAATTGCGAATGTAAATATAAACTACCTAGTCCTAGATATTTGTATGAGCCATGTACATATCGTAATAAAATACGACATTGCAGAGACATCAAAGAAACAACAGCAGTACACGGTCATATTTATTCAGTGAGACCTCCAAAGAAGCAAAGCCAGGCCGTAACATACAGATTAAATAAGCGCAGTTCAGTCAACTACTTCGTAGTACACACAAGGTCAAGGACGACACCTCGAGCCTCGTTCTGAGCGGGTCACCTCGCGACTAGAACAAAAGGTGGCTGACAACTGGATGCCAACTGGTACAAACCCAATACATAAATAGATAATATATAATTGTATGCACATTAATGAAGGTGCATACGTGTGCGGGCATGTATGTGTGTGTACACCATTTTATTTATATAAATGCCCACGATAGTATCTTCTGATTCACCCCTTGCTAATAGTCTGCGTTCGTGTTTTACTAAAATCAGCAGGTTGTAAGTGGGAGGGTAGGGGTAATTAGCACGGAAGGAAAGCATGTCCATAACTATATGCGCAGTAATAAGTGCATTTCTATTAACTGCAGGCATATTGACCGGTCACATATCGAACAATTATCTCGATAAATTCCGCAAAACCCTTCTAAAATCGTCGTCGAAACAGACACGAAAACAAAGTTTGCAGATTTCACAACTAATGCTGCCATCTAGCGGACACACGTACAAACGAAACCAACTGATGCTGTCGCGTGTTCAATCGCATTATTATACGCTCAAACGAAACATAATACCGTATTGCACTTACTAGAAGTGCTCCTTTAAAACGATTAGACATTCCACGTCGGTGCAATTTAATGTAAGTGAATCGGCATTTCCTGCCACTCAACGCTAAAAAACCTAAGTGAAATAGTCTCCTGACTTACAAACCTAAGACAGTGACATCACAGTAACCAGAGTTGTTACATACTTCGGCCTATCATTAAACTTGCTAAAGTTTCCTTTATTTGTAACAGCAACCAAACGGGCAAATTAAGACAAATACAGATTTGTAGTGAGCCAGTGAAACTATATCAAGCCATGACATAATTGCGTACACACCCCACCAGCAGGATCAAAGGTTCCTGTTGCAAGTTCTGATACAACACAGCAATGAAGCAGCAGCCACTGTCTGCTGCAACCAAACAACCATTGTCATCCCTTCCCTCTGACGTTTGCAGTCTACTCAGGTAAAGGACGCTCACTGGCTGCAACTTGCTACATACACTTAACATAACTTCAGTAAGGTTTCAACATAACAGTTTAAACACTTTTTGAGATGCACAACAACCTCAGTTGATCCTTGCTACAAATGACGGCTGCCTCCAGAAGAATGACAGACGTCACTGATTCTACCTGAACCTGTTCATACAACTCCAGATACTCCCAGAGTTCTGGTACCACGGACCAAACGGCATGTGACGTACGGCACGTCGCGACATCAATACGACAAGTCTGTTTTTTCACCGAGCCGATAATACTGGGCTACATCGATTAACTAAAAATGTGCAACACAGTTAAATACAGGAGTTTCTAGGACATACGAACAGACTCATTTCAATAAGTATTATGCAAGATTCATTGGTTTCCACAATATTCATGCACACGCACACACCGGGCACACACAAGCATACACCGGGCACACACAAGCATACACTGGGCACACACAAGCATACACCGGGCACACAGTGACAAGACGGCGACAGTCCGGCCTGTGTGACAGACTCAGAACAAAAGCTATGTATACACAAAAAATAAATACAGTGATAAACATGTATAATGTAATGAATAATCTTATATAAGTTCGCAAAGTCCTGAAATATTCCACAACACATGGATGATTTCGCCGTCGTCGTGTACTGTGGGGAAATATATCGCTACAGAGGTGCCACCTGGTGAATTAAAGGTTCAACATCATGTGTGTGGTCTGGGAACTTGCGAACTTATTAGCAGCACAACACAAGCATTCGTTACACTAACCACACCACAGTGTAGACACTTAAACCTGTCAGACTGTGGACAGTGCTGAAAGCACGCGACATCATAAGCTTGGCAAGTACATCGCAATGTGACCATTCTGACAACACAGGCAACGGAGCATACACTGCAGTGACAGACAGACGCCCAACACGCTCCTGTACTCCGACACGCTCCTGTACCTCGGCACAACTCATGAAACCAAACTAATACAGATTCCACATCACCTCGACTGTCATAATATATTCTTTAGACTTGACAAAAGTTCACAACAGGGTTCACAGTAAGACCCAGCCATCTGTCGAATGTATACTCTGGTCAACTACAGTACTCGGTCGAAAGCTGTTAAAATAGACGTAGTGTTCTCGGCAGTACCCTGGCGTGGTAGACAAGTGTGTGTTGCTGACACATGGGAACTGGCGAAACCCATCGAATGGCTTTGAATACGGTGCACACACTGGCTGTACAACGCATGCAGACGGCATACAAACATGACACAGACATATACACTCCTCACATACAGACGTATAGCAGAAAGAAACAACTGATCACATGCAACCATCCATCCTCCATAGCCACAATCACCCCTCAGTTCCAGCCACAATCACCCCTCAGTTCCAGCCACAATCACCCCTCAGTTCCAGCCACAATCACCCCTCAGTTCCAGCCACAATCACCCCTCAGTTCCAGCCACAATCACCCCTCAGTTCCAGCCACAATCACCCCTCAGTTCCAGCCACAATCACCCCAACAAGGTTCAAGCCACAACCAAGGTTCAAGGCACAATCACCCCATGGTTCCAGCCACAATCACCCCACTGTTCCAGCCACAATCACCCCATGGTTTTTGCCAAAATTACCAATGGTTTAAGCTAAAATAATCCATGACTAGCAACATGCACCCAATGGGTCTTGCGTCTGTAGCACAACCATGTCTTGGTTACTGTCACGATGTCACATGGCCTCAGTTGCATCATGGTTCTTTTTGCAATCTCCCCTCTGACGATGCCACAAGGCCCTCACAGTTCATCAGTCTCCCTATATTCCTTGTCACAACCACCCAATAAGGGTTCATCTCACAATCACCCTACGGTTCCGGCCACCATTACTGTCACGTCCTCTTAGTCACAAGTAATTATGGCCGTTCACTGGTATCAAGTCTTTAACTGAACACATTCACTCGTCCCATTCCTCTCCCTCAACTTTCCATTCAGCCCAGTTTTCTACACCCCCCAAACTGGCTACCCCCCCCCCCCCCCTAGTAAAACAAATAAACCCGACGCACACAAACACACACATGAAATGCATCTTTTCAGCCGTCTCTTGGTGAATGCGACTTGATCTTTGATCACGTGACCTTCGACCTTTGTTCACGTGATCCTTGATCGGGGATACACACGACGATACCCGGATCGGTGGATAGGACGTGCGGATCAGAAGAGACAGACCCGTTT
The DNA here is from genome assembly GCA_964017155.1 of Oasisia sp. SBJ-2009. Lineage (NCBI taxonomy): Eukaryota > Metazoa > Annelida > Polychaeta > Sabellida > Siboglinidae > Oasisia > Oasisia sp. SBJ-2009. The sequence goes on along the minus strand of OZ024864.1, from coordinate 51,109,749 downwards.
CTTCATGTCGTTTCGCTTCCACTCGGGCAGTCGGTAGAACTCTGACCGAGACATCTTGAACAGCCGCCCAAAGTCACCGTCGGTGAGATGCCACTGGAAGCAGAAGTGACATGATGACATCACAGACAGGTGTGTCATGATGACATCACAGACAGGTGTGTCATGATGACATCACAGACAGGTGTGTCGTCATGAGATCACAGACAGGTGTGTCATGATGAGATCACAGACAGGTGTGTCGTCATGAGGTCACAGACAGGTATGTCGTCATGAGATCACAGACAGGTATGTCGTCATAAGATCACAGACAGGTATGTCATGATGAGATCACAGACAGGTGTGTCATGATGAGATCACAGACAGGTATGTCGTCATGAGATCACAGACAGGTATGTCGTCATGAGATCACAGACAGGTATATCGTCATGAGATCACAGACAGGTATGTATGGGCCATAATTAAAGAAATAATTTCTGAAATAATTAGATAACTACATATATAATTATGGTATATTAAAAAATTGAAACATAATTATAATAATACACTAGGCATACTGCTGTTGACGTGTTCATGAGTTACTAGATCTGATCTTAACCTCTTGCACCTGTGCTTGACCCCTGACCTCTCACCTCTATGGTGTTCCTGTCGACATCAGGAGGCAGCCTGAAGTTGGTCACTTTGAGTTCCTCGTACTCGTAGACCTGAAGCAACAGCAGCTGGCGTCAGGTCCACCCCATCCACTCGTTGCAAATACAGTCATTTCGAAGAACAACATTTAAATTCTACACAGTTTACCACATTACCTGCTTCATAAAAAACACACTGGGACACTAGCTGGTTTCGTATATGTGTTATATTTAGTCTATTCCAGTATGCTTAGCCCAAAATATTCATGACAAAGTAGGCCATTTACTCGGCCCACTGTAGTCTGTGTGTGGCCGACCCACCTGTTGCTCTACACCAGGGCTTTACGCAGGATAACATTATTGCCAGTCACATGTTTTGGTGGACACATGGATGTTAACTGTTAAGCCAGTTTACGAACTTTCAGATGTGCCTGATGACCTGAAATGGGCTACAAACACATGTGACATCATTTACACTCACTTTCAAGACATAACTAACAATATCTATATTTTTACCCGTCCACCCATATTTCTGCCCGTCCATATTCGTTTTACCCGTCCTAACGACGGGTGGACGGCCTCTACATCAAGCTGTGCCCACCTGTTGCTCTACAGTACACACCTTGGGTGGTTCGTCGACACGGAAGAGACTGGGGATGGACCTGCGGTAGGCGAGGTACGCCGGCGATCTGAACCCCTCAGACAGGGTAGAGCTCCTCAGTCGAGACCCACGCTGCAACAAGTGGCACATCTGTTATCACTGGCATTGCCACCCCTTGTGTCTACGCCACTCGCCACCCTAGTGGCGACGTAACTCTAGTACTGATGCCATCTCTGTGTCGGTGTCACCATGATATGTATCTGTGTCCCTTAGTAACTGTGTCATCCTGGTATCTGTGCCCCCAGTATTTGTGTCACCAGATACCAATGTCCCCCATGTATCTGCTCCACCCTAGTATCTATGTCACCATACCCCCAGTATTTATACCACCCCAGTATTTATGCCACCCCAGCATGCCATCTATGCCACCCCAGTATCTATGCCACAATATCTATACCCCTCCAATATCTATGCCAACCTAGCATCTATACCCCTGGTATCTATAGCCCCAATATCTGTGCCTTCTCTGTATTTGTGCCAACTATTAACAGGGCTTGTAAGTACGGTGCTATTGAAGGTGTAGTGAAGTGTGCAGTAGTTACCCGTAGTCCAGAGTGTTCATCGTACTCCTCCATAGACGACTGCGACAAGTCTGAAACAACACCACCAGTACCGGCTGAAACAACACCAACAGTACTGACTGAAACAACACCAACAGTAGTAACTGAAACAACACCACCAGTACCGGCTGAAACAACACCAACAGTACTGACTGAAACAACACCACCAGTACTGACTGAAACAACACCAACAGTACTGACTGAAACAACACCAACTGTACTGACTGAAACAACACCAAAAGTACTGACTCTGACTGAAACAACACCAACAGTCTTACTGTATAGACTTATCTTACTGTATAGAGACTTGTTTCACTGTGTAGAGACTGGTCTCGCTGTATTGAGACTTGTCTTACTATATAGAGACTGGTCTTACTGTACTGAGACTTGTCTCACTGTATAGAGACCGGTCTCATTGTATAGAGACTTGTCTCACTGTAAAGAGCCTTGTCTCACTGTATATAGACTTGTCTTACTGCATAGAGACTGGTCTCACTGTATAGAGACTGGTCTCACTGTATAGAGACTGGTCTCACTGTATAGAGACTTGTCTTACTGTATAGAGACTGGTCTCACTGTATAGAGACTTGTCTTACTGTATAGAGACTGTCTTACTGTATAGAGACTTGTCTTACTATATAGAGACTAGTCGCACTGTATAGAGACTGGTCGCACTGTATAGAGACTGGTCTCACCAGCAACAGTTTACAGTTGTTGCTACAACTCCATCTATACACATTTTCCAACATTGTAGCAAAACGTTAGCAAACACAACCAGTGCAATTTTGTCGACTATAACAATCTTAGGGTGTCTTTGCTGGGGAGAATATTTGAGGTGACACGTACTGTGGTATCTCCGTTCTAGTCCATCGGCGCTACCGTTTCTCGCACTTCTTTCCAGCGACTCCTCGAGACCATCCTATAAACACACACTGACCCGTCAACACATTCTCAAACACAGCAAACGCTTACGTGTGACACATGAACACACACAACATTGGACTTACTCTTATATTAACACAAAATTAGTAAAACTACATACTGGTGTAAATTAAAATAAATTAGGACCTGACGAATTTCTAAATTATGGGCCATGAGGTCCTGAATATTTGTGCACTAGATACTGAGTTTCTAATTATGAATGAAATGTTTGAGTGAATCAGCCACTGCCTCTTCACCGTGATCATCCAACTGGCACATTATCTGGCCATTTATATGAGATGACCAGAAACAGCCAAATTCTGTGAATGCAGTGACAGGAACTTTGTAGTTTTAGTCAAGATGGAGTTTTGTACTGTAAGACACACTTGTGCAAAATTAGAGAAAACGTACATCAGAGTTTTGAAAAACATAATTTTACAAGTTTTGGGACCTTCAGAATGATCAATAAATAAATTGTGCACAGCAGTAGTGCCCTAAGATGTGCCTATGCCAAGTTATAAACTAGATCCTCAGTGGTTTCTGAGACATGGGAGCTACCAGTAATGGTGGACAGCAAACTCAGTAATGTGATAAGTCACCGAACCTTCAGCCCAAAGGACCAAAACAGCATGTTTTTGCTCAAATCAACATGGCTTCCTCCATAGAATTTCCAAAACGATAAGCTCAGCAGTTTCAGGTGTTTCGCCTCATAACAGATAATTACGTAGCAACAGGAATTTTCATATCCAGTTTCTCAAGAATTTTGATAGTTTTAACTTCTTAAATTATGAGCTAGAAAGTTCCGCGTTTGTCTAAAATAAACACATTTCTTTCAAAACAACCTGATGTTTGTTGTTTTACAAATACTTTGTGTATCTTCGAGTATTAACCTTGACAATAAGGCTGAACTTACAAATGTGAACCTCCTGGTTGCATCAATGGTAGCAGACTTCGCTGCCAAACTGTAGCCAGGCTTTGTCCCTGAAACAAGCACGAACACTGTACAACATGCTCTCTCTTGAAGTCGGAGGAATCATGTTTTTTATCATGCCAATAAAACTGACAAAACAACAGAGACTGTGTTTGTCATAGAGACGCATGAGACAGTGTCGTAAGTAGAAGATTTGCACACACAGGCACAAAAAGTTTAAATTACATCGACACGTAAATAATATTTGCCTTACTGCACTAAATACTCTGTTCAATCACTAACAATCACATAACGCATTCGTATCATTGTGGTTTTATATTTATTAAATGAAAAAACCTTGTAATTAATTTATATTAATATTGTACACATTTCAGCTATATTTATATTAAAAATTTGTATGCACAGGCAAGGTTAACAAAAACCAGTTGTTCAGTCTCATTTCTGTGTAGTTTAAACTAATAAAACAGTAGTAAAGGCTTGGAACTAGATGAAATAAAAACAGAAGAATGGTTCACAATGCTACACGTACACAAACAGACACCGTTGTGAACAAACAAACAGACACCGTTGTGAACAAACAAACAGACACCGTTGTGAACAAGTCTTGTTCCAACTACTGTGAACAAGATGCCTTTCAACAATGCTCAGTTTATCTTGCACAGATCCTGGCAGACATGAGATCGTACAGATCTGTACGACACATAACAATCCTTTCCGCAAGCAAGTCACATTCACCGAACTGGTTCTTAAATTCGTATTTATGCAAACTGACATACCTGGGGTACACCAGAATATATATGTATATATATATATATATATATATATATATATATCAGTAACACCTGCCAGGTGAATGTTGCCTGGAATTACCCCAGTCAACTGAGCTGACATGAGTAAACAGTTAGTAACCCAAGCAAGTGCACAAACCACTGCATACATTCTGACATAAGACGCCTACTCTGGTCAAACAATGTTAGATGAGATAAAGAAATGTTATCGGCGGTTATGTCCAGCCACCATAAATTATACACAAGAGGACACCACTACAACTTCTGCCACTTCATTGAGATTTCTGGTTGGGTTTAGTTGACTTCACACGTCAGTCCACTGACTTAAGGCCACACAGGACAGGCAAACTATGGATGACTGCAACCAGTTGAATTGATTTAATTATTAGTACTTCACTTTGAAAAATTAAACAAATTGGTTAGAGCCTTAACTGGCCCCGCTGTCACCCTGGAATTGTATTTTATTTTGTTGATTCCTCAGGTTGCTAATAATTATGTTAAGCTAGTAAATAAATAAATAAATACATCTAAAATGCCTTTTAAAATTATAAATTATTTATTTAAACAATATATTTTTAATCTAATAATTAAATAAATAACCCACATTATCCCACAGGAATCCTGATTCCCTAGTTTTTAAATTATATTCTTAACAGTTATTTACTGAAATACTGTACCCAACCCAAGTGGTACATTATGGTTGTTGTAAAGCTCATTGTGTATCTTTTTATCAAAACCTGTATAACATTTATGATCTGTGAAATATGAAATGGTCCCCAGAGTGAATAAAGAACCTTTGGAAGTGCCCCCAAAGCAAGCGGAAAAACTACAGAAGTCAGATAGAACTACAGGTAGACAACTACACAGAACACTACAGAACCTAGATACAACCACACACACAGTTACTACAGATTAAACTACATTATTCTTAGAGCCAAGGCAAGTTTAAATTATTCTTGCCCTGAACAGTAGATGTCCATGATCAGCCAACAAAAAAAACATTACTGAATCAAACACCACTGACCAGTAATTATTTCTTTCAATAAAACAGCTGACATTAATGGCCATTTTCAATGGCACTCGTTGAAACTAACAACTATTCAGGTACCAGGTCTTCTCACTTATTAAAACTGTTCCATAGTCAATTTGCCTGTCATGAATCAGAAACTTTACTGTTCAAAGTTACAGTGTGTGAAAGTAATAAATCACGTTCTGTTGTCTTAATGTCATCAGCGATGGGAGGCGTGTTGTTTTATCAACGTCATCAAAAGAATTGACACTACTCATTACAGTTAGGCATAATTATGACAATGGACTTGTGGTATATTATTGCATCGAGACAATAACTGAATCATGACAGGATCTTGTAAAACGTAAGACAAATCAACACGGTCCAAAATGAGCACAAAATACTTTGTAGAACATAAAAATCCACAAAATTTCACCAACTACTTTCCGCAACATTTCTGAAAAAAATATGTTATCATTTCAAATGCTAGTAATTTCATGGTAATCATAATTATATTCAGACTGGGACATCTGTTTTGAACTTTTGACTGTAATAATGGTTTCACCATCTCCAACGACTCATGCTGGAGATAGTGTGTATTACCACCACCAGGATTAGACGACTACAACACAAGAATGACAATGCGCTATAGCATATGGCATAACCTGCTGACAGGGTAATTACCCCTCGGCCCCTGCCACTGTTCCACCCCCAACCACAGACACCAACACAGCGGCAACAATGTTCCTACATTTCATCTTCAACACTCGATTGCTATTGCAACACCTGAGAGGCCTACCAGGTTCTGCAAGAACTTTTAACGATACATAAACTTCTTGTAGAGTGTTGTCTCTCACAAAAACAATTCTCAAGACAAATGGTGTGGCACAATTTTGTGTATCTGTTGTGATACGAATGCACTGGTCATGAAATGGATGCATGTCATTTAAAACTATTTCTTTTTTATCAAACTTACAATGTTGTACATTAATGTGAATAACAGATCGCATACATGACATAAAGCTATGTATATAATTTATTATTGTAACCACAGTACTCAGATAGGTTTAGAAATACTGGATGAAGTGATTTAGTCAGTAGTCCCATGCGAGATGAATTTGCAAGTCTATGTTTGCTTTAACCTAAGAAATACTACTCGTACCTGTGAAATATTAATAAAAATGGTTCAATAAATCCGTCTGTGTTCTCTGAATACTTGGAAATTACTTCAGTACTACTTTTTGCACCGAACTATGATTATATAGTTGGTAATAAAATATCTGTTATTTACAGAGGACACCCAAAACTATCCCAAGCATTACTTGTAGGATGTTCTAGATTAACTATTCATTGGAAAACATATAACTTATTGTGGCGTATGTGACTGCTTCTCTTGATATAAACCTTAACCTGAGAATCTGGACAGAATTGAAGTTCTTAAAATGTCAAAACCCATTTCATGACCGACCACAAGTGTTACAAAAATGGAAAGAAAACATTCAGCCATTTGCATGAGAGACACCACAAATGTTCTTCTTTATGAATGCAATCAATTTGCTTAAGTCCAAACTCAAAAGCCACGCAGAACAGACCAGGCACTTTATAGTTATACCACGTCTTCCTCAAACAATAAACAATTGCTACGAGGAACAAACCCGCCGCCATGGTTGCCGTGGTTGCCATGGTAACGGAACAGCGCAACAAGCTGGGCTGCATCGTCATGACAACATAACCCGGTTACCTGTGTAGCTGCGAATGGGCGGTTTTGGCCGCTCGTCGATGTAGGCCCCTAGACTGCGCCGCTCAACTGACGCGGAGAAAAACGCACAGGTACAGACAGTGGAACAAACACTATAACTACAGACCACGTGAAGACCAGCTCATTCACCTCCATGGTTTAAAACTTCTCACCAGTTCAGTAATGGCTAATGCAAAACTGTCTGCCTATTTCTCCTGCCACAACCACAGAATGTGACTGACTTTTGTATTAAGGCGTTCTTCATTAGAACAATAATTTGATCTGATGAAGACACAGGAAGTAAGAAGTGTTTGAAACGTCAGCAGCGACACAATCAAGCACTACCAGCCTAACCAAAATAAGAATTTACAAAGCGGACAGGTATAAAGTTATCGTGGCATAAATCATTACAAAACAAGAAAATCAATATAAAGAGTGCCATATTTTGCATTACACGTAATTTAGAAGTTATCACCCATAGTGTACATTTTGTCAATGCAGTTAAACACTTTCTATGTTAATGAACACGAAAACATTGTTTTAAAATTGTTATAGAAATAATAGACCTTTTTGTCAGTTTATAATGTTCAACATTAGGTATGCAGGTATTGCAGTACCTCAGGTATTGCAATACCTCAGGGAGTTTGACGCCCCTGCCATGCAGAGTTGTAAACCACTGCCTTGTGGTATAGGTTCTTGTCAGAACCGAAGGCTAAGGGAGCAAACCCTAAACAGAAAACCATGTCACTGTGGCAGCATCAAGGGCGGTTGGTGTATGGAACTCCCAACATCTCTCGACCAGCCACTGCAGGGACAAATAGTTTGCGCCTGTCTTGACATGTTCTTGCCGGTGTGAGACCTCTATTTGTTCCCCGAGAGAGTGTCGCTAGTAACTTGCAAAAGCCAGCGGTACTTCAAAAGTTTTTGCTAGCAGCTTCCATGAAATGTACAACTGCACGAAACATGATACCGGATCGGCCGTCGCCCGGGTTACCAAGGACCGCGCTGCTCGACCTCATCTTCCGTCGACAGTGGAAAATCAGCTAGGAAGAAGAAGACAAAGAAGACAACTACTGACAATTGGACAATGGAACGTGAGGACTCTCCTCGACCGAGAAGGAGCTAACCGACCAGAAAGACGTACAGCACTAGTAGCAATGGAACTTGCCAAATACAACATCGACATCGCCGCCCTATGTGAAACAAGGTTCTCAGAGTCTGGTAGTCTAGACGACTTGGAATACTCTTTCTTCTGGAGTGGCAAACCCGAAGGAGAAAGAAGGGAGGCCGGAGTGGGCTTTGCTATCAAAAAGGATATCATCACAAAGCTGACAGAAATGCCACGGCCAGTAAGTGACAGAATCATGACGATGAGACTACCTCTGAGCAAGGACAACTTTGCTACAATTATCAACGTGTATGCTCCGACAATGACAAACCCAGACGAAAACAAGGAGGCCTTCTACAACCAGCTCACAAGTGTGCTCAGGGGCATCCCTCATACCGATAAGCTACTGCTGATAGGAGACTTCAATGCGAGGATAGGAAGAGACAATGACAAGTGGCCCTTGGTCATGGGCAAACATGGGATTGGGAAATGCAACTCCAATGGCGAACTTCTACTGGCTCTGTGCTCTGAGTTCGAACTGATAGTGACGAACACCATGTTCAAGCAGAAGGATGAACGCAAGACCACCTGGATGCATCCTCGTTCCAAACACTGGCATATGATCGACTTCATCATCACGAGGTGTCGGGATAAGATGGACATCCACAGCACCCGAGCCATGCGTGGAGCAAACTGCTGGACCGATCACCAGATGCTGAGATCAAAAGTGGCTTTCAGAATACGACAAAAGCACAACAGGCAAGGGACAAATAAGCCGACCAAGCTCAACACTGCAAAACTAAGTACCATCAGCCATAGGGAGAGTTTTGAGCAGGAGATGGACAGTGCTCTCGCCCATTGGGAGGAGAAGGAAAACTCAACACCAGACGAGGAATGGGCAGCTCTGCAGCAGGTTGTGTACAACACAGCCAAGACATATCTTGGCAAGCCGGACAGAAAACACCAGGACTGGTTCGACCCCAACGACCAGGAGCTACAGACTCTTATGAGCAGAAGAGATCAAGCCCACCAGAGAGTGTTGCAAACCAGGAGTACTAGATCCACCACTGCAGCATACAAAGATGCCTGCAGACTGCTACAAAAACACACCCGTGCACTGAAGTCGGACTGGTGGGAAAGGAAAGCAGTGGAGCTGCAGAGAGCTGCCGACAGTAACAACATGAAGGGCTTCTACAATGGACTGAAGCAAGTGTGGGGACCCAAAAAGAAGGGACCTGTTCAACTAAAATCAACAGACGGAATGGAAACCTTCTCTGACAGCAAGAGAGTTGTGGCAAGATGGAGTGAACACTTCCAGAAGCTACTCAACGTCCCTGGCGACATAGATCACGAAGCTCTGGACAACATCCCGCAGCGCATTACCAAGACAAGCCTTGATGAGATTCCAACTATGGATGAGATGGCTAGAGCAATCGCCAGCCTGAAAGATGGCAAAGCACCTGGAGGAGATGGAATTCCTGCAGAAGTATGGAAGCATGGAGGAGACAATCTGTTCAGCAGACTGCACCAACTAATCACCAATGCCTGGGAGATGGGTTCTGTACCACAAGCATGGAAGGATGCAAGCATTATAACCATCTACAAGAAAGGTGATCGAACAGACTGTGGGAACTATAGAGGAATCTCTCTTCTTTCCATAGCAGGCAAGATCTTCGCCAGGATCCTCCTCAACAGACTATCTACCCACCTAACACCAGAGGTAGTTCCGGAGACACAATGTGGCTTCAGAGGTAACCGGAGCACCGTGGATATGATATTTTGTCTCCGACAACTACAAGAAAAGTGCATTGAGCAGGACCGACCACTGTACATGGTATTTGTCGACTTCAGTAAGGCGTTCGATACAGTTGGGAGGACCGGACTATGGCAGCTACTGAAGAAGTATGGCTGCCCAGAGAAGTTCACAACAATGATCGAGGCACTACATACCGGAATGATGGCGACTGTTAATGTTGGAGGGGAAGTCTCGGAATCGTTCAGGGTCACAAATGGGGTCAAGCAAGGCTGTGTACTGGCGCCCACGCTCTTTTCCATCTTCCTATCAGCAATGCTCGACAATGCTTTCCGAGACATGGGGGATGGCATCTACATACAGTCCAGACAGAGCGCTGACCTATTCAATGTCGCACACTTCAGAGCGAAGACCAAGACTACACGGATACTGATGAGGGAGCTGCTATTCGCAGATGACAGTGCACTGGTTGCACACTCTGCTGAAGAGATCCAGAAAATAGTGGATGCTTTTTCCAATGCGTCAAAGAAGTTCGGCCTGACGATTAACATCAAGAAGACCGAGGTGCTGTACCAACCCAACTCTACAAGAACCCGAGAGGAGGATATCATGGTTGATGGAAACAAGCTGAACTCTGTTATGGAATTCACCTACCTCGGAAGCACTATATCAAGTGACGGATGCATTGACGATGAAATACAGAGGAGGATGGCCAAGGCTAGTGCATCTTTCGGCCGACTACGCCAGAGACTCTGGAACAACCACCATGTGTCCATGCGGGTTAAAGGCAAGATATACCGTGCAATTGTGCTGTCCACCCTCCTATACGGAGCCGAGGCCTGGACAGTGTACAGACGACAGGTGAAAAAGTTGCATGCCTTCATGATGCGACATCTGCGTTCGATCATGAGGATAACCTGGATGGACAAAGTGACAAACAAGGAAATACTCGAACGGACAGGGCTGCCATCTATGGAAGATCTTCTGATCAGAAAGAATCTCCGGTGGACTGGACACCTCATGAGGATGTCATCAGACAGGCTACCGAAGCAGGTTCTCTACTCCCAACTGTCTTCTGGTCACAGAAAGAGAGGGCGCCCTCGTCTCCGGTTCAAAGATACCATCAAGAGAAACCTGAAGCTGAGAGACATAAAGATCGACTCCTGGACATCACTCTCACAGCAGAGAGACAAATGGAGAGCAAGAGTCAAGTGATGGAAGCAGTCTTTGTCGCTTCGCGACCGACAGCATGATGATGAATGTTCAACAAAAAACCTGTATTGTGACAGAATGTACTTCCTGAATTGCTTTTGTAATTTCCAGCTGTACTTAAGAGAAATGCCATATTTGGTTCATTTACAACAAGTAATAAAAGAAGGATTAGAAAGCAGCACTGCACCAATTTGACAATCAAATCAACAAAATTAACGTCAATAATATTCTGCAGAGAACATGCAACTGATTTCATGCAACATGCACATGCAAACTTCAGCTAAACGCCTACAAACTACGCCCCTTTTAGTTCCGCCCGACACCATGGGTGTCACCCCCTCCCTAGGGTTTACATTCATGCATGAGGTTGTCAGAAGTGTAACTGGAGAATGTGTCCTATACAAGTTACTGTAGGTAACACAGTGCTAACTCTTGACAACTGGCTACATTGGCAGAGATGATGCAAGAATCTATGTTTTGTAGTTTCAGAGACACTCCTTTGTGCATCTCTGCAAATGTAAATGTTGTTTGTTATACAACTGAGAATGTTTGAGTGATCACAATTACAGTAGGCTCCCAGCAGTTCAACTCCTGGCGGGTCTACAGTCCTCTGAGGAATACAAACGCTTCTATATTTTATTTTAAACATGTAACAATAATGGTAAATCACAAGTTTGCAGCATCACGGAATGTCATCTAATGTTCTTGAAATGTCAGCTGTTGTGTGTCGGCATTCAAAACAGCGGGTATGTCAGCAATATCTGACCGACTACAGTCACTTCTGCGTAATTTAGTTATCCTACATACTGCTGTGGATAGGACATTGACTTTCTTCAGTCACATCCATATCTGTGAATGCTAACCGGGGCTACATGATACTGCCTCTTGTTGGCCCTTCCATCAAACTTATAGGTAAGTTCGTATACAGCGCAGTATCCAATCCTCAAAGCGCCTTACACTTTATTTCCCTGCCAGACCGGTTCAATCAAACACCATCTCAACTTCTCTGGAAAGCATCCAGCCATATGTTACAATTAATGCGTGAAGGGAGGTCATACATATCCACCACTGTCTATAGCCGGGTACTTATTTATACAGCTGAACTGGAACAATGTAGAGTGAAAAAAGTTGCCCAAGGTTTTAACACCGCAGCACAGGATTCGAACCCGGGTCCTCTTAGTCAAGAGTCAGAAGCTCTACCCCTGAGCCACTGCGCTCTACTTAGTGTTCTTTAAAACCATCTCCACTCCGTACCAGTGATCTAGTGAAACTTATCAACACCAGAGCGTGCCACCAAGACAACTTACTTCACTGGTGTGTCATGGAAATAGTCTCCTCTGCGATGCGGTGGTGGACTTTTGCATTTTGAAAAAACCTCCTTTAACTTAATAACTTATTCTGCATTATGCCAATTTTTTATACGAGTTCATTATCTTACTGAATCAGTCGACAAGCTTCATATATAATTGTGGTTATGTATTGATTTTCCATAATTTTCAGGCAACTGACGGCCATGCTGTTGGAAATGAAACGACTGTTCAAGGCCAAACTGATCGTGCATCAGTGGTGCAACCGAAATCTGACCAGACTCCAGGCTGACCGGTCTGTCAAGTAGTCTAGTTCAAGGCCAGTTTTCTTCCCACAGGAAGCAATATCCTGTTGTGATAAATCTCCTTCTTGATCCCTGTTTATATTCACAGGCACTGGTTTGTTTCTGTCACAATCACTGACATCTCTGTTGTATGTTACATAATGCTACTATCCTAAAATTTGTAATCATATTAATTCACATGTACATAACGATTCCAAAGCCTGATCTGTCAAGAAATAATATCTGAATTTGTTTGAATAGTCTAGTATTTCTAATTGCTGATGTGATAGAAGCTTTGTCAATGCTATACAACATCATCATAACACCTTGAGGCAATCCACTTCTACACTACAGACAGATACCAACTGTGTTATATCTTAAAAGAACTTGTTAAATGGATGCAATTTGTTATTTTTTCAATTAGTAAATAACATTACATCAGACTAGTTATCTAGATTGTTATAACATACAACTAAGTTCTACTTCTACCGAGTAAAGTTATGCTAATTTAAGTGATAGTAACAACTTTATCCGATTTGATTAGCACTGACATCTTATTTAAGAACTACTATTATTACTACAAGTTACACCAAATACAACATTTAACATTGCATGTAACTTCATCCAATAATTTGACTAAAAAAAGTTTTCACAAATGGACGAGTTTTAGACACAGTTAAAACATTTACACGAATGAGGTTTTATAATTCATGCAGTTGAACCAGCAACGGCATTCTCCATCCAATCAAATGCAGAAATCGTGCACGACTGAATAGATCTAACTGATGACCACAAACAACGTGCACACAACCCTGTACTGAAAGGGACATCTTGGGGACATCTCTGTCAACACTGCATTACATGACACACTGCAGAGAAGGACACACCTTGCGACTAAGATAGGGTGATATCTTGCGTAAAACGCAAAATATATCATCCAATAATAGAACATTTATGGGTTTGTGATGGCCAGGGGACCAGGCAAAGGACACAGCCTTATATCAGACGCAACAATCCCAGAGATCGCAGCATTTTAAAAGGTACAAAGTCATTGTTATTGCCAAATTATATTACACAGAACAAACTACGTCTGTGCTGGCAGCTGGTCCACCAACATTTGTTTAATTGAACAACCTTTACACAGTTTATTTTGACTGTTATCTCCAGCAAAAGTCATGTCAATATCATGTGATGACATGTTACTTTGACTGTTACCTCAAGCAAAAGTCATGTCAATATCACGTGATGACATCTGTTACTTTGACTGTTATCTCAAGCAAAAGTCATGTCAATATCACGTGATGACATATGTTACTTTGACTGTTATCTCAAGCAAAAGTCATGTCAATATCACGTGATGACATCTGTTACTTTGAATGTTATCTCAACCAAATGTCATGCCAATATCACATGATGACATCTGTTACTTTGACTGTTATCTCAACCAAATGTCATGCCAATATCACATGATGACATCTGTTACTTTGAATGTTATCTCAACCAAATGTCATGCCAATATCACATGATGACATCTGTTACTTTGACTGTTATCTCAACCAAATGTCATGCCAATATCACGTAATGACATCTGTCTTAATGATTGACATGTGACTATCTGACAATAAACAAGTTACACATTTCAAGTTGAAATCACTGACAAAATTTGGAAATATATTACCTAGCAACCATATAAAGATGACAGTCAACATAACAAATTCCAGACTTTGGAAACACATTTCAATGGTTGAGATGCCATGACACAGTTTACTCTACAACACGATCCAACTATAACAAACAGTCTGACTTCATACATGTACCGTGGGATAAGGTACAGATGTCACAGGACACATTCTGTAGCGTTATCAATAAACGATAGAGTCGCACGTAAACCGTGTCTATTGATTCAGCGAGACAGACAGGCAGGGTATTATGAGGAGGAAGGCAGCCACATATTTCTCTTGCCATTCAGAATAATCAATACAGCAGCAAACATAACTATTGTGATGGCAGCCAAAGTTGCAAGCCGACATAAATTACTAATCCTTCGTAACTGCTCTGAAGCCAAGACTGCCAGTTAAAAAAACACAATACGTTGGTCTGGCCTGTTATGTTACAGGATGTTGTTTTTGCACATGACATAAATGCTGTTTCTAAGCAAAGCACAATATCTGCAGCAAAGTTGCTACATGAACCAATCCCTCATTAGCATTGGTATGTCTTCACTACAGTACACTGATATAAATGTAACAAATATTACAAAATACAAAAAATCCTCAAACATATGACAACATTTCTGACTGATATTTACCTGAAGACATGCCTTATGGAAGTTTGCATCTTTCTGTATTTCAATATGAATGAGCCACTACTGTTATTCCCCCCTAAATGAGTTATGGATAAAATCTGATGATTTAAATTATTTCAATAAAAAATAAAAAAATATATTTAAAACTTCAGACACAATCAACCACAGATTGGTAACAAAATGTGTAGTCGCTTATCCAAAAAAGTGTACAAATTCATAAACATTTCAGGACTCACCTGGGAAATTAGCACTACACAACGTTGACGATCGATACTTGATTCCTATCAGGTTGTCGTCCATCGAGTGCATGCGTGTACGTGCATCGAGGACCCTAGAGGGCGCTGTCAACACATCAACCCAACAATCAGCGAACATTTATAATCACAGAACAAATGCCATGTTCAATGTAGCAAGTCAACGACCAATGCTACTACGGGGTACACATGTATGTCTACTTTGTTTTTAAATACATTCATGCAACTAGTGCCCACACAATCAATAACAATCTGTCCCAGTAATTTACAGTTGTTTATCTCCTGAATGAATGAGTGGGAGCACTGGCTGTATCCACAAGAAAAGAAGGGGTATCAGGACTTGAAGGCGGCCATCTTCACACTGGACAACAGCTGCAATACAAGCACTTAAAAGCATACACATGGATACTTACAAGCATAGACATGGACACTCACAAGCATATACATGGACACTCACAAGCATAGACATGGACACTCACAAGCATAGGCATGGACACTCACAAGCATAGACATGGACACTCACAAGTACATGCATGGACACTCACAAGCATAGACATGGACACTCACAAGCACAGACATGGACACTCACAAGCATTGACATGGACACTCACAAGCACATACATGGACACTCACAAGCACAGAAATGGACACTCACAAGCATATACATGGACACTCACACGCACAGACATGGACACTCACAAGCATAGACATGGACACTTACAAGCATAGACATGAACACTAACAAGCACAGACATGGACACTCACAAGCATATACATGGACACTCACAAGCACAGACATGGACACTCACAAGCATAGACATAGACACTCACAAGCATAGACATGGACACTCACAAGCACAGACATGGACACTCACAAGCATATACGTGGACACTCACAAGCATAGACATGGACACTCACAAGCATAGACATGGACACTCACGAGTACATACATGGACACTCACAAGCATAGACATGGACACTCACAAGCACAGACATGGACACTTACAAGCATAGACATGGACACTCACAAGCATAGACATGGACACTTACAAGCACAGACATGGACACTCACAAGCACAGACATGGACACTCACAAGCATAGACAAGGACACTCACAAGCACAGACATGGACAATCACAGGCATAGACATGGACACTTACAAGCATAGACATGGACACTCACAAGCACAAACATGGACACTCACAAGCATAGACATGGACACTTACAAGCATAGACATGGACACTCACAAGCACAGACATGGACACTCACAAGCATAGACATGGACACTCACAAGCATAGACATAGATACTCACAAACATAGATATGGACACTCACAATCATAGACATGGACACTCACAAGCACAGACATGGACCCTCACAGGCATAAACATGGACACTTACAAGCATAGACATGGACACTCACAAGCACAGACATGGACACTCACAAAGCATAGCCATGGACACTTACAAACATAGACATGGACACTCACAAGCACAGACATGGACACTCACAAGCATAGACATGGACACTCACAAGCATAGACAGACACTCACAAGCATATATATGGACACTCACAAGCATAGACATGGACACTCACAAGCACAGACATGGGCTCTCACAAGCACAGACATGGGCACTCACAAGCACATACATGGACACTTACAATCATAGACATGGACACTCACAATCATAGACATGGGCACTCACAAGCACAGACATGGGCACTCACAAGCATAGACATGGGCACTCACAAGCATAGACATGGACACTCACAATCATAGACATGGGCACTCACAAGCATAGACATGGGACACTCACAAGCACAGACATGGACACTCACAAGCACAGACATGGACACTCACAATCATAGACATGGACACTCACAATCATAGACATGGACACTCACAAACATAGACATGGACACTCACAAGCATAGACAGACACTCACAAGCATAGATATGGACATTCACAAGCACAGACATGGGCACTCACAAGCACAGACATGGGCACTCACAAGCATAGACGGACGACTCGTAACGCGTTCCAAAGATCGGCTCCTTCTTCGCTGACGGCGTCCGCGAGGCGCTGCGGGGATCAATCACCAACACTTCCGATTTCTTCTTTTCCAGTTCCCTCAGCACCACCTTGGCGGCGCCACTGTCGTTGGCCATCTTGTTCAGCGTCTCGATCTCCTTGACGATCTTCGGGTCGATTGGTTCCGTCTCTTCCGACACTTCGTCATCTTCGTCGACTATGTCACCGTTGTTTGCCACCGGGGCGCCACCGTCAACAAGATCGGTGGACTTGCGACGTGATGGATGGCGACGTCGATGTTCACGAACTACAAGAACAGTGCAGGATTACAGTAAATGTTGTAATGTCAATGCAGGATTGCAGAACAAGTTGTAATGGCCATGCATGATTACAGTAAATGATGTAATATATGTGTGTAATTACAGTAAATGTTGTAATATCCGTACATGATTGCATAACATGCTGTATGTCCATGCATGATTACAATAAATACTGTAATATTTGTATGTGCTTACAGTAAATGTTGTAATGTCCGTGCATGATTGCAGAACATGTTGTAATGGAAATGCATGATTATAGTAAATGTTGTAATGTGTGTGTGTGCTTACAGTAAATGTTGTAATGTCCATGCACAATTGCAGAACATGTTGTAATGGCCATGCACTATTACAGTAAATGCTGTAATATATACATGCATGATTGCAGGACATGTTGTAATGGTCATGCATGATTACAATAAATGTTGTAATGTTTGTGCATTATTGCATAGCATGGTGTAATGGTCATGCATGATTACAGTATAAAAGTTGTAATGGCCACGCATGATTATTATAGTAAAAGTTGTAATGTGCGTGCTACAGTCACTGACAGAGCCATGATCACAATCTTCCCCTATGCAGTGTGCTAAAACAACATGTTAGTTTACATGTTCATCATATGTGAGTTTAATTGGAACAGAAAACAATGAATCAACTTAACCTTTTTTAGCTGTTTTAACTTAATTTGTTAACAAACTTTTGTGAACTGAGAAAAAAACTTAAGATTTTGCAGCATTGTTAGCATAACATCACTACATACATACTTAGATCATCCATTTCCAAACAACTTTTTGTTCATAAGACTAATCTGAATACTGTCAAACCTGCTTTCTCTGTGGCTGCGCCAACAATTTGGAATCAACTCCCTATTGCAAAACTGTAGACACCTTTCTTAGTAAATTGCAAACATATTTGTTTGAAATTGCCTTTCCACCACAGAATATATGCAGTTCCACGCTCCAATGACGACTTTTGCCTGACAAGCTAAATTATTTTGTTTGTTGCGTCTCTGAGATTGAATATTTTTAAGGATTTAGGCGCTATAGATGTTTTATAATTATTATTATTATTATTACTTGTAGAGTGCAGTGGCTCAGGGGTAGAGCTTCGGACTCTTCACTAAGAGAACCCGGGTTCGAATCCTGGCTGTGGTGTTAAAACCTAGGACAAGTTTTATCACTCTACATTGTTCCACTTCACTCAGCTGTATAAATGAGTACCTGGCTATAGACAGTGGTGGATATGTGTACGAGCAGCCATCACGCATTAATTGTAGCATATGGCTGGATGCTTCCCAGAGAAGCCGGGATGGTGTCAGAGTGAACAGGTCTGTCAGGGAAGTAAAGTGTAAAGCGCTTTGAATGGTCCTGAGGATTGGATAATGCGCTATGTAAGAACTTGCCTTTTTTACTTGAGCTTGATGACAACCGACTGTTATATGTGGGCCACCAACAGCTTTATACAGGTGCGTAATTAATCTAATTAAAACGTACGTAATTCCGGGTAGGCTGCGGCTGGTTCTGGTGGGGCCGGCCAATCATCTCTCTCGATGGCCGGCACACGGTCGGCCTTCTGTGCGTCGGGGTAGCGAGACAATCTGATGGGTTCCTCCTTAGTCAGTGGGGGCGATCCTACGTCCTTCTTGATAACGGTTTTAGTTGTTGTAGTAGTTGTAGTTGTTGTTGAACCTGTACATATGAAGACATCATGTCAGAAGGGTCACTATGGAATGTCCACTAGAAATGTCTGCTTGACCATCTGACTGATCAATGCAATGTGGGTTTTGCAGAGAACAAGATGTTTACAAGGGCCATTATTAATCAACTGATTTAATGCAATAAACATATCATCTGCAGTAAGATATCCGACAGACAACATCTAGCATTTCACGCCTGATGGATTAGTTACTTCGGGGAATCCTGTCATCCCATGTTGCCATATATCCTACAAAGTCTCTTCTAAATTAATAACTCAAGCTTTTCTAAAATGTAATAGCAAAGCACTGGGGAGATTACTCACAGAATTACTAATATCACAAATATAGCAAATTTACAAATATAACCCCCCCCCCCCATCGTGGTTCAGGTTCACCATGGATTATGAATACTTAAATTTTATCTTCTCTACATCAGCATATTTTAAAAGTCAGACAGGGGAAATGTGCTGGTTTCTGATGCTTTGTCTTAATTCAAATACAATGGTGTCAGAATGAGTCGAACCAACTCGTGGCTTAAAAACACAACATACGTTGGTCTGGCCTGTTATATTATAGCATTAAGCTTTACTCCTACACACTGGAGCCGTCACCATGTCTGATAACTGGCACATTTACAGTACACCAATACCTAGCCAGACATCCATGAGCAAATCCCAGTGAGAGTTCTGTCACTGCGTTGATGGAAATGGCATTTTATAAATGTGTAAGCTTTGAAGGACACACACCACTGGCAAGACGACATATCCCACAATGCAACAGCTACTCAATGTCAAACAATCAAGTTTCATATCCATGATCAAAGGACGTATGTAACAAACAATTAATTACACAATCAGTAAAATTAATACCAGTGGTTTATCTACAATTCTGTACATTTCTATAAGTTCCAGAACAGAAACAATCTTGATATGTTTCTAACAGGTCACACGGCACAATATTACAAAGTGGGAAGAAACATCACCTACCTAGAGCTGTCATGATTCCTGTTAGGGAAGACGGGCGGGTTCAGGGAGCGAGGGAAGAAAGATGACATGCGTTAGACATTCAATGGAAGACGCTGTGTTATTGGTGTCTTGCATTGTACGTGATCCTACACACTGAACTAGACGTGTAGTTGAACTATACGTGTAGTTGAACTATACGTGTAGTTGAACTAGACGTGTAGTTGAACTAGACGTGTAGTTGAACTAGACGTGTAGTTGAACTAGACGTGTAGTTGAACTAGACGTGTAGTTGAACTAGACGTGTAGTTGAACTAGACGTGTAGTTGAACTAGACGTGTAGTTGAACTAGACGTGTAGTTGAACTAGACGTGTAGTTGAACTAGACGTGTAGTTGAACTAGACGCGTAGTTCAACACGGAGTACAGCTAGGAGGGAAGACACAGGGTGACGACAAATCATGTTGTATTTTAAGATAACATATCTAATTATCTACACTAACACCGACAAATAACAAATTATTTTCTAATAAATACTGGTGATCTCCTAGTTTGTTAGTTAACATAACATATATCCCTAGCTGATATTGGAGCCACTGATGTGAGATCACTGCACCAGAAGACGTCTCAGCACTCTCAGTTAAAGGGACTACATTTTAGTTTTTACACATAGAACACATTCAAAATGTCTTCATATAGGCAAAGTACAGAAATCCAGGTTATGTTTCTACACAGGATGTTTTAAAATGAAAGAACATTACTGCAGGCACACATGAACATCAAACCATAACATGCTGATAATAGACTACTGACATTTCTATTAATAATGGGTTAAGTCATCATTATAAAACGGCATCGTACTACGAAAACACAACATTTGACACAAATAACAGCATAACACTGCCGATCAACCCATGTATGCGAAACTATTCAAATTTTGTTATTGTCACACTACGAGTTTACGTACTATGAAACCAGATTAAATATTTCCAAAATCACATTTATAACTTAAGTTTTCTTGGCACCGTGACACACATCAAAACTACTAATGCACACATAAACCATGCACATCTGACTGCTCATCTGCAGATATTCCATGCATGCTGAAAGTGCGACACCAAGAAGCATATATATATATATATATATATATATATATATATATATATATATATATATATATACATATACATATATATATATATATATATATATATATATACATATTACAAAATGTTTAATGTTATCGTCACTGATGTAATTATTTGAAATATATTTTGGGACAACATTTTATTTTGTGGAATTTAAATAAGTGGTATTCTTAATTACTTCAATAATAATCCTTTTGTAATTAAAAAAAATAGAAGAGTATTGAATTTAAGTGTTAATTACCACTTGTTTTCTAACCAAACTATTTTTCCAGCCAGAACAAGTGGCTGACTAGACCCGCAGACATTGTCTGACACAAACACGTCAACCTCCCAACTACACATGCCAACAAGGGATATTCATGCACAAGATCTTTCCCACCTCCAGGGAAACAGCCCGGGACACAGTGGGCAACACAGAGGGAGCAGGACCTATGGGCTGTGGAGGACAGCTGGGAATGCTCAATCTAGGTAGGGATTTTGGGAGTGGCAGCCAGCGGGTGTCTACTTCCCACAAGGGTGTTCCCATTTCCCAGAGCGCAATGTGACTGACCTCCACCAGAAATATTCCCCTCATCCAGCAGTTGATGTCACAACATGCGACTGGCCACACAAACTAGGTGTTAAGGCCACAGGCCTATTTGACACTAGAGCTAACAATAGCCCTCTAGGTCTTGTCTATCAATGTTGTAATTTTGTCAACAAGGCATGCTGTATATTCTTAGCTTTCGATGTTCAATACATTTTCTTCAATAGACGATCGAAAACAAATTCAATACAAAATGACAGAGTAAAAATGTACAGTAAACAGTGACACATATTTGTGTCTCAAAATGTCACTTTTAAAGTTTGCTTCACATTATCAATAATAAAGAAAACTGCTGAAGATATGTGAATAAATGAGGTCTAATTTTAACCAATGGAATCCCAAAGCCGTACTTTATTTCACATATTTCCCACTTATTAACAACTTCGCCATGCAGGTGACACACACTACACACAAACACACTCTACATGCAGGTATGGTGTGTGGAAATGTACACACAGTGGCACTGTGTCTTACCTTTCTGCATTGGTACCACGAAGTCTCTCTTGACATTGCTGTAGGAGAAGTTGGCTGGAAACAAAGTTGGTTTCTCAAGTAAACACAGCTCAATGCAAGGGTTAACCCTAGCACCAACACATGCCACCACCCTACCTTCCAACAATCACTGCCTTGTGCACATCAACAGTATCACTTTATGTTTTTAACCAAGCCCAGTTATTTGGCAGAAACCTGAACTGGATTAACCAAACTCGCTGGCAAGATAACCCGCAGAGTAATGGGAAATTGACAACGGAAGGAAGCCAAGGAACTACAGGTCCAGTTGATCCAAAAGAGGAAATTGGCAGTGACACAAGTCAATGTGTACCAAAAAACAAGTTTTATTTAGCTATGCAGTGTTAAATAAACATGGAAAGGGAAAGGGTTAATATAGATTATGAGTGGAGGTGTTGCTGGGATTGATGGCAGCATCAAAGGGTGGTTATTTTGGTATCTTGACACCCCATGGTTCCAGGGACTGCCCCAGGTGGCAGCAGTAGTAGCACTAGTAGTAGACAAGGCTCGACTCAACTACTGTGCCACAGAACCTGGCAGTAGACAGCCGCTGTGGCAGTCGAAACTGTGTCATTATTACTACTGAAGTTTTGTTTGTAATTAATTACAATTATGTACAAATAATTACAATAATTGTTTTTATGGTTATAAACAAACTGTACTTATATAATTCATATTATCTTGTATATTTGTTTTAATCATAATTAGTGAATAAACCGATCCAAATTCAGTAATGTCATATGATTAATAGATATGTAATCAACGTTTTTACACATCTGGTTAGTCCAACATGACACACTTAATTATATTTCTAAAAGATACAGTGTGGCTGATTATAAAACATCACATGTGTACCCATAAAGTCAAATGACACCAGACTAACTGATTTTATATTATGTATAACTGAATCAAATCATGATATAGGACATAATTATAGTCAAACTAATATAGCAAACCAATAATAAAACATGTCATACAATGTAATAAGCATTTGCATTCATACCAACATTCAATTAATATTAAAAATTACATAAATTAAATATAATGTAATTATCATACATGTTACACGTTGAGCATAAACACACTGTATGTACACGTATCAAATCACACACCATTACTGCCCAGGGCAGCAAGGATTGTAGTCCTGTAGGAAATCTAACTATAGACAGTTCTGGGGTTCATTAACAATGTCTGGCACACTGCAAAAAGTCTACTTCCAGGGGTAATGCTGGTGGCGCCACCAGGGGTCCAAAACACAAACATTGCAGTTTTCAGGCAACAGGAATAAGGTAGGTACAACTATAAGTAGGTCATAGGTACAATAACATCAGTAAACTGACACCTTATAAAGACCCTCGTGGACATGCTACTGTACTTTATCAATATATGTGAGTTATGAATGAACGGGTGGCAGAGTTGGTTGTCACTGGTTTGTGGTAACAATTAAATGTTACAACAGCATCACTATTTGAGTGGAACATCTGTTAATACACATTGCTGATACTGTTGATAATATAACAGGTCAGTGGGGGAGATGTCACGTCACTTGTCAAGGCACTTGTCAAGTCACTTGTCACGTCACTTGTCACGTCACTTGTCAAGTCACTTGTCACGTCACTTGTCACGTCACTTGTCAAGTCACTTGTCAAGTCACTTGTCACGTCCGTTGTCACGTCACTTGTCATGTCACCTGTTGCGTCACCTGTCGCGTCGCGTCACCTGTCACGTCACCTGTCGTGTCACCTGTCACGTCACCTGTCACGTCACCTGTCACGTCACTTGTCACGTCACTTGTCACGTCACTTGTCACGTCACTTGTCACGTCACTTGTGACTACATCATCAATTTACATATGATCTAAAGACTTCATTACAATTACTTTTAACAAAACAGCTCGGAGTCCAAATCTGTCTTAGCGAAATATAGTAACTGCAACTAAACTGAACCTTAAATAACACGTTCCTACACAATGCTGGTCGCTAAGGCCAATCTTAACAAACAACAACAACAATCAAATTAGTTTTAATTAAAACACATATTTTACATATTTTGCTGTAAAGATGTTGAAAAACATGCACTCTGTATTAACATGAAATGTGTACAATGAACTGTCTATGGTAGTGATGACATATTTGGGGTGACGTGGTTAGGGTGACAGTAGGGTGACATAGACACCCACCTGGCCGGTGGAAGTGGGGTGACTTGGTGCCAGCAGGAGGGTTGATAGACGGTCCCCGTTTGTACGAGCCGGACGACTTCTCGAGATAACTCGACGTGTAGAACTTCCCATAATCCACCTCTTTGCGCGAGCTCAGACTGCCATTCGAATCCTGAAACGCATCGAGCATATTTCTGTTTTCACGTGAATTGTGTGTGAGAATCACCAAGGATTATGAATATTCATTCACATGCACGCACGCGCGCGCGCGCGCACGCGCGTGCGCACACACACACACGCTTGCACGCACGCATATATGCAAGTGCGTGAACACGCAGCTGTACAAGTTATTGTCACTGCTGTCCACCTGCATTTACCCATTCTTCCTCAACCAACTTAACTCATCACAAATCTGGGTCACTGACCTTCAACCTTCGAGTATACAGCTGTACAACATTTTGTGAAGATCCACTTTGCATTTATATTTTTGTAATTTCAAAATTACCTGGAATTACATCACAGGAAAATTCTCAACAAAATAAAACACTGTTGTTTTTTGATAGAGTTTTTATTCCTGGTTTAATCCCGACATTACAAGGTACCATACTCTCCCAATTAAATGCGCTTATCTCTATTAAAAAGTTGTAGTTTTAATCTTATCCTAGCCACATTTTCACTGAAATGTGTTTCTCCAATCACTGTTTGTTTACACGTACTCAACCAACAGTTTGTGAGATATGGCACAGGGCAATTAACAAGAAATGTGGCTGCTACCTCTGGTGTGACAGATAGAATGGGACAGTGCCATCTGATAGTGGACAGTCAAAACAAAGGTGTTTTGTTTCTCTGCTGGTGTAAGATGCTGGCCATTACTGACTGGTCCAACAAGGCACCCTGCACTCATTAGGTAGAGTACGGTATCTGATGTCCCTGTAGGTCACTTCTAATAGTATTTTGTGGAAGGTGCTACTTGGCAGACAGCCTAGAGCCGACTACTGGAAACAACTGGGGGGGGGACTCTGTCTGACTGGCACTGCAAGGTGGACCCTGAGGCCGAGTGCTCCACGCCTCTGTCTTAACAATAACACAGTCCACACAGAAACACTGACTTCACGGAAAACAAGAAACACAATGTTGTCATGGCGACAGCAAGAAATACAACTAGTGTTGTCATGGCGATAGCAAGAAATACAACTAGTGTTGTCATGGCGACAGCAAGAAATACAACTAGTGTTGTCATGGCGATAGCAAGAAATACAACTAGTGTTGTCATGGCGACAGCAAGAAATACAACTAGTGTTGTCATATTGTATAGTATAAATTACAAAATAAAATGATATTCTAACATTTTAACCTCCTCATAAGAGTAGTTAAAAAAATGCAAAATGAAATATTACATTAAAGCCCATTTTTAAATACATTAATTTTGGTAGCATACATTTACACATATTACACATACTGCCATATGGATGTAGCTTATCATAAGATTTTACGATGAAAACGACCCGACTTTACATAGGTCTGTGGGAGACATTTCACAATGACACGTGTAGCTCTGACATGCATGCATGCATGCGGCTGCGAATGAATGCATTCGTGCGTTTGTGAATGAATGCATGCATGCAGCTGTGAATGAATGCATGCACTCTTGTAGACGTGACTCCTTGCAGACACCAGACTGTCTCCCACTGCATACAAAATTCATGTGATTCTCCCAGTCTGAGCGTAGCCAAAGTTCATTACTGCGTGCGTGCGATGAGACCATGATCTCAAACCCACAGGACGCCTTCAAACACCAGCTCAACTCAGGTGTCCTTGCATCATTCCTGGCAAGGCTTCGAAGCGATCAATACGAGACACCACAACCACAGCAGTTGTACACTTTGGAGAAGAGGAAGGAAGGAGGAAAGTCTGAGGAAGAGGGTGGGGTTGGAGGAGGGAGCAAGGGAGGGAAGGAGGAGGAAAAGTT
Source organism: Oasisia sp. SBJ-2009 (assembly GCA_964017155.1). Lineage (NCBI taxonomy): Eukaryota > Metazoa > Annelida > Polychaeta > Sabellida > Siboglinidae > Oasisia > Oasisia sp. SBJ-2009. The sequence continues at coordinate 51,082,910 of OZ024864.1, read as the reverse complement.
GAGGAAGATGATAGGGGTTGGAGAGGAGGGAGGGAGAGAGTGGGAAGGACTGGCTGAGAGTGGAAAAGGTTGAAAGGAGGAAGGAATAGAGAGTGGGAGGAAGGGAGTGTGAGGTGGAGAGATGGGGTTGGGAGGAGAAGGAAGGGAGGGAGGGAGGGAGGGAGGGAGGGAGGGAGGGAGGGAGGGAGGGAGGGAGGGAGGGAGGGAGGGAGGGAGGGAGGGAGGGAGGGAGGGAGGGAGGGAGGGAGGGAGGGAGGGAGGGAGGGAGGGAGGGAGGGAGGGAGGGAGGGAGGGAGGGAGGGAGGGAGGGAGGGAGGGAGGGAGGGAGGGAGGGAGGGAGGGAGGGAGGGAGGGAGGGAGGGAGGGAGGGAGGGAGGGAGGGAGGGAGGGAGGGAGGGAGGGAGGGAGGGAGGGAGGGAGGGAGGGAGGGAGGGAGGGAGGGAGGGAGGGAGGGAGGGAGGGAGGGAGGGAGGGAGGGAGGGAGGGAGGGAGGAGGGGGAGGGAGGGAGGGGAGGGAGGGAGGGAGGGAGGGAGGGAGGGAGGGAGGGAGGAGGGAGGGAGGGAGGGAGGGAGGGAGGGAGGGAGGGAGGGAGGGAGGGAGGGAGGGAGGGAGGGAGGGAGGGAGGGAGGGAGGGAGGGAGGGAGGGAGGGAGGGAGGGAGGGAGGGAGGGAGGGAGGGAGGAGGAGGGAGGGAGGGAGGGAGGGAGGGAGGGAGGGAGGGAGGAGGAGGGAGGGAGGGAGGAGAGGAGGGAGGGAGGGAGGGAGGAGGGGGAGGGAGGGAGGGAGGGAGGAGGAGGGAGGGAGGAGGGAGGGAGGGAGGGAGGGAGGGAGGGAGGGAGGGAGGGAGGAGGGAGGAGGGAGGGAGGGAGGGAGGGAGGGAGGGAGGGAGGAGAGGGAGGGAGGGAGGGAGGAGGGAGGGAGGGAGGGAGGGAGGGAGGGAGGGGAGGGAGGGAGGGGAGGGAGGGAGGGAGGGAGGGAGGGAGGGAGGGGAGGGAGGGAGGGAGGAGGGAGGAGGGAGGGGGAGGGAGGGAGAGGAATTAGTAATGATAAGAGCAACACAACCACCACACAAACATGAGTTAGTGTATAGCTAATACACACATCACGTTGTTTTGTTATTTTCTACACATAACCTTTCGTTATTTTTATAAATCAACCTATAGTAACCAAAACTGGATCTAATAATTAACTATAAACGAACGCGGTCAGTCAATTTTCTAAGGCAAAATGTAGCTACTCATTAGTCGCACGGAGTTATGGCCACATAGAAAACAACACATAATTTTAACTTGCAAACAGAGTTAAAATATGCTTTGAACAAAACATAACAAATTATAACGAAACAACACAACTATCGGAACTGCACATTCACTTTAATACTACAAATGGGATCAAAGCGAGTGTTTTCCATCCGGTTCATTACATTAGGGTCTGTGCAGCCAGTGACTCAACCAACTAACCATTGAAACACAAAAGGAAAGCGAGATTACAACAGGCAGCTAAACAGTACCCAAATGTATTCAACTCATAAGCTTTTTAAATTAACTTACATCACACACAGAAAACAGCTAATCAACCACCGTTAGCCAATTGAAGATTTGCTAATGATACTTTGTTCATTTATTTAATACTTCATTATGCTTATTTTAAAGACCTAAACTTTGTGGAAAACATAGTTAGCCTAAATATCTATTGATGTTAAAATAATACCGACACCATCACTTATGTGTTCAATCATGAGTAATGCTACTGAAATTATAAACCAACGGAAATACACTGATAAAATAAAATGTTGACTTGTGAAGTTACAAGCTTCAGAGCAAAACAAGATAAAAAGTTGGTATTTTTAAGAAAAACTCTTTAGGGTATTGGCTAGTTTGATAATAAAATATGAATTATTATTGGAATATCATAAATATCCAGAACAAACTGTAGTTTTGGTGTAGTGGTCAGTTCTGTGACTTCCCCACTATGACATTTCCCCCCAATTTTTACATTTACTGTAAAAATTTGGGGGAAATTATGAATTTTTTTGGGAAACTGTTTTTTGTGTGGAATCATTACATTCCAAGGCTGTAGTGATTCCACAAACTGGACACTACAAACGCCATGCCCATACATAGCTGATACAAACGCCATGCCCATACATAGCTGATACAAACGCCATGCCCACACACAGCTGATACAAACCCGTGACTTATGTGATGACCGCGAGGCAGTGGACACGGCTGGACTTGGACTGCGGTACTGCATCTGTGTGGTCAGTGGCGTCACCGACGGCAACGGCGTGGACAAGGCGGCACGGATGGACACAAAGCAAAGACATTTAGCAGTGGCGACACACAGCGGCAGTGTCATGCGAACGAGGCGACAGCGGGCGACACAGCACAGGGAGAAGCGATTAATTGACAATCGTTGATACAGCTTATGTATAATGTGAAGCGACATTAAATGTAGCATTTTGCTTTTCGCAGTTTCCATATTCTGTTGTGATATCAGACTTCTTTGTGGTTACGTATTTGTTGCGCATAACGCCATCCCAATAAGTCTAGGTCGGAAATGATCTTATGATTTCTCGTGAACTCTCCCCCAGTTACAACAAACAAATTAAAATCTGGCAAACATCAAATCAAAATGTCAGGGTCTGGTAAATGTCAAGAGAAAGAGGATTTTTCATAACCTGCTTTCAACATTCTCATTGTACACAACCTTTGACCCCCGGATCAAACTTCCATGTTAATGGCATCCCACATTCAGTGTATTTACCAATTTATTTTTCAAATCAACCTTTACAAACGACAAACACAATCATTTTCCCATGACTGGCGACCGGCATTTCAGACCATTTCTGTAATCGTGAATTATGTACACACTGGACTATAAACAGGCTGTTATGGCCACCTGCTAATGCTGGCTTCACTTTCTAATTTCCGACGTGTGACATCAACACAGAATACGGAGGCATATAACATTTTATGACATTAAGTAATCTTGGACACTAGCTACTGGGCACTAACAGAACATCATATTATGTACAGCTGCTGGTGCTTACCAGCAAACAAAACTGTACTTTGAGTAACATACCAAATATTAATATATTAAAATGCACAGAATATCCTAACGTAACAAATGTATTTCTTTACGTAACAAATGTATTTCTTAACGTAAAAAATTTATTTATGTAAATACTCCCAAGTGTACAAGTCACGTTGAGTGATTAGTTCCGACTAAAACTATTCTTATTTAAACCTGTTTTCATCATTTCCTGTGACATTTCAACTGCTCTCAGTATCGTGTGGTTGTCATGACGTCTGACAAACGTTTCTGCCAGCAACTGGATGGGATAAACTGACTGTAAATAAGAGAAAACACAATACTTATAAATGACAGTAGTCAGACACACGCATGGATCAAATGTGGTACTTACAAAAGTTTGAGAGGGAGACACACGGTCTTTGTGATCAGTATCTACAACAAACGACAACAACATGTAGAGTACAGACAGCCACCCCACTACAACACCCCACACCACCCCACATCACCACATGTCACCCTACAACACCCCATGTCACCAGTACACCCTGATACATCTACATTGCCCTCTCCATAGTAACTCCCAGTAATCACCAGGTTATGGTAATATTAGTAACCTTGATGCACTGGTCGCAATCTGAACTGAATCCCCAAAACATTTAGGCAGCCATGACTATCAGGCACTTCCTGTAATTTATCTCTGAAAACTGGCAAAGGCGGCAGATGGGATGAAGTAAGATTCACGTAACGTCTGTAGATTTCAGTTGGCAATACACTGTATAGCAGATCTTATAGACTATTACCACCATCACAGGCTCAAGATAAGGATTCCAGGTATTATAACAGATGAGAGCTTTAACAGTTTAATACGTCTTAAAACCACAACTCAATTGTACAGCATATTGAGGCAACTCTGGGCCGCTGTGTTTTGTCAGGTACACAGCTATAGTCCAGACAGGCAGCTTATCAAAACCACCTCACTGATGGAGACAGATTACACTGAATGTGGGAGAACTTTGTGAGCATCCAGAGCTACCATCCACAAGCAAACTGCAATGATCCTGCACAAATACACCCCTACTTAACTAAGTATCCAAGGCTTTGTAAACATCATATCTGTCACAGGGTGTAACAATAATACTGTGTTAACATCTGCATCCTTTTAAATTAATGTCCACGTGACGGTAAACATTTGTAAAATAATAAAATTCATTGGGTACAAATTGCCACATATTTAGAGGAACTATTAATTTTTTTTAGAAAAATTAACACATTTAATAAATATTACCACTAAATCACTTAAACCGGGCAAATGAACATAAAGAAAACAGTGCCAGCTAGGTTGTGATTCTAGAAAGGAGTATTCTTTGACAATGTATGTAGTAGATGAGAGCAATGGGGATTCAGCTAATGTAACCCTACACCCTGGAAGATATATTGCATTTCCTTCCTGCAATCACAACCTGTGCTAAGTGGTTGTTACGGTTACTACACAAACAAACCGTACTTCTGTCAGAGTGACCCAGGTGGTTTGGAAAGGAACCCAAGACTGAAAATCTCTACATAAACACTGCCCTGTCCACTGTCGCTATCATATTGCAGGCAGATTTGTGGCCAGTTTTATCTAATGTAGCATAAAATATATATGCAAATTGTCACTGTTTCTGAATTACATATTCTGACAAAACTGGGCAAACTACACATAAATGAACAAGATATAAAACAAAACACTTGACAACTTAACCTCAATATTGATTACACTCCTTTGTATTTCAACTGCACTCACCACACCACGTCATTATCTCACCGAGAACAATACATCTAAAAAATCAATGACAAGCCACAAGAAAGGAACCACCCACCCGAGCTTGATAGATTCATATTTTAATTGACAGATTCATCGCCATGGCAACAGCAGCACCAACTGCAGGCAGGGAGAGAGGGAAGGAAGGGAACAAGGCAAGGTTGGTAGTGGAGTGGAGTGGTGTGATCAGCAGGGCAGTGAGAGGGAAAGGGTTAACATTCCTCTGTGTACTACAGGCACTGGAATGTTGCTATCCCCAGCAGTGGTAGATGCAGACAGACCCAGGCACCCTAAGTTTGTAACACAGACATGTTTCAATGGAATATCGAAGCTGCACCACTAAATGGCTGCATAATTCTGTCATTTCCATCTCCCTACTACTACTAACACAGGCAGTGGGAAATTAGCCCACTTCCTCCCTGTGATTGAAAGGCACAGAGTCCCTGACCCTGACCTACTTCCATGTGATCAAGGTGATCTGGATGACTAAGATAATGTCAACCAGACCTCACCAGAACTTAACTAACCAGGTATCTGACATACCTACACACCACACTAGAGCCATGGGGTTACAACCACATCACCCTTCATGAAAGTAGCTAACTAGAAACAAGACCCATAATTAGGATGTTGGGGCAACTGGGAAGACCTTAGGACAGACACAGGACATTTGGTCTGTCAGAAAAAATCCATTATATCAATGTTGACCTTCCAGTTCCCCCTGACCCTCTCTTAAATTAGTCTTTCTTCTACGTAAGAGGACTAAGAGGAGGAGGCAGTGTCATTTATAGACATGTATAGACATGTACAGACATTTATAGACATGTATAGACATGTACAGACATTTATAGACATGTACAGACATGTACAGACAGCCTACCGTCTCCTTAAACCATGTCACAACAAACATTTCCTACTTCCAACCGATGACATTCGGAAGTGAACTAACAGTTCATCTGTCTGCTTCCCTGTGTAACCTGAACAAGGCTTAGTCCATTCAGATTAATATTTGCATTTCTGGTTATAACAACCCCCCCTCAAGAATATAACTATCCCCCTCGAGAATATAACTATCCCCCTCAAGAATATAACTATCCCCCTCGAGAATATAACTATCCCCCTCGAGAATATAACTATCCCCCTCGAGAATATAACTATCCCCCTAGATATATAACTATCCCCTCGAGAATATAGCTACCCCCCTAGATATATAACTATCCCCTCGAGAATATAGCTACCCCCCTCGAGAATATAACTATCCCCCCTCAAGAATATAACTATCTCCCTCCAGAGAATAACAACTGACAGTGAACACAAATATTACTCTGAACAGATTAAAAACTGACTTCTCCCTCTTGTGCAAACATGTAATGTTTAGGAAAGATAGATTAGGAAGAAGGGGAGGCGGAGTTATTTTATTAGAAAAAGAAGCAGAATGTGAAGCTGTCTGGTGTAACATAGTTACAGGAAACTCAACATTAACTGTTGGGTTAGTTTATCGTAGTCCAAACATAAGCATAGAAGAGAATGAAAAAATGCACAACGCTATAAAAGAAGTGAGTAAACGGGACTGTATTATTATGGGGGATTTTAACCACGGGCATATACAGTGGACATCTCTACAGAGTACTGGGAGAGAGGATCAAGAGTTTTTAAATTTAGTACAAGATAGTTTCCTTTTTCAACATGTGTTAGAACCAACCAGGGACAAGAACGTGTTGGACATAGTTTTGAGCTCACAGAAGGAATTTGTTGATAATGTCAATATATGTGAGCCACTGGGATGTAGTGATCATAACCAGATACATTTTATCATCAAAGTAAAAGGAGAACGGAACAGAAAAATACGGTACAGGAAAAATTTTCACAAAGGAAGATATAAGGACATGAGGGAATATTTAGCGAAGATAGACTGGAATAACACACTGAAGAATGAGACAGCAACAGAATGCTGGAATATCTTAAAGAGGGAAATTGACTGCGTCGTTGACAAATTTGTCCCCTTGAAAAAACAGGGGAAAAGGTCAAAGAAGAAACACTTATCGAAGGAAGCCATTAGAAAAATCAAGTACAAGCAAATGATGTGGAAGACATATAGACATACTGGAAGTGAAGAAGACTATGCCATTTATAAAGAAGCACTTAATCAAGCTACAGCTGAAATTAGAAATTCGAAGAGAAGCTATGAACAAAAAATAGCTTTCAACATAAAACATGACAGCAAGAGTTTTTATGCGTATGTTCGAAGTAAACAGAAAGTTCAAGATAAGGTCGGGCCACTAGAAGGTAGTGATGGAAACATAATAACGGAGGGATTCTTAATGGCAGAAAACCTAAATGAATACTTTAGTTCGGTGTTTACCAGGGAAGATATTAGTACATTACCAGTACTAGAGACTAAGTTCAAAGGGAGAGAGTGTGACTATTTAGGACAACTAACTGTAACCCCAAAAATGGTAGCTATGAAAATAAGAGATATGAAGGATAATAAATCACCAGGAGTGGATGGGATTCCTCCCAAATTACTACTGGAAATTGTAGAACAAATTAGCATACCACTTGCAACAGTGTTCAATTTGGCATTAGAGGAAGGAGTGGTTCCGTTAGAATGGAAAGAAGCAAACATCATACCATTATTTAAAAAAGGATCAAGAAGCAAGTCAGAGAACTATAGACCAGTGAGTTTAACATCGGTGATTTGTAAACTACTAGAAAGACTAATTAAAGATCACTTGGTTGATTTTCTTGTTAAAAATAAATTGATAAACACATCTCAACATGGGTTTTTAAAAGCGAGGTCATGCTTAACAAATATGTTATGTTTTTTGGAAGATGTCACAAAGTGGGTAGATGAGGGATCACCAGTAGATATAATCTACTTAGATTTTAAAAAAGCCTTTGACAAAGTGCCACACCAAAGATTACTACTTAAACTAAAGGCCCATGGCATAGGAAATAGTATGATTAACTGGATAGAAAAATGGCTTATTGATAGAAGACAAAGAGTAGTAGTTGATGGGGAGGTTTCAAATTGGAAATCTGTTTTGAGTGGAGTACCGCAAGGATCAGTATTGGGACCTATTTTATTCTTAATATATATCAATGATTTGGATGATGACATAACAAGCAAGGTGTTGAAGTTTGCGGACGACACAAAAGTGTTTAGGAAAATTAAAAGTGATGCAGATAAACAGCATTTACAAGATGATCTAAATAAGTTGATAGAATGGTCTGAGAAATGGCAAATGCTGTTTAACTTTGGAAAGTGTAAGTGCCTCCACACAGGACATGGGAATGAAAATGCACAATATACAATGGGTGGTACTGTACTAAATACTACTGTAAAGGAAAAGGACTTAGGTTTAACCATTAGTGCTGACATGAAGGTATCAGAGCAGTGTGGAATTGCAGCAGCGAAGGCAAACCAAATTCTTGGATTAATTAGGCGAAATATAGTGTACAAAGAAAAAGAACTAATAATACCGCTTTATAAAACAATAGTTAGGCCTCATTTAGAATATTGTATACAAGCATGGAGGCCATATCGCAAGAAGGATATTGATATGCTAGAAAGAGTACAAAGGAGAGCAACAAAAATGATACCAAAACTCAGGAATATTAGTTATGAAATGCGTCTAAAAAAATGTGGTCTAACAACACTAGAAACCAGAAGATTGAGAGGAGATCAGATTGAGGTTTTTAAAATATTGAATGGGTATGAAAATATTGACAGAAATATTTTTTTCACGGTCAAGGAAGAGAGAAGGACTAGAGGACATGGAGTTGCATTAGCAAAGAAGCAGTGTAGACTAGATATTAGAAAATTTTCATTTTCACAAAGAATAGTAAACGAATGGAACAAATTATCAGCTGATTGTGTAGGTGCTAGAAGTGTTAATATGTTTAAAAATAAAATTGACATATACCTAAGACGGGCGGGGTATACTTAGATAGATAGGTTGGACTCTCGATAAGCCAAACGGCTTCCTTGTCCACCTGCCATCTAGAGTTGATTCTCTAGGTGGCAATCTTGTTAAATCCCCCCCCCCCCCCCCCGGGTCACCCACCCTTGCAATGTGATAGTTGGGCAGAGCTACTTCTGAATGCAAGTGATGGGCTCTGCTTTTTTAACTGAACATCATGGAACCAAGACAACTGCCAGGGGACCAAAGGGGGTGGGGGAATCAACTGTCACCCTCTACAAAGGGGTACATACAGCAGGTACCCCCTAGGCTGGGTCTAGTTACCTCAGTGACTGTACGGGCATAAAAATGAGCTGACTGTTTTTCTAACCCAAATGATAACCTTCCCACTGGAGGAAACCACCAATAAACAAACACCCAAGAACTGCACAAGTGGGCTAAAAACACATGAAAATGGGAAGAGGGAATAAACACTGGGTTCATGTTGCTTAATGCAGTCTCACAACTGGTGCGTGTTCACCAGTTGTGTTGTCTGTGGCCTGCATCAGCCAGGCTGTGTTCACTTGGAGGGGTCATTTATTGTCAGTATTCTTTGTGTCACTTGACAGTTTTACATTGCATTACAAAAGAGATGCCAGACCCACAGGTTATATTATAATTGAATAAATTGGCAATATAAGAAATGACATTCTCTAGGTAGTCGTTGTGTTACAATATATACAGTTGCATGCATTCATTGATGCATACATACATGGCATACATACATGGCATACATACATGGCATACAAATGCACGCATGCACACACACACACACACACACACACACCCACCCACACACCCTGTAAATATTGTGTGCCATGTCATTATTACATGAGTTCACATTTGTTGTTATAGAGAGAGTAATCAAACAATCCAGTAAAAGATGAAACAAAACCATAAAACACTTACAAGCCTTATTCGGGCTCAAGAACGGATCGTCAAAAACATCAATAGACGTGTCATGTGTCTCTAGATAAAAGTAAACAAAAACAACAACAGTAAACAACAACAACAACAACAGAAATAAAACCAAAACATCAATAACACGAAACGCAAGAAATGCATAAATACATATGTGACTATTACATATAATGAGCACAATGCTAACATAACAACACTTACTGCTTACAACTACAAGTGAAGTTATGTATGTGCAAACACAGTTTCTAACAAAAGCTCTGCGTGTGTTGTTCAGTGTGAACACATCACATGACAATCACATTGGCAAGGCTTCCTTAATTTATTCTGGTCTATGGGTCATAACTGTGTAGTGTTTTAGCTCTGTAATTGGAATACATGTCTGGAAATAAATTACTGGTCAGTGGTAGCTGATTTTTAAACATAACATGTCGTACATGTGTACATTCTCAGCACAAGAATGACAAGGTGGGAAACTAAATAAGGACATTTGAGACAGAACCAAACAACTGCATGATTTCATTTAACATACCGAGATGACGGTCAACACTGTATTATGTTAACAAATTCTTGCTTTCTACCACAACCACCTTTGCAAACAGTCTTACTGAAGATAATTAACATTATGCTATTTCAAAACAGTCAAGAAATTATTTATAATACATAACGCATAAACAAAAATGTATAAATAAACAATTGTATGAATGCACATAAAATGCACCACTGCAATGTATTTTATATTCCAAACTGTGTGTACAAATTATTATACCAAGGGCCACTTGCTACTTATGACTTACAAACTTCCAACACACATCCTTGCTTTAGACGGCAGATGTCATAACTTAATTAGTAAAATACACATCCAGTGAAGGTAAATTATCCTCTCCTCATAGAAGATTACAAAAAACAAATGACTCCCAAAGGACATTTATCTTACTCCCATCTATGAGTCTCCACTGGGGGATGATAGGGTCAACGGACATCAAGGTAGATAAATGTCATCTTTCCATGAAGGCAGTGTCACATTAAATGATGACAAAAATGTCAACCCAATTCACAAATTTTAAATACTAACATTTATATGGTAATGATACAACAGTAAATTCCCTTAAAAATCTGCTGTCACTGACCAATTCATTCCATACAAAATACCTTAGAAACGGTATTAAATTTAATTTTATTTACTTTTTCAAATATAATGGGAATTTGTGCCACTACACCTTTTAAACATCCCATATTTATAATTTGTACCCACAAACATTCCACTTTTTTTTTAGCTCAATGGAAATAGTGAATTCCTTCCCATCTACGCTGGCATAAACATGGGATCTAGGCTAAATCCCTCTAGCAAGGAATGGAAGAAGCCAGACCCACCTCATTCCCCCTAATCCCTGGTCCCTGGATTGCAGGGGCAACAGTGATAGGGCAGTATCAACTTAACCCTTTCCTCCACATATCACAGATTATCTCCCCAATACAGAAATCTACTTAATGTCCAGTGATTATGTTGATGTGGAATTGGAGTTGAAAACGTTCACAGAAATGTAAGATTCACCGCATTGTACTAATGGATATAGAACCATAACAAATTTAAAATATCAATATAAAAATGTAATAAATAAATTAAGTAGCAATCATTCAGAGGTGAAACACCCCCAGACTTCTGCAAGAAATCTAAATTAGGAATTCCCACAACAAAGACACATTCAATGTGGAAAAGACTTGCAAACAACAAAAGCAATTACTTTAACATGACAACAATAATGATAAAAAATTATCAAAAAACATCTGTGGATAACAGAAATAATTAGTTAAGCGCAGCAAACGAGCAGAACATTCATTTTTATTGCAGCGTTACAAAAACAATCACTACACCCAACATTCCATCACACCAGCCACTGCGGAAACAAAAACATTGTAAACTGTGCCCCAAAACTGTGTCATTGCCATGGGGACAAGTGACCCCCCCCCCCCCAGACAGGAAGACTCCTATATAATAATCAGGGACCATTTTTTTGTAATCGCATTTGACTGCATTATTAAAGTTGCCAATTTATTGTAATCATAATTACAATAACTTCTTTGTCATATTTCCTTTTCCTATACCGCAACCAAATAAAATAGAAATTATTACTAGATTCATCTTACTAATCCATATTTTCTGTAAAAAGTTTGCATTTTAATATAACATGTTTAAATTTGTGAAACAAAAATGGTGGAAAGAATAGCATCAGGTTTTATTTCAGTTTGTCAGTTATCCTAGAATGTAATGGCAACTGTAATCTCAATTACAGGCCAAAATAATTATAATTGATTGCACCCATTTTGCATATACATTGCGTATGTAATTGTACTTGTAACTAAATTCGTACAGTTCAGTCAATAGTTTCCCTTCAACCACAAAACCATTACATGTCAACTGTTGTCACGGTGATGTAATCACGTGACTGTTGCTATGGCAACCACACTTACTAATGGAGGACGTGTCAGACTTGTAGGTGGAGGTGCTGGAGAGAATGGGAGAGCGAGGGACACGGGTCCCGTTGCCGTTGACGACGGGCTGTCGCTTCACTACAATAGACAGTACGACGTGACAACAACAGCAAGCAACAGAACGAAAAAAACAGAAAATAAATCTCAAACCATCCATCGATGTGAACTGTAAATGTTGCACATTTAACCACCAGTGTTAAGCCAAGAACAGGTGGATAACAGGTGGATAACAGGTGGATAACAGTTATTCCAAGATGAATGACACGAATAACCACCATTCAACTGTATCAAGGAAATGACGTTTTAGGTATTACATTTCTTGTTTAAAGCAGTGGAAAGTACCAGACTGCAACGTGTATGTCCATTTTTCACAAGACCAGATGAATGGGTTGAAATAAGATTCTGAACACAATTTAGACGCAACTTATAAAGGAACCAGAAACACAGTCTGGGGTGACACATGCAACATAGAAAAATACAAAGTGGTTGTTGTCAAATGTTACATAACATTCAATTATTGTGTAATTATATCATGCTATTGCACATAAAGCGAAAAGCACCAAAGTTTATTGCATCTATAATTATACAGCACAATATGTGTGCATTTATTTATTTTAAACAATGCTTGCAGTCTAAGGTTAGTCAAAACATCTTTTAAATATTTTCATTAAACTGCAATTTCTGCATTAAAATTTTTGTGAACAAATATTCTGTTGAGTACATACACAAGACTGCACTATGCTGCCTGTGCAGGGGTGGGAAAATTATTCACTTTACATTTATATGGGAACATGAGATGGTCATCTATTTGACATGTTATAATGGGCACACACGGCTCTGGACAGAAGTGTTCCCAAAACAGTGACAGCCATCACACAACAGTAAACATCTCTCAAAGCACTCAGAGGCAAAAACCACTACAGTGACAACAATAACGCCGTTATGCACACACACAATGCAACACCCGACGCCTGTGAAATAATTAAAATAATAGACATAAACCATCACTGTGCCGTAAAGTATGGTAAACTGACATGCATGCAACACTCCATACACAGACAACGACAGGAGTAAATGTAGAGAGGAGCAAGTGTAGAGAGGAGCAAGTGTAGACAGGAGCAAGTGTAGACAGGAGCAAATGTAGAGAGGAGTAAGTGTAGACAGGAGCAAGTGTACAGAGGAGCAAGTGTAGACAGGAGCAAGTGTAGAGAGGAGCAAGTGTAGACTAGTATAGACAGGAGCAAGTGTACACATGAGCAAGTGTAGACAGGAGCAAGTGTACACAGGAGCAAGTGTAGGCAGGAGCCAGTGTAGACAGGAGCCAGTGTAAGTGTAGACAGGAGCCAGTGTAGAGAGGAGCAAGTGTAGACTAGTGTAGACAGGAGCAAGTGTACACAGGAGCAAGTGTAGACAGGAGCAAGTGTACACAGGAGCAAGTGTAGGAAGGAGCCAGTGTAGACAGGAGCCAGTGTAGACAGGAGCAAGTGTAGAGAGGAGCCAGTGTAGAGAGGAGCAAGTGTAGACAGGAGCTAGTGTAGACAGGAGCCAGTGTAGAGAGGAGCAAGTGTAGACAGGAGCAAGTGTAGACAGGAGCAAGTGTAGACAGGACCAAGTGTAGGCAGGAGAAAGTGTAGACAGGAGCAAGTGTAGGGAGGAGCAAGTGTAGACAGGAGCAAGTGTACAGAGGAGCAAGTGTAGACAGGAGCAAGTGTACAGAGGAGCAAGTGTAGACAGGAGCAAGGGTAGACAGGAGCAAGTGTACAGAGGAGCAAGTGTAGACAGGAGCAAGTGTAGAGAGGAGCAAGTGTAGAGAGGAGCTAGTGTAAACAGGAGCAAGTGTAGACAGGAACAAGTGTAGACAGGAGCAAGTGTAGAAAGGAGCAAGTGTAGAGAGGAGCAAGTGTAGACAGGAGCAAGTGTACACAGGAGCAAGTGTAGACAGGACCAAGTGTAGGCAGGAGCAAGTGTAGAGAGGAGCTAGTGTAGACAGGAGCAAGTGTAGACAGGAGCAAGTGTAGGCAGGAGAAACTGTAGACAGGAGCTAGACAGGAGCAAGTGTAGACAGGAGCAAGTGTAGAGAGGAGCAAGTGTAGAGAGGAGCAAGTGTAGACAGGAGCTAGTGTAGACAGGAGCAAGTGTAGACAGGAGCAAGTGTAGGCAGGAGCACGTGTAGGCAGGAGAAAGTGTAGACAGGAGCAAGTGTAGACAGGAGCAAGTGTAAGTGTAGACAGGAGCCAGTGTAGAGAGGAGCAAGTGTAGACTAGTGTAGACAGGAGCAAGTGTACACAGGAGCAAGTGTAGACAGGAGCAAGTGTACACAGGAGCAAGTGTAGGCAGGAGCCAGTGTAGACAGGAGCAAATGTAGAGAGGAGCCAGTGTAGAGAGGAGCAAGTGTAGACAGGAGCTAGTGTAGACAGGAGCCAGTGTAGAGAGGAGCAAGTGTAGACAGGAGCAAGTGTAGACAGGAGCCAGTGTAGAGAGGAGCAAATGTAGACAGGAGCAAGTGTAGACAGCAGCCAGTGTAGACAAGAGCAAATGTAGACAGGAGCTAGTGTAGACAGGAGCCAGTGTAGAGAGGAGAAAGTGTAGCGACAACCAGAAAAGAAATGGGTCATTCATCACAATGGTGATCACCGACCCTAATCAAATATGCACAGAACTGACGCTTTTTCTTTTCTGCTCCACAACTTTCAGCTGACAGAGCAGAAACTAATGAGAAACCTTGGCAGCGCATGGACAGTTGAAAACATTCCCAGACAACAGCAAAACAACCTCATTTTCGTAAACTAATGAAATGTTTTCACTTGGGACATACACGGAGGTGAAATGTCACTGATTTCTGCGCCTCGGACACATATCACATTCAGAACAAGACACGTGATGGCCACCAAGTCTGATTGTCTGGCCCGAGTAGTAAAAGAATAATTCATGACTACAACTTTTTAACTATGTGACTGTTGTAGCTAAATTTGTATGCTAAGTTCAAACTGGCACAAAAATTTGACACCAACTACAAAAAAAGGTGACAGCACCTAATTTTAAGAATACACCTAAGGGCCGGAGGGATGGAGGTAGGAAGGGACAGAGAGAATGAATGGACTAACTCAACCTGATTAAGGGACAGACCAAGTGATGGTCTATGCCTTCCCCTACTTGGTCCCTACCAGGGCTTTATGCAGGATACAATTATTGCCAGTCACACATGTTTTGGTAGATACATGGATGTTAACTGTTAAGCTAGTTTACAAACTGAAATGGGCTACAAACACACATATGACACCATTTACACTCACTTTCAAGGCATAACTAACAATATCTATGGTTTTGGAAGACCTTTTTCGCTCCTTCATTTTGTACCCGTCCACCCATATTTCTACCTGTCCATATTCGTTTTTACCTGTCCAAATGACGGGTGGACGGGTCTCTACAAAAAGCTATGGTCCCTATGGTGTCCATCCCAAGGGGTGAAGGTTTGACTGAAATAAACCTTATCACAGGAAACTACATTATAATTGATCACCTGAATCTTGGTAACAAATTACACAACATACAAATGAAATGTAGCATTCGCCCCTGCCTGGAGACGTGTGAAATGGCCTTGCTCAAGCCACCTTGACCACAAAGGTAACTGCAGCTGGACATACACTGGACACATCAGTGGTCAGACCTCACAATGATGTATTGTTGTTAATGATGAGCTATGGTCAAGTCTCATCAGTAGGAAATGACCACTACTCCAGGTGATGGGTGAGATAAAGGGCCAGGCAATGACCACTGGTCATTGTGACCCATTGACCACAGCTAGTTGGTCAGTAAAGAGTTGAATGACCAGAGCAATCAGGAAGTAGTTATGGTGAGAAACCATTGAGGGGACAGTGTAAGGGAGTAGGATGCTGGTTGCTCTAGAGACAGGGTCTGAGGCTGGGTATTGGGGCAGTACTAATGTGTCTACAGTCTCACTCAGTCTGTGTCTCACTGAGTCCTTGAGTAGGTGAGTTCTTACACAAGCTTGTATTTGCATATTTGACTGTCTTGTCCTAGTCTAGTTTCTCAGAGTATTGTTGATATTTATTTAGTCAAAAGTGTACTAGTTTATGTTGGTCCATCTATCTCATGTTATCTTCCACCATATTTATATATATGTGTATATGTATATATATATATATATATATGATGTCTATTCATACCTCAACTTTTTCATGTCCCTTCCATCTCTCCCTCCCCTTCTATCTCTCCCTTCTCTTCGATCTCCCCTCCCCTTCGATCTCCCCTCTGCTACCATCTCCCCCTCCCTTTCCATCTTTCCCTCCCTTTCCATCCCCCTCCCCTTCTATCTCCCCTCCCCTTCCACCTCTCCCTCCCCTTCTATCTCCCCTCCCCTTCCACCTCTCCCTCCCCTTCTATCTCCCCTCCCCTTCCACCTCTCCCTCCCCTTCCTCCTCTTCCTCCCCTTCTATCTCCCCTCCCCTTCCACCTCTCCCTCCCCTTCCTCCTCTTCCTCCCCTTCTATCTCCCCTCCCCTTCCACCTCTCCCTCCCCTTCTATCTCCCCTCCCCTTCCTCCTCTTCCTCCCCTTCTATCTCCCCTCCCCTTCCACCTCTCCCTCCCCTTCCTCCTCTTCCTCCCCTTCTATCTCCCCTCCCCTTCCTCCTCTTCCTCCCCTTCTATCTCCCCTCCCTTCCACCTCTCCCTCCCCTTCTATCTCCCCTCCCTTCCACCTCTCCCTCCCCTTCTATCCCTCCCTCCCATTCTATCCCTCCCCTCCCCCTTGCCCTGTTTCTGTGTCTTTCATCTGTGTCAAGTCGCTAACATCAGTTACATGTAATCATTCAACCATCCTATAATTCTTTACATCTCTAGAAAATGTTACCAACGTTTCTACATTGCCACCACACACACAATCATTTACCATCCCACAATGCACCTGTGCAATCGACATCCTGTGACTCATCACCTGCAAGAAAATGAATCAATAACCTTTCCATCGCCCCACGCCGTACTCACTTTCGTTTGAAATGTCCGACACGTCCGAGACTGGACTGCCCAGCTGACCGTCCCCGATGCCTTGACCTTGACCCGCCCGGACAGGAGTGGACGTGGCCACGCCCCCACCCGCCACACCAACGTCACCCCCGTCCAGTCCGTTGAGTGAGAGGGGTGGGGTACAGGGGGTGGCCTTCTCCGACTGGGGGAGTTGGTCAGCACAACTATTGCACAAGTAGTCAGCCCCGTTGAAGGTCACCTTGTCTCCCGGGCCAAACGTCTTCCTGTGACACAGAAACGACACGTTGTGATTGGTCAGAACATTCAACTACACAGCTGCTTAAAGATCACTGATTTTGCACATTTGTTTTCTTTTTCCAAGCACTCGAATTTGATCTTTGCCTCGGGTGTATCTGATCAGATACACCAAAAACATAGCAATGTGTGTCTGGTGTATTTTACTTGCTTGCACAAGCATATTTCAGATATTAATGCAATCATTTCTATGGATTCACAACACTGTGATAGAACTACGGCCAACCTGAATTAAGTGTGTGTCTGAAATGTTGATACAATGCATTTAGTTTTTTATTCTACTGATAAGTTTGTGTATTGCGATTGATTAAATAAATAATTTGTTCCCAATCTCAAACCCAAGACGATTATAGTAACAACATCCAAATTGAAGGCCGATTCCAATGTCCAGGTCAGCTGAACCATTCATCAATGAACACAAAATGGCACATCTACCTGTGTTCATTTGCACATGTACCATTGATTTATAACTTCACAGTAATCAAACTAAATCCAGTTATACCTACTTGCGAGATCCTACGTTATTAAATTATCACATCCTAGTATTGGGACAAATGCTCAAAAATGTCACAGGTGACAGATGTGAATGCAAATATCACAATTTAGAAGCGTGCACAGGCAGGTTACAAGAATATTAGCATTCACAGAGGTTCTGTGAGTCGGAGTGAGGTGGTAACCACTTCGTTTCAGCAGCTGCCATTTTGCTTCCCCCTAAGATGGAACACAGGGACATGAGCTGCAGACCTCACTACTTCAACCACTCATCAATTATGGAGGAAAGTCTAAAAACTGACAAATTCTCAGCTGTGAGGCGACAAACAGCATTGTTGAGGGCGTTGGAGTTAAGTGCGTACTTATATTAAACCATGCTGGTTTTGCAGACTTGAATTTGATGGTTGCCAGGAACCCATGCATGTAGTTATTTGGTGAAAAATACTTCCAAATTCAGTGTAAATCAGTGTGAATAATTACAACTGAGCCAGCGTATGAGGGGAACTCATGGGCACCTATTAGGACGTTGCATCATCAAAAAGAAAGTTTTATGTACCTGAGTCGCATATTTAACCTAAGACTAACTGAGCGTATCACTTCATCGTTTAATCCACCAGTTTCTTTAAATATTAATCAATATTTGCAAAAAGAATGTGTATTGGAAATAAAGTTGGAATGTATAGTTTATATGTTGTCAATTGTATTTGTATCAGCATTTGAATTTGTACCTTTTAAAAAATATTGTAAGTACTACTACATCAGGAACTGCAAACTCCTACGTTCACACCAGACTCAAGTGAGCAACAGTAACAGCTATACCAGAACTCCTCTCAATGTCCATGGTCAGACACTTACCACCTATAGCTCGACACTTATCGGCCATGGCTGGACACTTACCGGCCATTGCTGGACACTTACCGGCCATGGCTGGACAATGGACACTTACCGGCCATGGCTGGACACTTATCGGCCATGGCTGGACACTTATTGGCCATGGCTGGGCACTTATTGGCCATGGTTGGACACTTATTGGCCATGGTTGGACAATGGACACTCACTGGCCATGGCTGGACACTTATCGACCATGGCTGGACACTTATTGGCCATGGCTGGACAATGGACACTTACTGGCCATGGCTGGACACTTATCAGCAATGGCTGGACACTTACTGGCCATGGCTGGACACTTATCAGCAATGGCTGGACACTTACTGGCCATGGCTGGACACTTATCAGCAATGGCTGGACACTTACTGGCCATGGCTGGACACTTAATGGTCATGGCTGGACACATACTGGCCATGACTGGACACATACTGGCCATGATTGGACACATACTGGCCATGACTGGACACATACCGGCCATGACTGGACAAATACTGGCCATGACTGGACACATACTGGCCATGACTGGACACATACTGGCCATGACTGGACACTTACCAGCTGGACACATACTAGCCATGGCTGGACACTTACAGCCATGGCTGGACACATACTGGCCATGAATGGACACTTACAGCCATGGCTGGACACATACTGGCCATGGCTGGACACTTACAGCCATGGCTGGACACATACTAGCCATGGCTGGACACTTATCGGCCATGGCTGGACACTTATTGGCCATGGCTGGACACTTATTGGCCATGGCTGGACACTTATTGGCCATGACTGGACAATGGACACTTACCGGCCATGACTGGACAATGGACACTTACCGGCCATGGCTGGACAATGGACACTTACCGGCACTTGGTGCACTGGAAACATGTCTGATGGTAGGAGTTGCCCAGTGCAGTGACCACCTCGCCCTCCACAAACTGACCACAGGCATGACACTTGGTGCCAAACAGTCTCTGGTAGTCCGAGGCGCAGTAGTACACGTCATCCTTGCTGTAGAAGCCACTGGTGGCCAGAGAAGTCTGACACTCTGAAACACAGCCACACACAACTACAACGGTCAACTTATAGATGTGTAAAACAACCAACTGTGGCCCAGTTAGGATCAGCTGGGGACAGACCTCAATTAGATTTCACATTGAATGTCATTATGGAAATTTGGCTGAATGAATATTTTCTGTAACCTTTCTCAGCATGAGATATTAATTTAGTTTTTCCCCCCATAAAAATCTACACAAATCCGATACCCCTCAATTTTGTCCCAGACCACCAGTTGATTTTGATAATACATTTCTGCCCATTTAGTCGTTTTGCAGTTAACTGTGTTGCATATAAAATACAAGCAAATAAACAGCAGTTTCAAAGCAGGACAGTTCTGATGGCTTTTAGGTTTTCTAGCAGAAGCATTTTTAGACATCACAAGTGGTAAAATAGAGTAATTAAATATGAATAATTAAACAGGACATAGACGTCTGGCAGGAGTGGATGTTTCTGCATCAAGGAAACTTGTTTTTTATTTTATAATTAGCTTCAGCTCACATGAACTGGAATTGATTTAACTCACCACCAATATAGCTGAAACCTCAGCAAATACATCATCATGCTGGAAAGATCTAGCAATAGGGGTGACAGCAATTTATTATATGAATAATCTTCTTTGGTCAAACAGGCATCCTTGGGTTAACCACCGCCATTCAATGTGTGCAACCACTGACTAAAGATTCAGAATTTAACATTTTAAATATAATTGTGTAGAATGGAGATTTATTTGATGACATCAAATAGGTAAACACAATGTTACCAGCCTTTTATGCAGGATAAATGTTTTGCCGGTCTCAGATTTGATGGCAGATATGAGCATCTTAACTAACATGTATATAATTATAAGCCTGTCAAGATGTATAATGACCTGAAATAAAATGCAAACACAAATGTGACACCCATTGTCGAAGTATACTTAAAAATATCTATGTTTTTTCCTTTTGGTTCTTTATATATTTACCCATCCACCACCCGTCTAGTGATCTTAGTACCCGTCCAAAACAAACTCGTCCAAACGACAGGTGGACGGGTCACTGCATAAGGCTGTCAATGTTAATGCAACATTTGGGCGGAGTGAAATATTTGCATCCAAGTCAGTTCAGTAAAGAACAGACACAACATAACACAATGCACTGGTACCTTTGCATTTGAAGCATTTGACGTGGAAGTATTTGTCCTGCAGGCGAATGGCTTGTCCCTTGCACTTTGTCTGACACGCCTCACACGTCTTCTTGCCTGGAACAACCAGTAGAGGCATCAGTCACTGCTAGGTGGCACCACAGTCTACTATCAGCAGACATAGAACTTTGTCATAACTCATAACAGTCAAAATTAAACCAGGGCATCGTCACACACTGTACAACTGAAAACAGCCTACTTTAAGTTGTCTTGGAAACTGGGCATTCATGATCAAAGATTCCAGTAACAAACAATGCATTCATGGATCAAATATTCCAGTAAAAAAAACAATGCATTCATGGATCAAAGATTCCACTAACAAATAATGCTGTAACAATGACAACTGCTGCTTTTTAAGCATAGCTTAACATTCATCTGCACATTAAAAACATTTTCAACAGTGCTGTGTGCTACAATCACTGCTACTACTGATGGAATGGCACTCTGTAAACCTACAGTTGATTGAATTCATTGCCATGTTGTGCTGGTCAGTGTACTAGCTGGACAGTGTCATCACTGTCATTGGCAGCTCTGGACAAGACTGATGTCTGTCACCAGAAACATCCTCACATCGTCACCATTCACCATTCACCAGGCAATACATTGTTTCTAGACATCATAACAATGCCCTGTTACGACTTTGTGTACACATGACATTGTGACGCCCTATTATAACTTTGTACACATGACATTGTGACGCCCTATTATAACTTTGTACACATGACATTGTGATGCCCTATTATAATTTTGCACACATGACATTGTGATGCCCTATTATAACTTTGTACACATGACATTGTGATGCCCTATTATAACTTTGTACACATGATATTCTGATGCCCTATTATAACTTTGTACACATGATATTCTGATGCCCTATTATAACTTTGTACACATGACATTGTGATGCCCTATTATAATTTTGCACACATGACAGTGTCATTGTGATGCCCTGTTATAACTACATGATGCTGTGTGATACACTTAGATAGTCCTTGAGTGTCCTTGATAGTGGCACAAATAGGTCACTTTTTGTAATGGGTTGGTGTTTACGACGTCAGAACACAACAGGCCACTGAAGACTCCCACACAGACAGGGCAATGTGGAATCTCAAGTCCCTGTGCCACAGGGTTTATGCAGGATAAAATTATTGCCAGTCACACATATTTTTGTGGACACATGGATGTTATTAAGCTAGTTTATGAACTTTCAGATGTGCCTGATGACCTCAAAGGGGCTACACACACACATGACACCATTTATACTCACTGTCAAGGCATAATTGACAATATCTATGGTTTGTAAGACCTTTCTTTTGCTCCTTCGGTTTTTTTACCCGTCCACCCATATTTCTGCCCATCCATATTCGCTTTTACCCGTCCTAATGACGGGTGGACGGGTCTCTACATCAAGTTATGCTGTGCCAAGATAAATACTATAATTAGGGCTAGGGTGATATACAGGGTGGTAACAAACAGACTGAGCCAGTCTATGAACCTGTTGTGGGGTGCCAAGTGTAGAGTAGAATTTCTACAACTCAAAGAAAACATGAAAGTCCAAGCATTTAGAAAACATAGCTAGAGATATATAAAACAGTGGACAGGATTGACAGCACCATAATGATGACTAACTATAAAATGATGTAGTTAAAACACATCATCATTGTCCATCACACTGATCATCTGATCACGTATATTAATAATTCACTAGATTAATCTGTCACATTAATTGACCAGAACTTGTTCAATAGACACATCACATGCCTCCAGTTACTTCTCTAAGCTTAAGTATCCACCGACCTGTATCACAATCAGACGTTGAGGTAGAACATGCCTCTGTCTGTCTCCGTATAGTGCTATCCTGTGATATTGGTCACATGTGTCTATTATTTATAGGCTCTGGTCTCTAGTGGTTTACTTCATGATTAGACTTCCCAGACGCTGAAATACTCTCGACATAAACCTGTGGCAAACTGCGCTAAAATCAATGTTGGTGCACGGCAGGTCTGCAAGGCCAACAAAAGACACCACACATGCTGTGTGTGGGACACTAGTAGAAGTAGAAGTAATCTCCTCCTGGCTCCATCAGTTCACTGTTTAGTGCACCAGCAACCAGAGATCTGTGAATGGGAAGTGCCACCAGGATTCAGTCTATCTGTGTTTCGTAATCTATGTTTTATTTATATATAAATTTTGGTTTAGTTGTTTTTCCACTGGTGTCAGTGGAGGGGTAGACTCTGTCACACTGAAGCAACCCTGACTGTTCTAATCTACATCCAAAGCTCTAGACTTGGCACATCTGCTAAGGTCGTTAGGTACAAATATTTGCTGTGGTCACTGAGCAAATAGCATAAGTAGGCTAAATCTTGGTTCCTAGATACTGAGCACGACAACATGAGAAATTCCTCAGTCCATGACTTCATGCAGAGACCCATCCACCCGTCAATTGGACGGGTAAAACCTGTTGTAGACAGGTAGAAATATGGGTGGATGGATAAAAAGTGAAACAGCAAAAAAGATCTTCCAAAACCATATTGTCAGTTATGCCTTAAAAGTGAGTGTAAATGGTATCACATGTGTGTTTGTAGCCCATTTCAAGTGATCAGACACACAAGGTTTGTAAACTGACTTAACAGTTAACATCCATCCATGTGTCCACCAAAACATTTGTGACTGGCAAAAATGTTGTTCTGCATAAACCCTGCCTGAGCCAACTACAATAGGATATAACAAAAAATATTCAAAATGCAGTGATTTTGCGATGGAGTTTGGAATAAAATGTACTGCATACTTATTATTACACATAACCTGTTTTGGACAACCCTAGACAACAGGTAAGCTGAGGCACTTGCAAATGTGTACTACATGGAGAATGTAGGAACCCAAAGAATATAAACTATCCAAGCCAAGGTCCTCTGGGTCAACTTAACTAACCTCACCCTGACACAGGCCTGGGGTGATATAGTTCTTCTGGGATATCACTTGCCCCAGACATTTCACCTTGCACTATTGTAGTAGAAAATGGGATTTCCACTGCTCCAAAACACAAACTGATCCAAACTGCAAATTCATTCTTTACTGGGTACACAGTCATCTTATCTTACACCTGCTGTGAAAGCCTCAATTTCATTTGAAATAAAACCACTTTACAGACAATTTCACATGAATTTCTTTCACAAGTCGACAAAAACACATGTATGACTGACCTATCAGTTGGCTCCACTGGCTGGGTTAATGTAAAAGTTACATCGAAACAAAGTAACTGAAAGACGTAGCAGCCATGAATTTTCAGCCAGGTTTGGGTGCTTTATGAATACTAGTGGACAGGTGGTTATGGTTATGGTTATGGGTGCTTTGTGCAGGAAACAGTTAACAACAAATGCTGAAACAACAACAATAATATTTATCTGAGTAATTTTATCGGCCATCAAATTGATGGACACACTCCAACCAGTCTACTACAGAGTCACTCCTCTGGTCAGCACGAAATGTCTAGTTCCTGTGTAGCTGACCACAGATGACCACAGGGAATCCACCCAGACTATTAGTCTAGCACACAAGATCACACTAGTGAATGGCACATACAGTGGCAACTGAATTCATATTCCATGTGCAGCATTTATGTGTCTGTGTCACACGCCTGCCATGTGGTGAGTCTCAAGGACAAACCAACTCAACCTGTGATAACAGGTGTCAACTGCCACAGAGCCTGGGAATGTTCTGATACCTGGTGGCCAATGGCTCATTCCATCTGTCAGACCATTCCATCACTGCTGTGTGACATCAATACTGCATCAGTTACTGTTCATGAGTGCTTCCCCTTCAAGAGATGATGCAAACTGGCCCACGGTTCACTGCCTGTCACAGGGATACTGTCAACCAACTGTGTGACATGTATGTAGTGAAGCACAGTATGTAGCATGTACTTATGGTGGTTTCAGGTATTAATCAAGTGCACGTCATACACATACACTCCAGTTATTGCTAAACTTAAAGGTACGCTAGCCATTTCTTATTTATGAACACTCTACTTATAACATATTTTCTGAATTAAGACTAGAATAACTATATTGCAAACATTAATTAGTATGCCCTATATTATGCCAAGTTGTGTTTAACAGTAAGCCTACTTCAATGTGTTTGTTAACATACAGTTGGAACATTCCACGAGTTGTCTAGAATATATGTCACACTGTGTGGCATAATAAACATGTTGTGCATTCCCTGCTATAACCAACATTCCAATTATTGCTAATTGCTGAGTGGCATTTGTCACATACTTGAAAGTAAAACTGGGAACACTCGCACCATTGGCAGGTTAGATAAAGATCACCATTATGGGTGCTAGTCCATAACATTTGCAACCCCGTGTAACCAGTGTAGGGAATATATTTTCACTAACACTGCCACAGAACTTAGTACTGTTGTACTTGTGTCAAGTGCCTCATCTGACAGACAAACCTGTACATCTTCTTCCACATAAATATCAAAAATTAGGTACATTAACAAGTTGTATAAAAATGTTATGAAATGACTGCATTACACTATAAAATTATAGTAATGATATCAAAGCATTGATAACAGAATGAAGACCATCTGTCTACCACAGCAGGCTAGTTTAGCCACAGCAATGTCAGAAATGAATGATACTTACACATCAACCACATGTAGAATGACAAATTGACAACTACTCATCAAACATATAATAACACATCAAACATGTGCACACTAACTTTGTATTTATTGCATACAGAAAAACAATGTTCAGCTGAAAAAAATACAATTACAAAAATATCCATTTCTAGGCTAGCTTCTAATGTACATAACCAACCCTTCATATTAGCAGAAAATAAATAAAACATACCCAAAAATGCATTACGCTGTTACACAAAGCAACCAGACTTGTCCAGATTATTCAGTTTTGACAAAGCTAATCAAACTGCTACACAGGATGAAACCCAATCACCTAATTAGCATGATTAGTGTGTCATGTGGCAATGGGGTCACTTCTGTCAGGCCTACGTGTTGGCTGACAGACAGACGGACGGACGGACGGACGGACGGACGGGCGGGCGGGCGGACGGACGGACGGACGGACGGACGGACGGACGGACAGACAGACAGACAGACAGACAAACAGACACACTGTTCTCTAGGTCACAAGGTTCTGAGTCTGACAGCTCCATTTGACCCAGTGTGGGATAACATTCAAACAACCTCAATAACTTATTCAAATGTATTCAAGTCTACATGTTAATGGTTTATTTTCAACTAAATTTATTTTGTTACAATTTCACAACTAACCGTAGCTTATTACTATTATGCAAAATTACCAGCAGGTTAATCAGTATTTCAAGTTTAGGCTAGAAATAAGATCAAACATTTTATTTATTCACTTGAAAGTTGAAACCCTGGTATTATGCTGTAATATATGATATGAACAATGTCAATTATGGTAATATTATGAACCCCATAATGTCACAACTACACCACAAAAACAAATGATAACACAGCCAAACTATGACATCACAGCTATCATACTAGGAGCACTTGGATTATCTGTTAGTACTTGGATATATATGTTAGTGCTTGGATATATCTGTTAGTACTTGGATATATATGTTGGCACTTGGAGCAATTCATCACAAAGTCCACATAAATATGTATAAGACATGATGATGTTGGGACTGCTTATCATAACAGCACTTGATATCATTAATTACTGAAGCTGTGAATTCTACTCAATCATCAATTCACTATTACTACAGACCAAAGTGAAGTATGGATGGCCTTGGCAGCGTTGTTACAGCACACACCCAATTCAAAGAACACTCTTGTGCTGTTTGGAACCTACATACTCTTGTTTTGCTCAGAAAAACTATGTTAGACTGAATGAACCATGGACATGCTTCTCTCTGCTGCTCTTTTTATTACACACTGACTTACACATAAAATACCACCACACTCTATGCAATGGTTCAGTCTGAGGATTGGTTTCTACATGTCACTGTTAGATACAGGTGTTTTGTCAATGATATACATCTCATCAATATGAAATTCCCACTTTGTTCATTCTTTTTACAGAAATATAACTGTGTTACAAATAAACCACACAAGTACAACATGTAATGGACACCTTACAATGGACTCTAAATTTGACCTGTAAAACTGTGGTCTGCACCCAACCAGTGCATGGCCTCATCAGTGTCCAGTCTGTCTGTGGCCAGATTATCTACTGACCACAGCTGGTCAAGAAGAATATCCCACATGTCCATTACACTGGTCAGCAACACCAATATGCTATAATTAGCACAGTCCTGTGACCTCAGATCAATAGCCACCCATTTGAGCTCCAGACTTTGGCCAGATGGATTAATCATGTCCTGTCCACTATCCAGTCCACCCAGTGACCACAACACACTGACCAGTGAAGCTCCCAAAGGGAGTAAGAGGCTGTAATCCCTGCCTGCACCTCTCAGTGGGCACTTAGAGCTCAGCCACAGAGTCAATAGGCATTCTATTCTGTCAAGTTGGCAGGGTGGGCTTACACCTGAACCCAGTCTGTGGGATATGTAGTGAACTAGACCTAGGATGAAATGTATAAACTGTGCTCAGTCTCCTGGCATGTAATGAGTGAGTCTACTGCCAACAGGAAGAACCACAGTGTGTTTGGAGCAGGCCTACCTGGTGCAAACTGTCAGTCAACAAAAACATAAAGAAAGCAAACTTCACTTGTCAAATTGATTCATTAACACACACACAGAGCACTCTGTTTCGCAAATTTTAAGACTATTTCACTTATATCAACATGTCCATTCCCTCTCAAGAATCAATGCTTAACCCTGAGCTGCAGTTTACAGGTCCCAGTGTTTGTGTACATTCAACATTTCTGTAACCATACAAACAAGGAATTGTTGATTACCATATATCCAATTTATGTTCAGGTTTGACAAATTAGCTAAATTTATATAAACAAACTTATAATTTATTTATAATTCCAATTATGTTCAGATCTTAATATCAATAGTATGCAGTTTTCTGAAACTAAACTGGTTCCAGTACCTACTAAGCAACAAATACACATGTAGGCCTACATAAAACCATACTGACACAGTACACTTTATTACCATATGGACCACTCCTTACTTGCACAGGCTACAATGTTTTCTCAGCAATTTGCAGCCAGCACCCCATAACTTACCCCACTCACACCCCCCCACACCCACCCCCCCCCCCCCCCCACACCCCCCCCCCCACCATGTCACACCAAGTGGGACAACTGGACCCTAAACAAGGCATCCCAGAGGAGGCAGACAACACAGCCTTTGTGCTTCCACAAAGACTGCAGACACATCATAAATCTTCAGCCACAATCAAGTGACTGACTTCTACAGTTCCCATTGTCCTGCCTGATGCAGGTGGCACATGTGACAAGGGACACAACCAGTGAGTCAGAGCAACTTGACAGTTGGTTGTCACACACACACCAGCAGATGACAACATGAGGCTGCATCAAACATGCTGCTGGGATGACAAAGATGACTTCTGACAAGTCTCACGTGTCATTTGTAATTAAATACTCAAATTTTGCACGTTTTCCAACACCTTGGTACTTTGCATGTGCACAGGATCATGCACATTTTATTATCTTATATGACTCAGATACAACGCGAGAAGACGGGTCACCCAAAGCAACAACCCAAACCTACACCATTGCTTCGTCATTTTATTAACCAATATTGCTTGATTAAACGTAACATTTCAAGCATACTAGATGTAACTGACTTTATTACAAATTAGCCGACATACAACAAATTTATTGCACGGATCCATGGAAACTACATAATCAAACAATCTCTAAACAAAGCATTAAATTAGTAAATATTAAAAACCACCAAACCATATAAAACAGCATATTAGTATGTAAAATGAACCCCAACATTGATAACCTGTTTCAAAAGAATCACTCACAGTCAGTCTAGCATTATTTAGGATTTGTAATGCCATGCTTCATAGCAACTTTTAGGTAACAAATGGCTACTTACAGCTACACTGTACGTACTGTGATTATTTGTGACATATCATCAACTTTTGTTGAGAGAAAAAATCTACAAGAGCCGGAATCTGCTATCAACTCAAGACCATAAACACACCACACTAAGGAAACAGCAGTTCATCACCATCAAGTAATGTTATTGCCAGTAATGGAACTGACTCCAGACTGTGCAGGTATCCACTGAGGATGTGTCCAAGGGCCAAGGCATCAGCATTGTCAGGTCAGACCCAATATCTCATAGCCCTGTTGTACTCTTGACAGAATAAAATGTTGCATATAATATTATAATTTTAAATCTACAAAGTATACTCTGTCTGCAAATTACTACAGTTGCAAGAAAAACAGCATTGGTTTGATATAAGTTCATTTAGTTTGCTTGTTTCTTTCCTATTATCATAATCAAGTACTCATATTTATTGGGCATCTAAATCTGGTAGTAAGACTGACCTGTGCAAACGATTCTGCAACTTTTATTTTGCCATTTATCGAGTATGCAAGATATGTTACTATAATTATATAATTAGGTACATAATTAGGTACTTGAAAATGCCAATATAGAATGAACAGTTGAGCACTAATGAAGCATTATGTACAACTAGCCAGTCCCCCCCTCTCTTATGACAGAAACAACTTTGTCTGCAGCCTCTGTCTCTGTCATTCATGATCTAAGCTTGTGCCCACAAGAGGATTACATAACACACTCACAGGGCCCACTGCACAATGCAAACACATCCATTCAGAGACAATTTAAGCTGCTTCCTTGGAGAAACATGACTTATGGCACTATCTATCTATGCACACTGACATTATCTGCCTAAAGCCTGAGCAGATATGACTTTGTAGGCATAAAATGTGGCAAGAGTGCATTGTTTTAGATGTACTGATGATACTCACAGCTGCTACAATGACATAATTTTGATAGATGAGAGACTCAAATCTGCTTTGTGCCAAAAAGGAGAAATAGACAGTATTTAGGAATACATACTTGCTAAAACAACAACATATTTTGTTCATGCATCCTGGCGATTCCATTTAATTGATTCCAACATTGATGAGATTCATAATATCTGTGAAATTTAAAACTGGTACCTGCTAGGAAGTAACACATTCTAATTTTACCAAGGCATGGACATGATGCGAATATGTTTAGATGGTCAGTACATGTACTCAAATTGTCAATACGGGCACACTACAGTTGCTTAAGTCAATATAACATGTATGGGCAACTAATTCTAGGCAGTCGAACACATCTACAGCCATACAGGCAATTTCAGTCAGCAAGATAAGTACTGAGAAAGTTAATGAATGATACAAATGCTGCTACAAATTTGTTGAACTTGTATGAAATAAAAAAAATACATACTTACCAATAATTGATGTCAGTTTTATATTATGAAAGTGCACAAATGCATTGTCAAAATATTAAAGCAATGTCAAAAGTGTGTTTTGACAGTCCAAATGACAGACGGACAGGTCTCACCATCAAGTTGTAGCCTACTATAACTATGACAATAGCTAGGTAACCTCTCTATGTCCACCAGCCAATGTCACAGTGATCAGGACTGAGGCTGTGTTAACGAGTTGTATGGTGCGAGGACAAAATCCCAGCGGACAAAATCCCAACCGGACAAAATCCCAACCACTGGTTTTAGACTTACTAGTTATTTGACTAATTTGAGTGATAGGAATGAACTTACACACAGAACATTTTTGTGATAATACAAGCTATGCCTCATCGACATTTTTGGGTCGGAAGTTTGTCATATTTTAAGAAATATAATAACATACTGTTTTTGCATATGTATAGATTCATAACTAAGGCAACCAGGCCTGCCATATTTCTAAGATTTGCACATTTATATGTTTAGAAACCAAATATGTACAAATTTTGTCTAAGGTATGTGTATTTTGCTCACAATCAGGGTCTGAAAAGCCTATCGCGAGTTATATTTTGAATAAATCTTGATATTTATCAACTTGCTGCACATTAACCGTATACTGTATTTATGTTATAATTGTAGTTATGTAATCTCTATATTACAGAGAACAACTCCATACAATTTCACTGACACAGGCTAAAGAATGCAGAAGATACTGACTAATGAAATGTGAATAAAATTATTTATTTTTAACAAGCTGTCGAAAAACGTCCCACATTTCAAACTGCCACAACTTGAAAACTATTTAAGCTAGAATGCTCACACTTTGGATTCTTTCTAATCATACCAAAGGCTCTCACCATTCTGATTTATTCAAAATTCTAAGAGATGACAGCAACCAATTTCTGGAATTTGGGTTGCATTCACTCGGAATGACCCATATATATATATATATATATATATATATATATATATATATATATATATATATATATATATATGCATGCATGCATGCATGCATGCATACACAGAGAAAGTCTAGTCCAACAGTCCATCTAAAATTGGTTGGGATTTTGTCAGTTGGGATTTTGTCTGGTTGGGATTTTGTCCTTTGGGATTTTGTCTGCTGGGATTTTGTCCTTTGGGATTTTGTCCTGCACACTGTGTTAACAGTGCTCTAAAGGCAATAGTGGAGGCATGGGTTGGCAAGGCAAGGCAAGGCTTGATGATTAGACCACCACACCAGCTGGAGTAAGACCCAGTAATCACCCACCTCCCAGGCCAGGCAGATGAAGCCACAAGCTAATGGAAGTCTTGACAGATGACTTCCATCTAGATGATCTAGCCATGACAGACACTCTCAGCCAGACTCATTATAGTAAACATTCCTATCACTATTACATAAATACCACTACTGTAGTGATTATGTCACTGCCATCAGTTCACTGTTCTAGTGAGTCTGTCACTTCCACCAGTTCATTGCTGTAGTGAGTCTGACACTTCCATCAGTTCACTACTCTAGCGAGTCTGTCACTTCCATCAGTTCACTACTGTAGTGAGTCTGTCACTTCCATCAGTTCACTACTTTAGTGAGTCTGTCACTTCCACCAGTTCACTACTTTAGTGAGTCTGTCACTTCCATCAGTTCACTACTTTAGTGAGTCTGTCACTTCCACCAGTTCACTACTCTAGTGAGTCTGTCACTTCCATCAGTTCACTACTCTAGTGAGTCTGTCACTTCCATCAGTTCACTACTCTAGTGAGTCTGTCACTTCCACCAGTTCACTACTCTAGTGAGTATGTCACTTCCATCAGTTCACTACTCTAGTGAGTCTGTCACTTCCATCAGTTCACTACTCTAGTGAGTCTGTCACTTCCACCAGTTCACTACTCTAGTGAGTATGTCACTTCCACCAGTTCACTACTCTAGTGAGTCTGTCACTTCCATCAGTTCACTACTCTAGTGAGTCTGTCACTTCCACCAGTTCACTACTCTAGTGAGTCTGTCACTTCCATCAGTTCACTACTCTAGTGAGTCTGTCACTTCCATCAGTTCACTACTCTAGTGAGTCTGTCACTTCCACCAGTTCACTGCTCTAGTGAGTATGTCACTTCCATCAGTTCACTACTGTAGTGAGTCTGTCACTTCCATCAGTTCACTACTCTAGTGAGTCTGCCACTTCCACCAGTTCACTACTCTAGTGAGTCTGTCACTTCCACCAGTTCATTGCTGTAGTGAGTCTGACACTTCCATCAGTTCACTACTCTAGCGAGTCTGTCACTTCCATCAGTTCACTACTGTAGTGAGTCTGTCACTTCCATCAGTTCACTACTCTAGTGAGTCTGTCACTTCCACCAGTTCACTACTCTAGTGAGTCTGTCACTTCCACCAGTTCACTACTCTAGTGAGTCTGTCACTTCCATCAGTTCACTACTCTAGTGAGTCTGTCACTTCCATCAGTTCACTGCTCTAGTGAGTCTGTCACTTCCATCAGTTCACTACTCTAGTGAGTCTGTCACTTCCACTAGTTCACTGCTCTAGTGAGTCTGTCACTTCCACCAGTTCACTGCTCTAGTGAGTCTGTCACTTCCACCAGTTCACTACTCTAGTGAGTCTGTCACTTCCATCAGTTCACTGCTCTAGTGAGTCTGTCACTTCCACCAGTTCACTACTCTAGTGAGTCTGTCACTTCCACCAGTTCACTGCTCTAGTGAGTCTGTCACTTCCATCAGTTCACTACTCTAGAGAGTCTGTCACTTCCATCAGTTCGCTGCTCTAGTGAGTCTGTCACTTCCATCAGTTCACTGCTCTAGTGAGTATGTCACTTCCATCAGTTCACTGCTCTAGAGAGTCTGTCACTTCCACCAGTTCAGTCCAAGTTCACTGCTCTAGTGAGTCTGTCACTTCCACCAGTTCACTACTCTAGTGAGTCTGTCACTTCCACCAGTTCACTGCTCTAGTGAGTCTGTCACTTCCACCAGTTCACTGCTCTAGTGAGTCTGTCACTTCCACCAGTTCACTACTCTAGTGAGTCTGTCACTTCCATCAGTTCACTACTCTAGTGAGTCTGTCACTTCCACCAGTTCACTGCTCTAGTGAGTCTGTCACTTCCACCAGTTCACTGCTCTAGTCAGTCTGTCACTTCCATCAGTTCACTACTCTAGTGAGTCTGTCACTTCCATCAGTTCACTGCTCTAGTGAGTCTGTCACTTCCATCAGTTCACTACTCTAGTTAGTCTGTCACTTCCATCAGTTCACTGCTCTAGTGAGTCTGTCACTTCCACCAGTTCACTACTCTAGTGAGTCTGTCACTTCCATCAGTTCACTACTCTAGTGAGTCTGTCACTTCCACCAGTTCACTACTCTAGTGAGTCTGTCACTTCCATCAGTTCACTACTCTAGTGAGTCTGTCACTTCCACCAGTTCACTGCTCTAGTGAGTCTGTCACTTCCACCAGTTCACTGCTGTAGTGAGTCTGTCACTTCCATCAGTTCACTACTCTAGTGAGTCTGTCACTTCCATCAGTTCACTGCTCTAGTGAGTCTGTCACTTCCATCAGTTCACTACTCTAGTTAGTCTGTCACTTCCATCAGTTCACTGTTATAGTGAGTCTGTCACTTCCACCAGTTCACTACTCTAGTGAGTCTGCCACTTCCACCAGTTCACTACTCTAGTGAGTCTGTCACTTCCATCAGTTCACTACTCTAGTGAATCTGTCACTTCCACCAGTTCACTACTCTAGTGAGTCTGTCACTTCCATCAGTTCACTACTCTAGTGAGTCTGTCACTTCCATCAGTTCACTACTGTAGTGAGTCTGTCACTTCCATCAGTTCACTACTGTAGTGAGTCTGTCACTTCCATCAGTTCACTACTCTAGCGAGTCTGTCACTTCCACCAGTTCACTGCTCTAGTGAGTCTGTCACTTCCATCAGTTCACTACTCTAGTGAGTCTGTCACTTCCACTAGTTCACTACTCTAGTGAGTCTGTCACTTCCACCAGTTCACTGCTCTAGTGAGTCTGTCACTTCCACCAGTTCACTACTCTAGTGAGTCTGTCACTTCCACCAGTTCACTGCTCTAGTGAGTCTGTCACTTCCACCAGTTCACTACTCTAGTGAGTCTGTCACTTCCACCAGTTCACTGCTCTAGTGAGTCTGTCACTTCCATCAGTTCACTACTCTAGAGAGTCTGTCACTTCCATCAGTTCACTGCTCTAGTGAGTCTGTCACTTCCATCAGTTCACTGCTCTAGTGAGTATGTCACTTCCATCAGTTCACTGCTCTAGAGAGTCTGTCACTTCCACCAGTTCAGTCCAAGTTCACTGCTCTAGTGAGTCTGTCACTTCCACCAGTTCACTACTCTAGTGAGTCTGTCACTTCCATCAGTTCACTACTCTAATGAGTCTGTCACTTCCACCAGTTCACTACTCTAGTGAGTCTGTCACTTCCATCAGTTCACTGCTCTAGAGAGTCTGTCACTTCCATCAGTTTGAACACTACTCTAGTGAGTCTGTCACTTCCACCAGTTCACTGCTCTAGAGAGTCTGTCACTTCCATCAGTTCACTGCTCTAGAGAGTCTGTCACTTCCATCAATCAGTTCACTACTTTAGTTTAGTTGTATTCGTACCACATAACATGGCGAACAGTGAAAGTACGGTGGCGTTACTAAGGTCTAAACATCGCGTATTTTAGAACACATCCTGCGTCTTCAAAATTAAAACGTATTTCACAATCGATAGGGGCTCATTTTGTTATCGTAAAAAATCACTTAGAGACCTGTACATGTAATTATTATCAAAGTAAACTTTATTGATAGAATACATACAAAAGTATTAGAAAACGGCAAACAAATGTTTTTTAAAAGTAATTTCAGCTTCCATGTCTATTTTAATGTTTTAAATATAAACAAATATATTATATAATGTAGCTGTTTTTTAAAGAATAAATGTAATTTTTTTGGGGGCCAGTAACTTTTGAAATCCACTGGCACGCCAGGCCAGTGAATACAAAACCTTATTGTGGACCCCTGGTTATTGAATATTAGTGCACACTGCACAGCTGACAACTTCAACCATCAAGTTAATTCAATTAACTCTTAATAGGCCTGACCCATGTCCTAGCCACAACACCACTAAAGTTCCCTTACTAGACCACTTCACTGGCCACCTGGTCAGCCTTCAGTGACCACCTGGTCAGCAGTAAACAAGTCAGACCAACACCTGCCATTTGATACTGACATATCACTGACACATTCCAGGGTTGTTTGTGTATCCTAGTCATATCTGTTGGCACCCTCTGGCTGACACTTATCTTTCACTATCACAAATTGGCCCCAGTAGTAACAAGTGAACACACCTGACTTGGCCCCCCTCCAAGAGAACCAACTTAATGACCTGACCTGACACAGAAACAGTGGGAGCTTGATACCAGGGTCAACACAAATTGATTAGGGTCAGAATAAATTATATTTCCACCCACTCTACAATGGGACCTATTTCCCACAGAGTCCACACAGGCGGTGTGTTAAAATGAAGCATGTTTTAAAATATTACTGCATCTGATATATGCAAGAATGTTTTTTTTAACAAAACAGTGTCTTGCAAACCATACCATGATCCAGCAACTATAAACTCCAACTGTGGTTTAAAAAATATTAAAAGTTCCAGTCCACATGTATTGGTAGTTTTACTTTGCCAATTTGTGAAGCCACTCCTAAGAAAGTTATGCAGAATCATGTAGGACACAGGTCACCCGAAGTGGCTTTCTCGTACATGTTCTGACAGTGATAATCTTAACAAAAAGCTTGTAGGAATGTGTTCAAAGCAGTTGTGACATATGCAGATGTAATATTCTGATATCTACCACCGTGTCAACACGGGCCACCCACATGTTCTTTGATCTAACAGATATGGACGTATATCTACAACAGCAATCGCCTCACAGACAGCACAAACTACACAACT
Source organism: Oasisia sp. SBJ-2009 (assembly GCA_964017155.1). NCBI lineage: Eukaryota > Metazoa > Annelida > Polychaeta > Sabellida > Siboglinidae > Oasisia > Oasisia sp. SBJ-2009. The sequence continues at coordinate 51,046,387 of OZ024864.1, read as the reverse complement.
AATCTGTCCATGGGTCAGATGTTGTTACCTATGAATACCACCTACAGTCCATTTAACACCTGTACATTTCTGATATGATGAACACTATCTTTATAAGCACTGCAATATGTTGGTGCAGACTGTATATTATGGGATACTTCTATTGGTGACAGTATTGATGTGTACATACTCACCTCATGGTTGGCTGGTCCTGTGTATGCCTGCAGTCATACACAAGTTCAGACAAGATTCAATCTAGAACACTTTGTTAAATTAGGGAACATAATTACATAACATTGCAAAACAGGCATGGCATGCCAGAGCAGAGTTTCCAAATAGTTTTCTCAAATATCATAACACAATGGTGTTAAACTGTATTTATAATGATTTCATTCCCCACTCATAGACTTTAGTTATATGTTATGACCCTGTTCACACAGTCAAACACACACATGCCTATAATTGAGAGGTTGCCTGCATGCTAGTGATACTACTAAGCCTAAACAACAAAGGCATAAAATGTGCCCGTAATTAACAGTTCTCCAAGCAGCAGTAGAGTGTTATCACTTATGGTTTAATTAACCAGTATATAATCCACCATAAGTGGCAGTCATCAAGTGTGTTTTGTCTTTCATTCCTGTATTAAATGATAAATATGAATCAATCTATCCTTAAACAGATCTTTGCTAACTAAACATAATTGTAATTACCCTGGTACTTCAATTTAAATGTCACAGCAACATTCCATTTGGGGTGTAACAGGAAGTAAACTATATAACAGTTACTTCCATACTGGTATCAAGTGATATTAAAAATAGACGATGAGTAAAAAATGTCCTTTGTACATGTATGTGGATCGAAAACAGATAACCAGGTTAGCTTTGGCACTATCTCAGTGGAAACATTTATGGGACTATCTCATAATATTTCACAGTCTCTAGTTTAGAATTTCAATGAAGTCTGCCAGTTGTTTACTGCCCTGGGATACTTAGTACTTACTGATTCACTCTAACAGCTGACACCACTGCTGTTATCAAATGTCAATACTGACTTGTGTATTTACCAGCAGGAACATTGGCCTGTATAATGCAAATGCACACATTAAGTGAAGTACCCAGTAGCTAGATGATCTTCATTAAAATACAGAAACTAATGTTTGTGTACATAATAAAAAATGTACACTTCATTCTACACTTATTGTCCCTCTATATCATGCATGCTGCAGGCACGCAACTCAGATCAATTCTATGTTTATAACATCCTGCTTTTAGATATCAGATGGCACATCTTTTTTGGCAATAAAATACCATGGCAGTGTCGACATACCCTGTCAGCACATGACAATATAACTAGGTGAACATAAAACAGACTCAACCGAAGGGGTACAACTCAAGGAATTATTTCAAAGGTCACACATGAAGGAATTTCCACAGAACATTTTGAAAAACAACTCAATATTACAACTGGATTAATTCAATGTGGTTGAAACAATATCCAACTTGTGGAAAGTTATCACTGTTTACCTCTAGAGACCAATACAATTAGGGGTCATCCATAATTATCATCATTTTCACAAGCGTACAAACCGTACGCTGGGGGGATGGGGTATGACTTGAACGTACGCTTTTTTTAATGTTGAAAAATAATGACAAAAACAAAGTGCCCACTTATCGCTCGCTCATCCTCACACAAGGGAGAGGTAAAGACCGCCAAAACGAAAAGAAAATAGTGCTCGAATGATTTGCTTGTATGCTAGTGATTCATCGGAATGACGCATTATTGCGAAACATGGCTACTGTGAAACACTGTCATCATTTTCACCATTTACATTTGTACACTTTCAAGGGGGAGGGGGGTCAGAAAAAGTGTACGGTTTGTACGCTTGTGAAAATGATGATAATTATGGATGACCCATTAATTACTTTATATTCAGTGGACTTGCTCAGTGCCCACATACACATCCATCTTCACTGGGTGATGACATGAGTCCCCTGAAGTTAATTCTATCTTCTGGCTGAGTTGTTCTGGTCTGACCACAGGGAAGGAAGGCAATGAGGCAATGCTAATGAATACCAACCTCCCTATCACCAACTTAGCCTGTCCACTTCACTGGTCATCTAGACATTAAGGCTGCAGTCTGGTCTATCTATCTACCTAGAGTGAAAATACTAGGCACATTTTCAAATTAACAAAATGCCACACGGTCAGTCAATGTGTTAAACTTATGTTTTTAAGTACACTATAAAATCTTACAAGATGATAATTTATCCATGTGAAGCAGCCACACTCTGCTCCTATCACCAGCCAATCACAGCAAACTGGACACACAGGTGTGAAACCTTGTGATATAAATATAGTCAACACAACCCCCTGTCCACACTCCACACACAATGCAATTAGCATGTGTTGTCTGCAACAACAGACCTGTATTGTTATCAGAGAGTGTTCTCTGGGCCTGCCTGGAACTGTTTACCTCTTGACCAGTGTCCACTACAGTTAATGGAGGTCAAACGAGATGAAAGCCTCCAACCGGCAGGCTGAAACAGCCACTTTCAGAGCCAGTCAGCAGCTTTTATGTTATGATATTGATACTACATAACATAATAATGCTACATTAGTGCCTCGGTTATTATGTTACATCTGACCTCAATGACCCTAGCAGCGGTCATCCAGGCCGAACCTACACAAGAAATTACCAAAACCACGATGTACTAACAACTGTTGATGTTTGATGGACTGCAGTGTGACATGACTGTACACGTCATGTGACCATAACATACTATGTCAGTGCCATCAGTAATTCATAAAATGGCAGGTATGAATCATAGGTAAAATTAGCCTGCAGTCATTCCATAATTATGTAGCCCCCCCCCCCACCCACTACAAAATACCAGCCCAGAGCCAGCCCTGGGGCCTGGGGCTTCAGACAGGAACACTGTTCATTTGACTGTTGCACATGCTGAATAGTGCAGCAACATCAGCCCACAGTAATGATTAATGAACCTGACCAGATCATATTTTGGCAGAGGTGTCGATTTTTGCGATCTGCACGGGCGTACGATACAATCCTTATGTATATTTATGATTTTGCTGAAACAAATATTTTTGCGATCTCCATGAAATATTTCAAAATAGCGCTGAATTTTACAGCGAAATATTTTATTTACAAAATGGCGGCGGACAGAGCAGCAAATCACCCCGTTTCCAATTAACCAAATGCAAACAAATTCTATCTAATTTACCCAACTGGGAGTGGATAATTAGTTTTATTTCTGGCTGGCTATTGTCTTGGGTGTTTTTCTGTGTCACCGGACAATGGGAATGCCTGTTAACTAATTGCAATCGTCGAATCTGAGGCTGAGCTCATCCTATAGCTCAGACACTGGCAGCCCAGACAACAAACTGAACAATACCCTGAATTGCAATTATTTAAATCACTTCTTACTTTGATGATTGATCATTGAAAGCAGTCTAATAAATACCTAGGTGCAATGCATACCCCTTGCCTGTTGTTGAAATTGTTTATAAGCTTTATTGGAGCTCCAGCAAACAGCTGCGATACCCTATTATCGCCCGTCGCATACGTTCCAATCTTGTAGAATGAAGTGCAATCCAATCACATCTATACAAATAATGTCCATCCACGCATCTACACTACATGTGTATGTTTTTAAATGTATGTACTTTTTGGCTAAGCATTATTATTTGAGTATATTAGACATGTATGTAAATTAAAAACATTCTTGTTACAATCAACAGGCGAAAGCATGGTGATTTAAATATATCCCATCATGCCTGTGTCATCATGGCTTAGTTTGGCTCACACAAAAAATAAATGCCATGTTCAAGTTTGACATGTAGAGATTATGTTAGTTGCGTAATAAAATATCATATAGATGCTGCTGCTTTTCATGCAAGGTATTCTTTGCAACGTATGATACATATCAGAAGTTGAAAAAATTACTATGCTAATATACCTAGAACACAAGTAAATTACTGAACAGTATTTATTGATCTATAACCATGTCTTCTTTCTAAAACAACAATTTTTTTTATGAGATTAACATGGATATTTTTGTATTTGGGGTATTAAGACTGGTAAATAAAACATTTTTTTAATGTCTTCTTCCTTTTTTGTAACATTATTCACATTTACGGTTAAAAACTTCTGTCATAAATGGCACATTTAGCGTCTAGAGCCAAAAACAGTCACTTAAAAATTCTGTCCCTCCGATGAGGGGACACCTGCAATGTAGGGACACTTGCTTGGATACAGGAGTGTCCGCTGAAGAGAGGGACTACTGTATTTACAAACAGCTCGGGTACTGTTATCAATTTAAAATAATTCAGTGCAATTGATGAATTTATTTGTCACTAGGTATTTTATTGCAGTTGTCTTTATTGTTTTAATATTAGTTAGCTTTTAGTTTTACCGCTGCTTACAACAGAGAGCACGAGAATAAATGATCTGTGCCAAAACAAGTTGTGTTTTGTTTGTTATTCCATATCATATGGGGGTGTATTATAGTGGGATCCTTTGCCAAGATTATGCTTTGTAATGGGTGTTGACAATTTGTAAGGATTTTTTGCAGATCGTAAGGATTTTTTGTCATGATCTTACAGATATGAGTTGTCCCAAGTTGACAGGTCTGTATTTTGGTGTCTTCCCTTTATAAGCCTCTATTTCCCGTTATAGCTACTTGTTATTAAATATTAATGTTATAGTTACTTATTAAGTTTGACAGTTGAACTAATGCCGCCATGGATGGTTACATCTTTATTATCTGTTCAGGAATGGGCAGGATGGGGAGCATCAGTTATTTCAGTTTGGATTAAGATGGTTTTTATATATGTTGAAGGATCTATAATCCCTTGTCATTCCTCCACTAAAAGTGTATGTTGGTTTAGTTGGTGGCACTGGTTGAAATGGCTTCACATGACAATTGACACCAGTTGCTAAAGATGGTTTTCAATTCCAATGCAATTAAATTAAGCTTCCTGTATGATGCTGGACACTTGATGAAACTGGAGTGATCTACAGAGATATATTTGTTAAAACTGGATTGATCTACAGTTCAACATATACTTGACTACTTGACACAATGACTGTACTAACTTGTTCATTGAACTAGAATAGTCAATTGACAGTTTTTGACTGATAATTTTCAAAATGTCATAAGCACAACTTTACTTGAGCTATAGAATATTAAATGTTGTTGACTTAACATAAACTCCTGTGCATCCGTGTTTCTGGTTATATTAAACATTAATATTCACCATGTCAAATAATTGACTGTCCCTTTGTGCTTGTGGCATTATCCAACAGTAGAATCCTGTAATGTATTTGCTCATTTGCTCCTTGATTTGTAGGCGTAACTGAAAAATGTGTAGCTATAACAGGTTTGGACCAATATCTTAAAGTACCCCTGCACATCCCAATGTTATATAACACACTTACACAACACACCTGCAGCTCCAACACGCAACCATTTTTAACCATAAAAAAATCAGGCACATCATTTCACCATTAGCATTTCCCAGCTGTAAAAGGAACAATCCCCAAATGAAGATAATTTAAGAAAAACACATCTGGAGGGGGTCATCATGTGCCCCAGAGGACACCTCTGTAGGCCTAGGGCTACCCACTGTCAAGGTGACCCACATTGTCATATCTCACTGAACATTAATTTATTATAGTTGGTTACTTAGCAACTGCAGCCATGATGACAAGATTTATCTGCAGGGGACTCTGGAGTGCCTGACTAGAGGCCAGGGCCCCACCCTATGATGGGGCATTCCAGTAGAGCCACACTATCAGACAGACACCTCTGAGTTGAGCTCAGAATTGTTAATAATAAATAATATATTTAGTGAACATTACATTTTTGTTTGAATCAATCAGTAAAATAATACATTTGGACCCATTTCTTCTATGAATTATTTCATCTGTTATTATTTGAGAATAAATAATCCCACATACTGGGTAATTAAAATTATAAGAGATACAGTGTATAAAAATTCACAGTATTATGTTTTATCATTTTAAATATAATGTGGGATTGTTTATTCTAAAATTTGCGGCAGACGCAATGATTCATAGAAGAGGTGGGTCCGAATGTGCTGATTTACTGATTGTATTTTTATCAATCTATGATTAGATACTCCAAACCGACCTCACACCTATGAGTCAACAGTATGGATTGGCCTACTGAGGTTCTTGTGCATTGTTCTACCACCATCCATTCGCTTCATGTACATTGCTGTTTAATAAATCAATATGATATACCTACAACAATCTGATGTATTGTCTTTGCATCTGTGTGTGTTTTATTGCTAGTGATCACAGATAATTGTTATTAATGTTTTAAGGGACGTACTATCCGCTACTCCGCTCGGCTGACGTAAAACCTGTCCATTTGTCTCTCGAATGCATGGCATTTTGAAATGGCCGGTTTGTGTTTTAGCCAGATACTAAACACATTTCCAATTCTTCCAGTGACACGACAGAAGAGAATCCAAGCGTTAATTTGAATGTAAACTGAAAGATAATACATTTGGGTAGATATATACATATATATATATATATATATATATATATATATACACCTGCATGATACCAATAAAATGTACATGTAGATATTGATACTTTAGGATAGATATTCTCATATTTTGAAAGAAAAATCCTACATATTTGATTGCTCAAGATATTCAGAGTATCTGACCCCAACTGTGACCTGAATACACTTCACACAGTGCCACAGAAAGTCTAACAGATGGCACCAACCACTTATAAAACCAAGTAACAAATGAGAATGGATTTAGAGCAACTTGGAATCAATAAATTCTGTGTGTATTGTTAGACCAACAATAGACCAAACTAGACAGACTTACAGTACATGGCAGATGTTATCACTTCACCAAGTTCATAAGCCACAGAGCTAATCAGAGTCATTATGCACCATGCTTTGTGTGATTTTGGAGTATGCAGTGTTAGTACTACACATGGTGCAGCACTCCCTACAAACTGTCAATACTGTCCTGAACATGAGCTTTGTATCTAGGAATAAATGTGGAATTGCAGCAGTCTGTTTGTTGAATATATGCCAACTCAGTCACAGACCGACATAACACAGACGTTTCAAAAATGATGTATGCCAAATAATTTTAGTTAATATTTTTACAGCTTCTACCAATAGTATGTTGCTAACTTGCTACTAACACATACATTACAATTTTATAACTGACATAAATCATATTACTATTTATAATTTTATATAAATCATGGTTATATATTTTTGATATAAATGCGATTTGATGATTCATGAAAACAATTATTGGTTCTATGAATGTGACAGCCGACCATGATTACAAAAAAATATAATGCAAGCCAAACAATATGGCTATAAATATCTGAGTTCAGTAACCTTCTTACCCCCAGACTGACAATCCCGCTCCCGTTTATGTGTCTGCCGAAAGATCTGGGTCAAGTAGTTAGACAGTGACATATGGATGTTGACAGCCTAAACCAACTCTTATGCGAAGGGTAAACACACAGTGACTTCTGCTAGATAACTCCACCTCAACACATTTCACCAAATCAAGATTACATGTGTTGCAAGATGCAAAATAGTCCCATTATCAATTACACAAAGTCGAGCATTTCAGCATTATTTAAAATCATGTACAAAACGAGAACAATATCTCAAATTCTTGCTGTATATAAAATTGCATTTTCTCTAAAATGCGTTTTTATTATCTGGCATTTTACTATGAAGGTGACCAACAAAATGAGTGAATTCTGTATGTACTAGACAATGTTTTTTGTAGAGAGAATTTCATTTGTCTTTTTCTAATTAATGTCTAGGCATTTCACTTTTCGCGTGAAAGATACACACCACAGTACTGACTGCTGTGCAAAATGAAAACTGAATGTATGAATACATTTTAATTAAAGTCTTTGATCTGTTGTCAGACAGTCAAGTAATGTTTCTATTTGTAGACAAGCATAATTGAGAGTGTATCAGTCATGTATAACACACTGCTTGAATGGCTGGCAAATAGGGCAATTTAGCTGCTTTGTCACCTAGGGATTATGGTGGATCACATGTTATGCAAATGTCATTCTGTGTCATTCTCTCATCTTGATATGTCCAGCAATACGACTCAACGTGCCAGAAATTACATGACATGCCGTCTGCTCCACACCACCACCCCACAGCAGTTGAAACCGTGGATCATCTCGAATGTATCAGTCTGTCAATTTGCAGAATGCACTAGAAATTGTATGATATTTATTTATCGCTTACACTACATCCTTGTATGTTCCCAATTTTAAATATAATGTTTTAAATATGCTACTAAATTAAATTGATGAGTTAAGTTGAGTTAAAAGTACTTCATCACTCATCAGACAATAACATGTGGACATTTACAGTCTAAACCAACTCTTCTGTCTGCTAAATGATGTTTAATAAACCAAACAATTACAATCTGTTCATATAATTATTGAAACTATAAAATGTCCCAAAGTTCTGTAACCAAAATATTCAGATTATAAACGCTGTACAGTGGACATCAACTGGGTTACCCACAAGAGTCTCTGATGTGTTCATGTTCATCCCATATTAAAGACAACTCAATCAGCAATTTTCCTGTAATAATTACCACCCTGGCCAATTCCAAGAAAGGGAAGTTGGACAGACATATTTTTAACAATAACATTATACAGTTTTATGCAAATTCAAATGCCCAAACATCATGACTGTTAAAAAAAATCACTGGATCAGCATCATACCATGTCTTACTCCCTGAGTTTCTACATATTCCTTGAGCTGCTGCTCAGTGCTCACAGACATGTATGTAACACTGACAACCATACTACATAATATATCACAACATGACGCAAACGAACTAGATATTGGACAAATATCTGAAGCCCGAACATGGCATCGGCCAATGCCACTTTTAAACGTGCCCGAGCCACATAACAGAATGCCATATCCCAGATATGCGGAACGAAAATAGACTTCCTGAAATAACAGCAGCATGCGTTGCCGCTGACTGGTGTAAAAACCGCATCTCCATTGCCACTGGTGGCACTGGCCTCGGCCGTAGCATCTCATGATGCAGCCGCCATATTGCTGAAAACTTGGCCACCAATCTCAAGGTTTACGAAGTCAACTGCTTCGTCACTAACATTGGGTGGAATACATGCAAAACATCATAGGGAGGTACAGTCGAACTACAGTTCTACTGAATATGGAGGCCGTACTTGATGTCTGTTTCAAGTTACCATTCAAAACATTGCTATTGACTGAGGTAAACGCCGGCAGCGAATGTCATTCGATTTGCACAGTCGGCTCGAACCGGCGAAAATCGTAGAAACTGGGGACATTCCTTACCCATTTTGGCGCGTTTCGTCCAGGAAATAATCCGTATGTTTGTGACAGATCACAAGCGTCCAAATCCTGTTATCCTGTCGTAAACATTACGCCGAAAAACAGTTAACCTATAACAAAACGCACAGACACAACCTCTCGAAGGCTACCGAACGACTAAGCCAGCGCGAGTTTGTATTTTGTCTCGAGTCCATTTACATAGGTGTGAAAGATTGAATTGCGCCAATCACTCTTGCGAGCATATTTACTAATCAATGTTCGTTTACAGTTTAAGAGGTATATTAGTTATTAAATGTTCATTCTACATACTCTATTCCTACGTGGGTAGCCTTGCATGCATTTATGAAATATTGCATAGGGTAGTTGCACCCTATTTCGGAAATGGTTCGTTCCACGCTGCCAATCAAAATGGACGGCCACGCCCATCCAGATTACCGTAAACGCACGAATAAAATGCCAACATCCCAACATATTCTTACACAGATATTATACGATTGCTGAACTTCGAAATATGGGTTCAATGGTTGAATACTGAAGTGTATGGCATCGACTACACAAGGAATAGCTTATACAACATCCACGCCTTAACATAAAGGTCCAGTATTACGGGATAAGTAGTGGAGTCACGACAATTAATGGATTTAAAATTGATGGTAGAAGGCGAATCGTCAGAAGAACTTACAATTGAGACTGGGCCCGGGTACCACAGAACACTGTACTGGGTCCACTTCTTTTTCTGTTAGATGTTATATGGGCAACAATCTGGGAGTTATATATCATCACCCGTACCTAGGTGTGGAGGTATCTGATTACCTCAGATGGAACGTATTTACATATCCCAACTATCTCCTTAATCAAATCGTGTACTAGGTTTTATCAATAAAAAAATATGTGTAAATGCTCAGAAAAAAACTAAACAATTGCCTTACTTTACTAGTTCATTGAGCTCTGTCATACGCCAGCATTCCGAGCCACAGAAAAGAGTGGAGATCGAGAGGACACAGTTTTGATATAGTTTCAGTTTTGTTCGTCTAGAATATATATTTTGTATTGTTGATCTCCAAACAGGTTTCAGACTGAAGAAAGCACCTCTGGCCTTGTTTATTCGATTATTGATGTCAACTTTGCCACCCACCCCCTTTATTTGCATGCAGTGCTTCACATGTAGGTGACCCAGCAAACAAGGACCCCTGATTTCACCTGTTCCGTAAGTGAATTCACGAGTTCAACTGGTTCAATTCACGTGAATTCACCAGATTCTGTTGACAAATGTGGTGTGTCAATACGTGTTTCCCGTGAAATCACGAGTTTTTTCACGTGATGACACGTACCAGTGAATCCGTACCAGTTCTGACCCAGTACGACTCGTGTCAAACTCGTTCAAAACTCGTGACAACAGGCAGAACACGTACGTGTATTTACGTGAATACACGTGAAAACACGTACAATTATGAACCAGTATGACACCTGCCAACTGGTTCAGAAATGGTTCCTTAATTTTGTTTGCTGGGGAAGTTGTCTCTGGTTTGGTGCTCTTTTTTATCGACCGAAACTGATATCGAATTTCTCAGGTTTATTTCCACTTTCTCCTATAATTAAGTCTTGTCACGAATGAGAAACGATGCTTATGTCATTTGCAAAGTCGACATCCCCGAGGAATGAGAACAGTATCCGCCGTACACGTATCCCTCGTGTTAATGTGTCCTTCTGTTTGTTATCGTCACAACACAGTGTGCGGTATTAAATATTATTGAACAGGACTGCTAACATCACACACCCTTGTCTGACCCCAGACTTTTCTTTGAATGCAATACCCGACTGTCCTACAGAGCACGTCCAGTTCTAGGGGATGAGCTTGATGAGGTCGACAATATGTGGTGGCATTCCATATCCGTAGTAAACTCGCTTAACCGACTGTCGGTCGGCTGCGGAACTACGCCGAGAAGACAGTCTGGTGACTTTGCTGGCTTTTGTTTGGTATCCGCGTGATCTATACAATGCTGCCACCTCACGGACACTGCCGTAATATATATTTTTTATAAACAACTGCAAATTTGTATTTATATTTATTTTGTGTTAATATAAGTTTAATTCTGAATAGTTTTTATAATACAGCATTATTTGATAAAAAGGTATCCTTATTTAATTAGTATGCTATCCGTGTGGGGCTAGAAAATGCTGCCACCTCACGGATACTGGTTAATCCTGCCTTAATTCTTATTTTATAAACAACTGTAAATTTGAATTTTTACTTACTTTTGTGTTAATATAAATTCTATTTTAAATACTTTTCATATGATATTATTATCTTGTAAAAGTATATCGTTAACTTAATTTTAATTTCATAGTTGGCCTGAGAGCCAATCAGCGTCTCTACCATATTCTGTGGTAAGGCTACCCGGATGTAGAAACTTAAGACCCATTAATTCCCCAGGCGCAGTCGAGGAGCTTAAAGGTGCTGCCACCTCACGGAGTCTGGGTAACCGAGGCTATATCCGTAGTATCCTCTAGAGACTTAGCCTCGGTTACCCAGGCTCCGTGAGGTGGCAGCACTTTTAAGCAAACCAAATTGAGTGCTGTCCATACTCAGCCATGTCTTGTTTGTTCTTTTTCTTTTCTGTTCCAGAACTACGCTCAGTGTAAGTATGTACGACATGATACCTGTTCTGTTGATTTGTCTGTTGTTTCCTTCTTCTGTATAATATTGTTATATGTCATCGTCTGTCTTCAAGTGCTGCAAAGCCGTTGCGCTCCTGCAGGACAAACTGTTTTATGATGCCAGCGTCTTTCAGTTTGGACACATGGAAGCGTTTCAACAACCTATTCGATGTTCCTGTTCTATTAAGCTTCAGTTTGATGTATGCCACAACAAGGCTGTGATAACTGCCAACATCTGCTCCTCTTCTGTCACATACAGTTTATATCGATCGTCGCCACTTGCCACTTATGAGAAGGTGGTCAATGTAGTTCTTGTCTTTTTGGTTAGGCGAGGTCAAAGTCAGTTGGTGTCGCTACTGTTATATACAATCCTATGTCCATGTTGACCCATACATCTTTCATGTCCGGCATTTTCTGATCTTACTTTTACATGTATATCCCCCACGATGATTACATTTTCTCAACTTCTGCTTGAAGGCTTGAATAAAAGGTTTCATTTTCTTCAATTACTGCATTGTAAGATGGTCATGTTTTTATGTAGAATATAATATTGTTTTGATTTCCATTACGAGGGATTTCCGTAGCCTTTTTTTTAACTTAAGGCTTCATTTCCATGGTATTGGCCAACCTTCCTGACAGACAATAAATGTGTCTCTCCAGCCTTTGTGACGTAGTGGAGGGCTGACAGACTAACTTCTGTGTGGACCCTATATATCCTTTGAAATACGGGGAGCCAGGAACCCCGCCGGCAGCCAAATTGGACACCTCTATATCTAGGCTGGGCAAACGATTTTAATTTCCAAATATGCCTAATTGAATTGGCAAATCTCTCCACCGCCTAACTGGCACATACCTCCATCCCCTATATTGGCACATACATCCTCCCGTGTATTGGCACATACCTCCATCCCCTATACTGGCACATAACTCCATCCCTTATACTGGGACATACCTTTATTACCTAACTGGCACATATCTCCAATTCCTATATTGGCACATAACTCCATCCCCTATACCGACACATACCTCCATCACCTAACTGGCACATATCTCCAACTCCTATATTGGCACATACCTCCACCCCCTATATTGGCACATACCTCCATCCCCTATATTGGCACATACCTCCATCCCCTATATTGGCACATAACTCCATCTGCTATACTGGCACATACCTCCATCCCCTATACTGACACATACCTCCATCCCCTATACTGGCACATACCTCCATCCCCTATACTGACACATACATCCATCCCCTATACTGACACATACCTCCATCCCCTATACTGACACATACCTCCATCCCCTATACTGGCACATACCTCCATCCCCTATATCGGCACATACCTCCATCTTCTATATTGGCACATACCTCCATCCCCTGTATTGGAACATACATCCATCCCCTATACTGGCACATACATCAATCAACTATACTAGCACATACCTCCATTCCATATACTGGCACATACATCCATCTCCTATACTGGCACATACAACCATCTCCTATACTGGCACATATAACCATCTCCTATACTGGCACATACAACCATCTCCTATACTGGCACATACAACCATCTCCTATACTGGCACATACAACCATCTCCTATACTGGCACATACAACCATCTCCTATACTGGCACATACACCCATTTCCTATACTGGCACATACAACCATCTCCTATACTGGCACATACAACCATCTCCTATACTGGCACATACAACCATCTCCTATACTGGCACATACCACCATCTCCTATACTGGCACATACAACCATCTCCTATACTGGCACATACACCCATCTCCTATACTGGCACATACAGCCATCTCCTATGCTGGCACATACAACCATCTCCTATACTGGCACATACACCCATCTCCTATACTGGCACATACAACCATCTCCTATGCTGGCACATACAACCATCTCCTATACTGGCACATACATCCATCCCCTATATTGGCACATACATCCATCCCATATACTGGCACATACATCCATCCCAGATACTGACACATACATCCATCACCTCTACTGGCCAAAACATCCATCACCTATACTGGCGTACTGACCTTATCGTTTTTGCCAATTATCATATAGATAATTATAACATAGACCAGTGTTACCTACATCTGAAGAACAGTAACGTACAAAACGCGGATGTTATAATTATTATTCCGTTGTGTAGTGGAATGCTAAATATTGCATGCAATTTTAATATGCCCAGTTACCAATTTACTAGGGCCTATGGTTTCAAGTTTTTATCATATAAACCTCTCTTCCAATATTTTAAAAGTGCAGTGGTTTTCAGTACACATGTCACCAAACTTTAAAAAGGGCTGTTACGTAGAACAAAACGTTGTACATATATTTGTGGGCAGTAATTTCCAAAGTGTAAAACATTCTTCTTCGGAGATTTACTTTATGTATTCCCATTTTAAAGATGGCGCCCATCACAAAGCAACATTCCTAAATCCGACATAAGAAACACATACTTATGGTTAATTTCAGGTACAGCAACTTGACACGTATTACTTTTTGCCCCTAGCCGATACATATCCGCAAATGTTGGCTCGGGATGCAGTACAGGCTTGTACGCCTTACGGTCAGTGCGACGGTAGGTTTTTAATTTCTACAGGTGCAACTTGGGTTTTGAACCCTGGATGATTTGCGGGCTAAAGCCAAAGTGACCTACCAGCAGCGGGTCGGGCTGAGGATGACAACGGAAGAGACAGAGGAGATTGAGGCTACGTTATGTGCATGCCAGCTCCGTGAATAAGCAAATGGGACACGTTATCGATACTGGCAATACCTCGTGACCTACAGGCGATGTCACCTTTGTGACATTTTGGTTCTGGCTTTGTTAGTATTTTGTATATAATTTTTATAATATTATGAATGGAATATATAAGGTAAATGAATAAGTTAAATCAGTAAGTTAAACACTTTAGGATTAAAACCTGGACTCTCTCGACTAGGGAATCCAGTGCAACTGTCTTTGGCATTAACCATTGAGTGCTTTGGTCGTTTTTTGGTTGTGTTTAGTCTTAGCTTTCAGCAGTACGTTTGCACATAATAATAATAATAATATTTATTATTTATAAAGCGCAATATTCAAATATGCTCAAAGCGCTGTACAATAAAATATAAAGCTATTCATTATGTATTAAAACTAATATTAATAATAATAAATACAACTGTAAAAATTACTTTCAGATAAAAATAAATTGGAAACGTTAACTTATTCATAATAAAACTGTTAATTAAATATCATATATAATTAACGACGATGAGTAAAATAAATAAACCAATAAATAAATAAAACTAATAATACGCTATTTACATACATAACACATACTAAACGATGGGATATATCTATTTCAATTAAAAAAAAGATAAGATAAAATATTTGAAACAAATTTTCTAAAATGTCATTGTATATTTAAAGTGAAAAAAAAGGCAACAGTTTAGTGTTATGCACCTAAAAGAGTTTACACTAGCTAATCATTTGCATCTACAATCCAATTTTTCACCTTAGTGGTTACCTCAGAAAGTGGTCTTAAAGTGGGAAAATCTAGCTAAATCACCGACTCCATGAACCGGCCCATCTTGGACCTTGTAACCAATCACAACCCAGCAGTTTGGAAAAGTAATACGTCAGAGAGTCGTCTGCTGGTTCAGCTGTCATAACAGAGAGCCAAGCGGTACGCTAAAAGTTGCCTTACGTCGGTTTACCACGAAATCGCGACAGCAATATGCCACACTGTTCCTCATACGCTTATGGTAACAGTACAGTGAAAGACACTATCACTAAGATGTCTTCTTGTTAACCTTTGAATCGAGCAGAACTGAAACAGTGTTTCGGTGGATTCGTTGGGACAGTCACAGATACAGCGCGGATCCTAGACGACCCGATTTGATTGACCTCTCCTCACATATCTTACATACATATGCATACACTATGTTATGAAATAAAATCTCTTGCATTCCTCTAACAAAGAAAATGCACACACAAAAACGCGCACACCTCGAGTGCAACTTGTTCGGCCGCCCAGCGGTACCATAAAATCGCTTTTAAAAGCTTTACACAAAATACCGCTAGACGCCGCGTTTCTGAGTGCGAATATTTAATTGTTTTACTTCACACGCGCGAAATAGTTTAATTACTTATAAATAATATAATAATAATAATTAATTATTATCATCACTATGATTTGCAGGATATTATAAGTTTTATTATTTTTATATCGATATTTTATTTTTATAATTGTTCATATATGTTTCTAGTATATTTATGTTTTTTCTTCTGGTTTTTTTTTTTTTAGCATTTTAATGTATGTAAAACGCCATGAACAATTTTAAATTGGATGTGGCGCTATATTAAATAAACAAACAATTTTTTTAGTATAATATAATATTTTATTTATGTAGCGCCACATCCATAATTGTTTGTGGCGCTTCACAACATAATGCTATTAAAAGTACAATAAAGAGAAAACTACCCACAGATAATATTATTTAAAAATAAATAATAAAAATGCATGTTTCTATATCATTAACTAAGCTGACCTATCAGTCATAAATAAACTAACAAATTACATAACAACAATTGTAATAAATGAATATAAAAGTATGGTTAATAGTAATAAATAATTAAAGTAGTAAAATAAGTACGACGTAATAATAATTTTCATTCATCACATACACAACCATTATGCATAAGAACATATTACTGAAGCTATTTGTTCTACTCATGAATGACATTTCCACCACCAGATATGTAATAATTATTATTTTTGGACAAGACACTTTATTAATTATCGGAACAATAAATCACTAAAATGCAAAAAGGAATATGAATATATGGCAAATATTATGGTGGTAGAAAAAGAAGGATTTAAAAACAGTAATATTAACATGTTATTGTTTTAGTTATTATTGTTAAAACATCGCTTATGTAATATAAGCTTGCATGCTCGCAGTACACGCGGGATGTTTATAGAAATATTGATAAAATAAACAATGTGACATCATTGAAAAACACGTAATTTCCTTTTTCTTTTATAACTAATAGGCAATTTTGGATAATTATGCAGACACATGTATTTTTAATATTTATTTTTAAATATTACCTGTGGGTAGCATTCTTATTATTGCATATACTTTAATAACAGTATGTTGAATAGAAGAGAAGAGAATTTTGGATTTGGCGCTATATAAAATAAACTAATAAAATTATATATTTGTATATTAAATTGTTATTTTTGATCAACTCGATCAATTCGCGCTTGATCAATTCGCGCGTGCGAATGCAGTAAGGTTAATAAATATTCGCGCGCCATCTAGCGGTATTTTGTGTAAAGCTAACTTATAATAGCGAGTTTACGGTAGTCGAAGTTGTCGAGTTGCCGTTCGCCAAGATTTGCGTTTCTTTTGTGAATGTTCTTCGTTAGAGGAATACAAATGATTTTTTTGTAATGTAGTGTATGTATATGTATGTAAGAAATGTGGGGAGAAGTTTGGCGGCTGTTGGCGGTCGTTTTCGTGGTTAGGTTAGAAAGTAACATATATAATAATACGCATGCACAGTTCACGCCGACCAAGACGACTCTCTGACGTCATTTTGTTTCTAAAATGGCGTAGTCTGTAGACTTTCTATGTCTATGTGTTCTACATTTTTTTCCTGGTAAACCACTGACGTTAAAAATTTGATTGTGGTTGGAAGTTGTTACTTTTTATTAACTCTGTTAATCCCATATGATCAAAACATTGACTTATTTTTCCCTTTAGAATGTCAGCAGTAAAATGTTTTGAAAATGTGCGTTTTCATTGCCTTTCTGAAAGCCGACAAAGTTCTGCAGCACTTGATGTCAATGGGCAATGCGCTCCATAGGCGAGGTCCCACCACACGAAAAGACCGGTCACCCAAACTGGCCAGCTATATCAAGCAAATGTTGTTCAGATGAACGCGTGCGTCCTGGACTCTGTCTCTTTAGCAGGTTTGCCAGATACAGGGGAGCCATCCCATTCAGACATCGGTACACATGGAGAAGTATTTTATACTCGATGCGGCATTTAACTGGCAGCCAGTGTAGGTCTTATAGGTCATTTCGCGTTCATCATTTAATTTCCTTCAGACGCTTTGGTTTTGTCTACGTAAACTCTTGCTTCGTCTTTGACCAATTTGTCCTTGTCTTTGTTGTGGTTTTATTTCAATACTGTTGTTTAAACTGTGATCACTTTGTACTTGTCTTTGTGGTGTTGTTATCTACGTATATCCCAGCCTTGTCTTTGACCACTTTGTCCTTGTTTTTGTGGTCTTATCTAAATACTGTTGCTTCATCTTTGACCACTTTGTCCTTATGTTTGTGGTTTTATCTACAGCTTGTCTATCTCCACTTTGTCTTTGTCGTTTTGTCTACATATACGTTTACTGTCTTTGGTGGATGGTGTTTTCTGGTTGTCTTTCTAAAAGACAGACAGATCCATGCTCGGTCTTGCAATACGGTTACAGCGTGTTTAGGTGTGTACGTGCCGAGCCTGAGCCTGAGGTACACGTGTGCGATTGCCTCCACCTAGTGGCGATGGGGTGCGGGTTATTCCAACGGGGGTGAATCGACGTGTGCTGACGTCGACATTCTAATTACCCATCTAGATGGCAAATCACACAACAGGGTGTTAAGAAACTTCTCACCGAAGAACTTACAAGTGGCATATTGTTTATGGTGAACCACACTAGTGCATAGTGAACTAGCGAATATTCTAATTTATGCATTGATCGCCAGGGGGAAGCACTGTTCTCCCCTGAGGTGGCGGCATTTTTAGCCCCCTCAACTTTGTCTGGGGAATTAATGGGCTGGCTTTGTAACCGCCAGGGCAGCCTGACCACAGATCAAGGTAGAGACGCTGAATGGCTCTCAGGCCAACTATGAAATAAACATTAAAATAACGATATACTTTTAGAAGATAATGATATCCTATGAAAAGTATTAAACATTGAACTTATATTAACTCAAAACTAAATAAAAATCCAAATTTTCAGTTGCTTATAAAATAGGAATTACGGCAGGATTAACCAGTATCCGTGAGGTGGCAGCATTGTTTAGCGACATACGGATACTAATCAAAAGCCGGCAAAGTCACCAGACTGTCTATACTAGTGCAGTTATAATTTAGACTTTCTGGATTGTTGTGTCATAACCAGCATATTGAAATTACTTGTAAAATCGTACGGGAATACGAAACTTATCAGTTATTGTTTGGCATCCTTTTTTGTAAACCATAGGCAGCATTTTATTAAAGTGATAAAGCCGTAAGTTCAAAATTTGATTATGTAAGACAGAGACCGAAGCAATTATCACTCAATTTTATTCTTTGCAAAAATATAGATTCGTAGACGTAATTTAACACATTCATCATGCATATCATTTCAACTAGTCACTGACAAAATTGAATTGACTTGAAGTCGCTCAATTTCCCCTTTCTTGAGCAATACGGTTCATGGACTGTACCTTGTCGAACAAGTAACATACGGATAAGTCACTGGTGTACACTATGTAACTCTTATATAAATACAAGCACGCTACATCATTAATGGAAAGTTGAAATTGAAATCTTTATGGTGTTGTGGAATTATTATTTTGCTTTTCTCAGCTCAAGTTGGTGCCTGTCTGGTGGACTATTTGGTGAAGTCAAACTAAAATGTAAAGACAATTGGAACTCGCATGCTGTCAACGAATCATGAACAGTTCGTGTGTATAATATACACACGCACTACTCTCATGCATACATACGTGCATTTTAATTAATGTAAAACTATAATGTGGTGTGTGTGCATGCGTGCGTGTGTGCGTGTGCGAACGCGCGTGGATGCGTGCCTGCATGTTTGCGCACGTGCCGCCCGCCCGTCCGCCCGTCCGCCCGTCCGCCCGTCCGCCCGTCCGCCCGTCCGCCCGCCCGTCCGCCCGTCCGTCCGCCCGCCCGCCGGCCTGCGTTCGGGTGTGCAGATATTCGCTATGCAACACGTGTGTATTTTCTCAACACACAGTTGCCGTACCAGTGACTGTTACTGGTAGCGCAAGGCAAATGCCGCCTCTCCTCTCGCATCGGTGACGTGTTCTGGCACGTGACATGTCATGTGATGAAAATCGCCCATTGAGCCAATGTCGGCCGTCATTCTGTGACACGAATCAATTCTACAACAAAATCCCTCAACTCGTCAGTCGGTTCAAAGGCCTACAGCTGCTTCAGGTGTTCATCTTGTCGCAAACTTTGTCTCGATAAAATGCTTTAATCGCAACTCTCCGCTGGTGTAAAAGAGCAGTTTATTCTTGTCAAACCTTTTTTGATTATTCTGCATTGTTGCCCTATATTAAATCCACGCTCACTCACTCAGTCACTTACTTCTCTCTGAATTCGATAAGTTGTGTGATTTTCTTTTGTTTTATCCGGCGTTTTCTCTGCATTTCGAACTGAAAGAAAACAAGGCGACACATTTGAAAATGTACAATGTCTAACTAAAACATAAATCCTTACACAAATTATCATGAGCATGTAGGCCTAAAGCGTGAACTTGTGATACGCGTCTTTATTTAAAACGGGTTCGAATACTTCAAAGTAGTTAACATTCTACGGTTCAGCATAATGAGAATTAATTACCGCCCACCTGGTCCAGTCTATAACCGGTCAACATATTATACTACTCAGATTACTTACAAATTGCAATACTGATTAACATTTTGTCACCACAGTGCTGCTACATTTTCTCAGGTCCGTCCACAGCTCAACGATTACTCCGAAAACATGTTAGGTATAAATATGTTTCAATGATGATCCTTTGAGAAATGCCAGTTTTTTCTCGACAACATTGCCATGACAGTGAGAATATTCCCCCGCTTACGTGAGGTTCAGTTTACCGGTTTCGATAAACGCGATATACAACACAGCCAAGCCTTGTAATAAATGGACAGTCTCTTTGTCTGACATCGTATCTGAAACATTGGTTTGTAGCTGTTCTCCTCTACCAAGAACACGAATGTTTTCTCCCTGGTAAACAGCTGAGGCCGTCGCCCAACCATGGGACAATATGGCTGCACAATGATGACGACGATGGAAAAGCTCAGGGAGAAAACAACCCTTCTGTAACTAAAACCGCCTGATGGATAAACTGATTCATTCGTCTAATCTATTCAATGTCCACGGTTATCCTCACGTGATACTGGGTTCATATGACTCCTTCCTGTTGACCCGGCGCTTGATGAGATCCGCATCTGTTGTAAGCGACTCCTGCTTTCAGTAAGAAACATCGGTCATTTCTGCTACGTCTGAACACAACCTGTATCTGTAATGCAGACTGCTACAAGAGGCCAGTCTACTAACAATGGCAAACTTTAACAGTCACCCTCCATAAAAAAATTATAATTATCCCAGGCCCAGGGTAATTATGGTTATCAAAGCCCTTGTTAACTTATCACCTGGAGATTAATTTGCCAAATAATTGAGGGAACTTTGGCCAATGGAAATGTTTTACCCATACGGTAATTTTTGTGTGTGGTCCATGCTTACGACAAATATACAATGTCTACACATTCTCTCTAAAGCGTGCTGTTTTTACTTTCACGAAGCTGTATCACCATTAGATTACACATATCTGTAACTTTATCAGTCACTGCGTAATTTCAAATTATTTTATCGTAATTTCAAATTATTGTGACCTAATTTGAATATAGATGCAATGGACTAGGGTTGGCTGATACACTAATTATTTTGGGCAAGGAGTGTCTGTTAGTTAATATGTCATTGTGTGTGCTGTCTGTCATGTGTCAAATGTATCCAATGTAATTTGTTTTAAACATAACAACTGGCCACTTCTACCCATTTGGTGTTAAACGTTGGCATTGTTGTATGTGCTTGGTCAAAACGGGGATAACGTTGGCCAAAAAAATTCCAAAATGTGTTGCCAATTGTCCCAATTAAGAACCAGTATTAATTTTAACAATATAGCTCATGGTGTGAAGGGTTAATATAGTATGTTATACAAGTTTGGACAATTCTTATCAAGAGACAATACAAAGTTGCCCACAGTTCCCCAGTTTACAGTACTCTAGTTGCACGTTGACTAACGAAGCAACGGCGACACTCACCCAGTAGATCTGAAGTTTGCGCAGCGTGTCGCTCCACTGAAACAATACCAGGGAGCCGGTGTTAAAGCAATTGTTCGGGAATTGTCAATACTTTAAATGTGTGTGTGTGTGTGTGTGTGTGTGTGTGTGTGTGTGTGTGTGTGTGTGTGTGTGTGTGTGTGTGTATATATATATATATATATATATATATATATATATATATATATATATATATATATATATATATATATATATATATACATTACACACGGTGTTACACGCGTAAAATGAGACAAGAGTCTGGGGTGAAGTACAGCTCAACGGAAATACAATTCGTCAGTTGATGTAAACAAAAGGTACAGAGCGCTACACCCAGTCGTTCTTACGGATGCTCACAGCGCTATACCTTCTACTCCTTGGTAGACCAATTCAAACGAACGTCATCTCGACTTCTCCGCGAAACATTCAGCCACACGGCAATTAATGCTCACAAACCATTCGTACACACTTTCCACCATATTGTCGTTCATAAAACTGACTGAACTAGTGAGAAATTAATAATTCACCAACTGCTCGAAACGGCGGCAGTAGGATTAAAACCCCGATATTTTCGATTGAAACAGTGCGCCCCACAATGTGGGCAGGTCACGTGATGAAAAATGGAGCCGGGCAGACTAACAATGAACGAAGACAGGGAGAAACATCAAAGTGGTGGGAGAGACTGACCCACTCTCACCCACTCTCACCTGTCTCGCCGCAACATCGAGCGATTGCTTCAATTTCTCATTTTTCGATCTCTCCCAACGTAGTTGGGTCTCAAGTTCCGTTTTTACGACTGTAATTATATATTCTTCCATCAGGTAATTCCGAAACATTTAGACATATCGGGAGTAATAATTAATAACGTGCAATTTTACGACAATCTTCACTTTTTCCTAGAACTTGGTTTGAATCAACATATTAAATATGCAACTGATACCGTTTGTCACTATGCGTAATAAATCATTGTTATCGCTTTCTATGCAAAAACAAAGTATTTTGACTGACGTAAGGCATGAGCGAATATATGCATTAACTACAAACACACACGCACGCACGCACGCACGCACGCACGCACGCACGCTCTCTCTCTCATATATATATATACATATATATATATACATATATATATATATATATACATATACATATACATATACATATACATATACATATACATATACATATACATATACATATACATATACATATACATATACATATACATATACATATACATATACATATACATATACATATACATATACATATACATATACATATACATATACATATACATATACATATACATATACATATACATATACATATACATATACATATACATATACATATACATATACATATACATATACATATACATATACATATATACATATACACACGACCAATATCATTACACATTCCAATGTTTTATTGTAACTACAATGTGAACACATGGCAATAAAGTTATCTTATCTTAAATTATATATACATATATATATATATATATATATATATATATATATATATATATATATATACATATATATATATATATATATATATATATATGTATATATATATATATATATATATATATATATATATATATATATATATATATATATATATATACATTGAGTAGCTACATACGTGCATTTTACTATCACACTTGGCCGAAATAAAGTATATATTTTTTTATTGTATACCTGTTTCATAAACCGCCGTCTTTAAATTATACACTTTAATAAACAAGCAACTTACCATACAACAGCGAGTCCTTGTTTTTACTAATTTTGTCCAATTTCTGAAAGTTCAAACATTCTTATTCACTCTTAATTCACTATTCATTCACAACTAAATGCTAGATCTTCCGTGGATTTTCTGCTTGAGCCACTACAGTGTTGAACATTATATGTTGAAACATATTAAAGTTGAGTAGCTTTCACATACCCGTATGTACTACGACAGTTGATTACAAATTGCATCAAATGGTCAAAACATGAGTTCAGTGATTTCATAGGGTATTTTGGTGGCCATTTTGTATTTTTATGATGACACATTTGTCGAATCATATAAATAACCCGTCCACTCGATTCCGTGTACCTAAACACATAGGTATAAAGCCCGACATTACATCTCTAGCACAAATATTAACTGAGTAATGGCCATTTTAATTACATCAGTCAGCGATGGCGGCCATATTGGATTTGCTAAAATGCCACCGGACGAAATGTTGCACACCCTCCGGAAATTATGACCCGAAGCCATAATTAACTCAAATCAACCGTCAAAAAAAGTCTGTACAACATTTCCACCAGAACTCGAAATTCCTCCA
>OZ024864.1:50816846-51019346 GCA_964017155.1 Oasisia sp. SBJ-2009 | reverse complement strand
TCTCGTTTGTCACCACAGACAGCGTCGGCCTCGTCTCCGTCTGTGTGGCTCGCGTGTGACGCCACCGCTCTGGTGACACATATCCATGTGGATGTACGACTTATGACGCGGACAGATGCGTTACATTTTCCGGTCGTAATAAACTTTCCGATTGACGTTTCTGCACACGCGCTATATATATGTAAAATCATCAATGTGCAGCGAAACGACAAAGCATCTTTGTTATAAATGCCATGGGCTATTCGTTAACTGTCCTGTGATGATTACTGTGAAGAGTTGCTTAAAATGTCGATCAATACTTTAACATATTACGTTTGTTTAATTCACTGTCGCGGATTATGGCGCACTACAAGCACGTGTTTTGTGGTTGCTATTAAAACATGCTTCAAAAGTTGTTTGCCGCGTGTTAATTTGCAACAAATAACTTAGCTGAGAAGTTATATACATCCTAATGAACAGCCCGTAAATACTTTGTCGTTTCGCGGCACATTGATGATTTTACATTTATTGCGCATGCGCATAAACGTCAATCGGAACGTTTATTACGCCGGGAAAATGTAAGCGCTACAGCGTCACTAAATCGTATCTAATGAGACAGATGACATGGGAAAAGTGAGAGTCGCGTTGGTCATGGAACAACTACAGCAGGGCCCAGTTTCACGAAGCCGTGGAACTTTACACGCAATTTTGCGGTCTATTGGTCGCAGCTAACAGCGAAGTGTCAACGCAGCTTACGGCCGGTTTCATGAGATCAATTTAGCATTCGCGCGGCTTATCCGTAGTAGAATGGGCTTCCACAAATCCACGTTAGTCGCTAGAGGCGCTAATACGCAACTAGATCCTAGTTGCGTATCAGCGCCTCTAGCGACTAACGTGGATTTGTTTGCATGTTTTGCTGAACGCTTGTTTAAAAATTAATCATCCTCAATTAGCCATTGACCGTGCAGGCGCGTAGCCAGCGATAGTTTGTATGTGGGCATGCCGCGTGTGTGATCAATAGACATAACACCATCCCGTATGTGTGGTGACAGAACAGCCAAAACAACACCATCTTGGTACAAAATTCAATCGAACGTCCCGCAACGTTTCATCGACTGTAAATGAACATTAATGTAGACATTATGCTTTCATGTTGACGGGACATGTTATACGATATCAATATTTAACTATGTGTGAAGACGTTGCAGTCTCGTGTGATGCATACGGCGAGCTGTAGATGATTTTAAACATCCTTTCCCGCATCGAGCCAGCACATCTGTCGTCGGGCCACCAGTCGACGTTCCATCGGCTGTAGATGAACATTAATATACATATTATGAGTTCATGTTGACGGACATGTCAGACTGTATCCATATTTAGCTATGCGTGAGGCTACGGAGTCATGCGAATTCACCAGCTGATTGTAGGATTATTTAAACAAGCGTTCTGCAAAATCTTCGGCAAAACGGTGCCGCATTTTACACACACCAAGAATACGTAAAAGACGGCACAAAGACCCTAGTTGCGTCAGAGCGCCCCCTGTCGGATTAGTTATTGTTGTACCTTATTGATATAGTTAGGTCGCGGTGGGGAATCTTTGTATTTGTGCTATGTCTGAAAAAGCAAATGAGAAGATATGATGAATGTAAAGGACATCCAGTGTAAACATTAAAAATAATTATGTTGAGAGTGGGCGTGTTGGGAGCATACCGTACATATTTTAACTTCGGGAATATACCGTTGATATTTCAACTAGCGTAAAGTTACGCCTACTAAATACACGGTGCAGCTAAGTGCAACTATGGAGCAGACTCGTGAAACGCAACTAGTGTAACTTTACGATGTTTTAGGCTTACGAAGCATTATCGCCCGCTAAGACGTCTTAAGTACGCTCCATGAAACTGGCCCCTGGTGTGTTGTACGCCCCAGATCAATACTAACGCACACGTAGGCATGATAAAACACACATACACAGACACGTGTACATGCACTTTTTACTTCGGTCGTATCCTCCATACAGCCCTTTCTGGGGCTAACATAGGAGTTTGTGCGGTGCGCAATGCTAAAGGTGCATGAAGATGAAAGTGAAGTTAGAAGAACAATAAGAACAATAAAACCGAAAACGTGCGATTTAACTGTGTAGATAAGTGTAATAATTTGTGCAGATTAAAAACAGTTTGCTGTGTCTATTTCTGGCTATAATCTGGTGAGGTGGGCTGCAGCAACAAGGTGGATGGTGCTGAGGGCTTGTTGGAATGGATGTAGTGTTGGTATGTTTATGACTGCTGGGGGGAGTGTGTTCCAGGCCCTAATGACTCTTGGATAGAATGAATATGCATATGTATTGATGCGTGCGTAGATTTGAATGTACGCACGCACGCACGCACACATACACGTCAGCGCAGGAAAATAATATGCACACTTGCTGCGAAACTTGAAAATAAAACAAAGTAAAGGAACGCATGTGATTCTTGTCTGTCTGGATCGTCAACCGATCAAGAACGCCGTAGCCTCGGTTACCTAGACGCAGCACTTTTAAGCCCCCACAACTCTGCCGCGGGAATTAATGGGCTGCACTTGCAACCGGTAGAGACGCTGATTGGCTTTCATGCCAACTATGAAATCAAATCAAAATAACGATATACTTTTACAAGAAATTGATATCCTATGAACAGTATTCAACATTGACCTTATATTAACACAAAACTAAATAAAAATAAAAAATTGCAGTTGTTTATCAAATAGGAATTACGGCAGGATTAACTAGTATCCGTGAGGTTGCAGCATTGCTTAGCCCCACAATGATTATATTCAAAAGCCCGCAAAGTCAGCAGACTGTCTTCTCGGCGTAGTTCCGCAGCCGACCGACAGTCGGTTAAGCGAGACTAACAACGCTGTTGTACTTCCGTTTATCATCGGTTTATGTCAAAGGTTACCGCGTACGTTCGGCCCGCAGCTTGCCTGTCCGGAATGTATATCCGGTCCAGGATGTCATTCCGCCTCGTTTTGAGTAATGCTTATGTACGAAGGAGCCATGAACAATACATTCCATAACGTGCCTGAAAGTCAGGTACAAGAATACGATGTCACACTACACTGTCGGAACATGTCGGCAACTGACCGAAATGCGGTCCACCGAATGTGATGACCATGGACAGGAGGATTCCGACGATGGCGTAAATGGCTAGCACAGACGACATCGACTGGAGGCTGACCACGGCATCTTCGATATCGAGGAAATCATCGTACGGGCACGCTTCGATCTACAACGTGGACACTCACAATAAATATAGATACAGATGTTTTAATGTACGGACACGCCTCGATCTACAACGTGGACACTCAGAATAAATATAGGTACAGATGCTTTAATGTACGGACACGCCTCGATCTACAACGTGGACACTCATAATAAATATAGGTACAGATGCTTTAATGTAGAGACACGTCTCAATCTACAACGTGGACACTCACAATAAATATAGGTACAGATGCTTTAATGTACGGACACGCCTCGATCTACAACGTGGACACTCACAATAAATATAGGTACAGATGCTTTAATGTACGGACACGCATCAATCTCACAATAAACATATTTGGTACAGATGCTTTAATGTCATTCTTACATAGCTGTGTCTAATGTCAGTTACGAACATGTCTTGGTGATTGAGTCATCGCAAACTTGTCACGTACATATAATAAATGCAGTCTCTCTCTCTCTCTTTCTCCTTATATATATATATATATATATATATATATATATATATATATATGTATATATGTATGCATCAATAAATAGTTTTAAAGAACTTCTTGCAATCAACAACAATAGAACGCATCTCCAGTGTTTAAACTGCCTTCAATTTACTTTCAAAGTCCTATCTATGTACACCTTTCCGGCCAGGTATGGCGAATTTCCATCCTTTACTAATTTTGCGAAGATAATAAATATGTTTATCATAATAGTGTGCATGACAACACGTGAATGGGAATAGAATCACGACAACACGTGAAAGGGAATAGAATCATGACAACACGTGAATTGTAATACAATCATGATAACACGTGAATGGGAATACAATCATGACAACACGTGAATGGTAATACAATCATGACAACACGTGAATTGGAATACAATCATGACAACACGTGAATGGGAATACAATCATGACAATACAATCTTACGCGTTTCTTCGCTAATTTCTCCTCCCATAAAAGCTTGTAGAGATCGCACGCGAAACAGCCCGTGTCTGTTTTAGTACCGAAGTCGTCGACTTCAGACGAATCCATGTGGCCGAGTTTATATGTTTGTCTTTAATCTAGCGTGTTTCGTAAGCAACTGAAACTGTGACGTCACACCGGGGTCGTTTTGTCATTGTAGAGGTCACAGCGCTTGAGCAGAGGCCGAACAATCAAGACAATGTCTACAGGACAGAGATATTATTTTGTTACGTAATACTTTTTCCTGATGACTGCTTTCTCTTGAAGACAATAGATTAGACTGTCGACCCCTATACAACGACATATGTAAGATGGCCTTCTTCACAACCACCACCACCACCACCACCACCACCACCACCACCACCACCACCACCACCACCACCACCACCACAACAACCACAACCACCACAACCACCACCACCACCACCACCACCACCACCACCACCACCACCACCACCACCACCACCACCACCACCACCACCACCACCACCACCACCACCACCACCACCACCACCACCACCACCACCACCACCACCACCACCACCACCACCACCACCACCACCACCACCCTCACCACCACCAACACCACCACCACCACCAACACCACCACCACCACCAACACCACCACCACCACCACCACCACCACCACCACCACCACCACCACCACCACCACCACCACCACCACCACCACCACCACCACCACCACCACCACCACCACCACAACCTCCACCACCACCACCACCACCACCACCACACACCACCACCACCACCACCACCACCACCACCACCACCACCACCACCACCACCACCACCACCACCACCACCACCACAACCACCACAACCACAACCACCACCACAACCACCACAACCACAACCACCACCACCACCACCACCACCACCACAACCACCACCACCACAACCACCACCACCACCACCACCACCACCACCACCACCACCACCACCACCACCACCACCACCACCACCACCACCACCACCACCACCACCACCACCACCACCACCACAACCACCACCACCACCACCACCACCACCACCACCACCACCACCACCACCACCACCACCACCACCACCACCACCACCACCACCACCACCACCACCACCACCACCACCACCACCACCACCACCACCACCACCACCACCACCACCACCACCACCACCACCATCACAACGTTGATGTTGGCTGATCAATAGAAGAAGAAGAAGAAGAGACAAGAAGAGGCTCTACTCCCCAGCTTCTCCCGGTGCTCCGTCCCATGGGCGTTGAGATGGACGTGCTCCGAGCTGAAGCTTTGGGCATGGCTGCTAAAGCTGACTTCATCAGACACCTACAGAGCGGAGAGACAATAAGCTTCTTCGACCCTATCAAGAAGAAGAAACTCAAGACTATGGAGACTTGCAACAAGAAGGTCACCCTTACATCATCCCAGGGAAAGGTCATCATATGTTCCAATATCTATTTTGTTTTAATTGTTTCATTTTTAGTGCTTGCCATTACTTTTACATTGCGGAGTGATCCTGTTTTTTCGCGTTTTCTAGTCGATAAGGATCGATTAGAAACCTTCCTGCCGACGTGCACATAAAGAATCGCACTGACGCCAGAATACCGACCGACCGACCGACCGACCGACCGACCGACCGACCGACCGACCGACCGACCGACCGACCGACCGACCGACCGACCGACCGACCGACCGACCGACCGACCGACCGACCGACCGACCGACCGACCGACCGACCGACCGACCGACCGACCGACCGACCGACCGACCGACCGACC
Source organism: Oasisia sp. SBJ-2009 (assembly GCA_964017155.1). Taxonomy (NCBI): domain Eukaryota; kingdom Metazoa; phylum Annelida; class Polychaeta; order Sabellida; family Siboglinidae; genus Oasisia; species Oasisia sp. SBJ-2009. The sequence goes on along the minus strand of OZ024864.1, from coordinate 51,013,348 downwards.
GACCGACCGACCGACCGACCGACCGACCGACCGACCGACCGACCGACCGACCGACCGACCGACCGACCGACCGACCGACCGACCGACCGACCGACCGACCGACCGACCGACCGACCGACCGACCGACCGACCGACCGACCGACCGACCGACCGACCGACCGACCGAGCGAGCGAGCGAGCGAGCGAACGAACGAACGAACGAACGAACGAACGAACGAACGAACGAACGAACGAACGAACGAACGAACGAACGAACGAACGAACGAACGAACGAACGAACGAACGAACGAAGATGAAATCGTACACAACGTCACTGCTGTCGCTGACGGTAATAAATCGACCAAACCATAGTTTGCTTTGAACACACCAGATGTCAGCATCGTCGTGGTAATGCCTTTATATTCTGGGGGCTTTGGTCTGACTGTGCTTTATATTAACCTGAGTTTAATCATATGTTACCATCTTCACTTATGCTAATTCAGCAGCAGCATTTAAATATAGTAATTGTAGGATACGGACTGGAAGATCATCGTCATTAAGTGGAGAGTCTGATGCTCATATAGAAATGACATAAATAGCATTCTATAAAGATATTAGGATCGCCTAATAAGTGTAGGGCCGATCATCGGCTTAAGGCACTAGTGGACGACAATGTTTCTGGTGCTGGGCCCGTCGTCCACAGAACATTCACACGTCTGTGTCAACGAGATGTCCTTTCGCGGCTGTACTTTGGACCCGCCACACACCGATGGAAGGCTCCTTTGAAGTGACCGTCTACACACACGGACAATTAACTGTCACCAGATACCACCAAAATAACTATCAGTATACCCTCTTAAACACATGTTTCAGGTTTCTGGCGAACTACAGGGGTTTGGTATAAACGTGTGCAGTCAGGCGTGTCGGACTGACAGGTAAACACACTTCCACACACAGTTCTAGCGAGGAAGGAGAGATTTAGATAGAGGTAGAGGCACGACTTTCAGACTAAGACAGTCCCCATAAAGAAATAACGATATACGCATATGTTAAAAGTCTACAACACTCATAGCAAATACCTCAAAACCAGGATCAACAAGTTTAGAAGCAGCTACCCCCCAGCCGTACAAGCCCTGTCAAAACAGAAGTGATTTTTCTCCCATCTGTGGTACACACATATTCCACTTTTAATATGTTTTTAGTGTGTATACCTTAACATAACTCATTCATGTCGTATTGGACACAAATGCTATTAAACTCACTGATTAGCGCCACTAGCGAAATGTTTCATCATCCGGATGACGCACACACGCAATGGGGTTCCAAAAATCCACGTTAGTCGCTAGAGGTACTAATACGCACCTAGTCTCGCTTAACCGACTGTCGGTCGGCTGCGGAACTACGCCGAGAAGACAGTCTGGTCACTTTGACGGCTTTTGTTTGTTTATCCGCGTGATCAACACAATGCTGCCACTTCACGGACACTGCCGTAATTTATATTTTATAAACAACTGCAAATGTGTATTTCTATTTATTTTGTGTTAATATAAGTTTAATTTTGAATAGTTTGTATAATACAGCATTTTTTTTTTAAAGGTATCCTTATTTAATTTGTATGCTATCCGTGTGGGGCTAGACAATGCTGCCACCTCACGGATACTGGTTAATCCTGTCGTAATTCTTACATTTGAAAACTGTAAATTTGAATTTTTACTTACTTTTGTGTTAGTATAAGTTCAATGTTGTATACTTTTCATATGATATCATTATCTTGTAAAAGTAAATCGTTATTTTAATTTTATTTCATAGTTGGCCTGAGAGCCAATCAGCGTCTCTACCCTAATCTGGGGCTCGAAAATGCAGACCCATATGTTCCCCAGGCGGGTGCGAGGGGCTTAAAAGTGCTGCCACCTCACGGAGCCTGGGTAACCGAGGCCAATACGCAACTAGATCCTAGTAGCGTATCAGCGCCTCTAGCGACTAACGTGGATTTATTTGCATGTTTTGCGGAACGCTTGTTTAAACCATCCTTTTCGTATATATGAAGGGTAAGCTATTGACTGTGCAGACGCATAGCCAGCGGTAGTTTGTTTGTGAGGGCATGCCGTATGTGTGGTCAATTTACAGAACTGCCAAAACAACGCCATCTTGGCATTGAATTCGATCGTATGTCACGCGACGTATCATCGACTGTAAAGGCGGGAACTCACTGAACCGTCGGCCGGCCGATGCACAAAAAATGAAATCGGCCGGGCGTCGTGGGAACATCGGGCCGTCGGGCGGTTTGGTCATTTTGGAACTCACAGAACCGGCCGACCGGCCGGCCGTTGCCCGCCCGATGGTACGATATTTCGAACACACACAGCCGGCGGCCAGCCGACCGATTTCATAATGTAAGCGCTGTTAACTTAAATTCAAATTAGTTTGATTTTTTGTCCTTAGAGGGATTCAGTATGCTCGCCCAGGTGACCTACATCCAAAAGTTCATCATGGCGAACTCAGAGGATGAATTCACGCCGATTTTTGTTGCTGCAAACGCCGCTTTTGTGGCAAACAACCCAACACATCTGCCGGCCGGCGTCGTGCGGGCATCGGCGCGACGCACGACGCTCGGCCGATGCCACGATTTTCGGAACTCACATAACCGATGCCCGGCCGATGCCCCACGACGTCCCACGATGACCGTCCGACCCAAAATCGGCCGGACGGCCGGCTTAGTGAGTTCCCGGCTTTAACAAGCCTTTAAGGTACATTAATGTATACATTATGTTTTCATATTGACGGACATATTATACGATATCAATATTTAACTATGTGTGAAGACGTAGCAGTCTCGTGTGATGCATACGGCGAGCTGTAGATGATTTTTAAACATACTTTCCGGCTTCGAGCCAGCACACCTGTCTTCGGGCCACCAGTCGACGTTCCATCGGCTGTAAATGTACATTAACGTACATATTATGCCTTCACATTGACGGACATGTCAAACTGTATCCATATTTAGCTATGTGTGAGGCTTCGGAGTCATGCGAGTTCAACAGCTGATTGTAGGATGATTGAAACAAGCGTTCCGCAAAATTTTCCGCAAAACCGTGCCGCATTTTAATAACGTCAAGAATAGGGCCTTGGCCTGTAAGTGGGTCACGATACATGGCGAGACTCCGCGCGACTGGAACTGATTGGGGACTGGACACAAGAGTAATATTATAACGGTGAATGACAGTTGTAGCTTCCCACTGATGAATAGTAGGAATACCAGGTCATAAATATCTTGTGTTATACGTTTCTTAGCTTAAATGTCCGACTTAATATTGGGTTTACCACACTATCACAGACATATAGCGATTTACGTAGTGCAGATAATAGTCAAATAGACACGATTTTAGGCCGTACGTGTCTTTTACGGGATTTGCATTTTGCATTGATGTACGTTGTGGTTTCGATAAGCACTTATATTTGACAAGTTGTCTAAATGCACATAATCATAACACATGTATACGTTTGCCCCAAACAGGTTGTACTGCGCGAAAAATGGCCCTCTTCATTATTAGTCAAGATCGCCAAACACAAGTATTAGTCGGCGATGCCATGGCTACCACCATAATAATCGTTTAAAATTCATCATTTCCATGATCATTTTCATCGGCAAAGTGTTCCATTGCTTCTGCTTGTAATAATTCTTCGGACAATATAACTGAAATACGCTATTTGGGAACAGTTCGATTATTACAACCAAAAACAAAACAAATTCCTTTATGCTAACATGGAGAATAAGGATTTCCTGCCCCCAACTGCCCCCAGCCTCGTTTTCGCGCGCGAGACGTACACGCCCTATACTAAAAACACGGCACACAGACCCTAGTTGCGTTAGAGCGCCATCGGTCGGATTAGTTATTGTGGTACCTCAATTTCTATTAGAAGTCGCATACTACTCTGATTTTCGACATGATATGAGCAACACATTAACGCCCGCCTAACATATACCTAAGGACGATCCTAAAAAAACGGCCACTCCTTTCAGCAGCGTCAACAACAAGCAATATGCCTTCGCAGAAAACGGAGAAATTAAGCAAATACTGCTAATATTATATGTCTAAGATATAATTAATGTTTAAAGAAGAAAATCTTCCAAACATATTAACGAAACATAACTTATATATTCCGCATGCACGCGCTATTGGTCACAAACAAGCACTTGCGACGGCGACCAAGCACGCACTGACGCATTAATGCACGCACATACAGACCTACAAACACACACGCACGCACGCATGCACTGCCTTACACACACGCACACGCACCCGCACCCCCACCCGCACCCGCACACGCACACGCACACGCACACGCACACGCACACACACACACACACACGCACGCACGCACGCACGCACACACACACACACACACACACACACACACACACACTGGATCTGTATGTGTTTGTATACAACGGCGAGCAGCGATCCACAGGTAACACGCGATCAGCTGTTGTTTGTAAACACGCCAAAAAAGCATCATATCTACTAGAGCGCTTTTTACTAAGCTACAGGTGAATGCACTGTTCGAGACTTGCCATTTCCTCGCCTGATAATTTGCACCAGTAGGCAACTATCAACAAAAACGTATGTGTTAGCACATATCAACATAATACATATAATGTATACAGACATCAGAGCTAGGGTACTGTAAGTGGTACTATTCTTTGCTCACACAATAGCAATGTAAATTACTAATAGCAATATAAATTAGTTTTGCGATCCAGAATGGAAACCAACGAGACGGTAACAGTACTGTTCTACAATAATTTTTTATGGTTGTGGATGTGCAATACGGTGTATGTCTGGATTGCATTATAGTGCCATGTATATTCTGTCACACTTTTAGGGCACATAATCTTAAATATATGACATATAGGTCATATTTACAGCAATAGTTAGAAATGAAACAACACTGAATTAATTTGCTCACTTTTACAGAGCAATTCTATATACAAATTCAAAATTGTACAAATTACCGAACATTTTGGCCTTTATACATTCACGACTAACATTGCATAGTTTTTAATGAGATCAGCCATATAACAACAGAAAAAGAAAAAAAATCCTTCTTGATGCACTTCCTTAATAACATAAGAATTGTGTGTGTGTGTGTGTGTGTGTGTGTGTGTGTGTGTGTGTGTGTGTGTGTGTGTGTGTGTGTGTGTGTGTGTGTGTGTGTGTGTGTGTGTGTGTGTGTGTGTGTGTGTGTGTGTGTGTGTGTGTGTGTGTGTGTGTGTGTGTGTGTGTGTGTGTGTGTGTGTGTGTGTGTGTGTGTGTGTGTGTGTGTGTGTGTGTGTGTGTGTGTGTGTGTGTGTGTGTGTGTGTGTGTGTGTGTGTGTGTGTGTGTGTGTGTGTGTGTGTGTGTGTGTGTGTGTGTGTGTGTGTGTGTGTGTGTGTGTGTGTGTGTGTGTGTGTGTGTGTGTGTGTGTGTGTGTGTGTGTGTGTGTGTGTGTGTGTGTGTGTGTGTGTGTGTGTGTGTGTGTGTGTGTGTGTGTGTGTGTGTGTGTGTGTGTGTGTGTGTGTGTGTGTGTGTGTGTGTGTGTGTGTGTGTGTGTGTGTGTGTGTGTGTGTGTGTGTGTGTGTGTGTGTGTGTGTGTGTGTGTGTGTGTGTGTGTGTGTGTGTGTCTGACTCACAGGATGTTGTACGATGGCTATCTCAATCTGAAAGGTTGTCGCTGAAAAGGACGCCAACAAAGCGAACTATTCTTCCACGCCACTGCCGCTGGTTATATGTCATCGTTAACACCAGTTTGGCCAATGCGTGTTCTTGTCGAAACGTAGCGACGGTGCCCATTACAAGCCGGCGTGGGAATGTGGAGGCGCCTGCACTTGGGACAAACGTTATTACACTGTCTACTCCTCTGTGGATGTATGTCGTAACGTAATGAGTTTCGGAAGAAGTAGTATGCATTTTGTTGTATAACTTTTCCTGGTGGGGAACTGAAAACTGAATTTAACCTGCCGATATTTTGGGTATTCATTTGATTTGATTTTGATTTGACATCAAGTGGTATTTAGACAGCCACAATGGACAGGCGTGTGCAGATCAATGTTTCCGAGATCCACAACAGTAGGACAAATGTTAATAAACAATTATCAACAGTGCGATTCACAGACACGTAAAACGACCACATAGTGCATGGTAGTAGAACATATAAATACAGGTTAGAAATATATAAATAATTATATATATAAATAAGATTTATTTAGATGATTGATGGAACAGCAACTGTATTTTGAGACTCTACTTGGTTGAATGGATGGTTTTGTAAACTCTCCGTAATGTAACCAGTGCTGTTGGCAGACCTTCAGAGATTTATCAGATGACGTTTACAAACACAGTCACTTATAAATTAGTGACAAGGTAATAAAAACTGACATGCGAGGACACTGTGGTGTAAACTACACTGTCCAGTTACATTAGAATAAATTATATTTTCCATGGAACCGACAGACGCATTGTCAAGATACCTATGAATGTCTTTCAAAATGTTTATCACTTGTGCTGAGCATATATCTGTCTCTGCATATGTACATAAAATAATGTGTGTGTATATATATATATATATATATATATATATATATATATATATACATGTATATATATATATATATATATATATATATATATATATATATGTATATATATATATATATATATATATATATATATATATATATATATATATATATATATATATATATAATTCACATCAGATTGTTGTATGCAAAATAACTTATAATAGGATACATGCTATATTTTAAACAAAAACTTATATATTGCTGTAAGGAAAATCAGCACAACTTATCAAGTTTAGACTGTGTGACCACATTAATCTACAAAGGGAGGTTGGAGTTACTCTGAAATGAGGACACCAACACATTGAAATAGGAATCCATCTTTAAAGCCACAATGGGACATCAAGGCTATTGATCAACTGTTTTACACAAAAATTGAGGTAATATAAAAATGAAATATTTTGTGTTACGGTTATATAAATGAACAATATAACTATGATTAGAAGTATCAGTAAATTTCAATTCTCTCCATCCAGCATTTTCTCCAGCATTGTAACCAATGATTTATCATCATCTTTATAACTTCTTGCATCACTGCATAACTTAGCACGGAAAATTAACTCATACCTTCAGTGTCATAACAGGTACACCTACATTCTAAATACAAAACATACAAAGACCCACCATTTGCGTCGACTGGACGACTTGACCATTGGGGACATGCCTTCCCTGTACAGCGACTTGGTCTTGCTGAAGTTGACAATATTGAAGATGATCCTCTAAAAACAAAACTCACTCTTTACCTGCACTCGTTTCATGCAGTGTGATTTGTTAACTGGACGTTTTCCCTCACGCGAGTAGCAACAGAACAATCCTATCAACAGGACAGCTTCTGAATCACTTGCATTTCACATGCCATATCTTGATTGCATGTGTACTCAACATCATAGAGCATTTCTAGGAAGTTGCCTGTCACCACAAAAGCTCATGTTTACTACTGAATGATTCACAAACAATAAAAAAATTGTCATTTAACATTCTCACTGCAGAGAAAGACTTGAGCTCAGTAAATACAATTAACCGCTACAGTCTATACTGTCAACACAGTTATGGTTGTTTTAAACAATGTGACCAGTAAGTTTTTACACCTCTTCAGTGAATACATCAAAACAATATTATATGCTCAATTCCTTTTATTCAATTCCAATTCAATTCAAAACCTTCCAATTCAATCAATTCAAAATGTTCCAATTCCAATTCAATTAAATTCATTGTGTTCCAAATCTTTCAATTCCATTTCCCGCTCTAACTCCAATTGAATTGATCAATTCCAATTCTTTTTAACTGACCCCAGCCCTGGTTACGTTTTGTTTTCTTGCGACGTACAGGAGAGGCATTTTGAAGGTTTGGTCAAAAGGATAGATCGCAGTTTTGGGATGTGTCATTTATGTACGCTTTGTCAACAGACATTCCACATTTTTGGGATGGCAATCCGTATTTTTGACCTAAAATTATGTAAGAATCCGTATCAATCCGTATCACTAATCAGATCTTCCAGTTAACTGATCTAAGTTATTAAGACCTTTTCAAAACGTATGTGTTTGGAATGTCATTCTGCCCCACTCCTGCTAAAAAGAAGTCAGTTATATATTTTTTTAATTGTGTTTTAGATCAATGTAATGCCGTCGAGTCTACGTAAATAAGCCGATGTCACAAGGCGCGAGCATGTAAATTAGCGCAGCCCAGTCACATCGGGGCCTCAAACCCCGACTTTGTCAAAGGCGATGTCTAGCGTGTGCATTGCGAAGTCGAAAAAAACAATTAGCCATATTTTATAATTTTTTACTTAAAACAAATATATCTGCATTATATAAAATAAAAGTTAATGATGTAGCCTTAGTTTTGAGGACATATTCGCAAATCGCATGACATCGCCTTTGCGGTCGTGATACGTCTGGGGAGCGTTATACATGTATTGCTCACGCCCATTGACATCGGCTTATAATATTTCCGTCGTCTCGACGACATTAAACTGATATAAAACATAATTTAAAAAACTGATATCCGACTTCGTTTTAGCGGGTGTGGTGCAGAATGACATTCCAAACATATACACATCGAAAAAACGTGGTAAAACCGTTTTGAAAAAGCCCGACATTTTAGTTATTTACAGCATGTGTAAACTGTATACCGCAAAACAGACAGTGTCATCTCATAATAACAATTTATCTCAGCAGTTCACTGGCAAGCGTCAACATCTTGAAATCAGAAATACAGACGGTTTCGCCGCGTCGAGCTCCATTACCTGTACTGCTTTTCATAATCGACACGCGCCTCAGACATGCCACATGATACGGATTACCCGTATCCGATACGGATTTTGGCGATTTTTTAAGTGATACGGCCGTACTCCATTTTGATACAGATTTTAACTAAATTCATAGAGACATTATTTTTAACCACATTATGTCCTTGTATGCGTCACAAAACTACAGCACAATGGAATAATCATTCGAAACGAACGAACCACCGATTAGTTTATTGTAGCGCGTAATAGATGGCGCGCTGGTAAAAATGTGTTGTTCTGAAAACTGCGGCAGGTGGCTCAACGCGTGTGAACAGGGCGCGTGGCAGGCGCGTGACGATTATGAAAAAGCAGTAGAGGAAATTGAACTCGACGCCGCGAAAATACCTGTATTTCTGATTTCAAGATCTTGACGCTTGCCAGTGAAACTTCGATATACGCGCGAACTGCTGAGATAAATTGTTATTATTTGTTTTGCGGTGGGGGGCCTACGCTGTTTTAACGTGCTGAGTGACGTGAACTAAAGTAACTAAAGTGTCGGTAATTTTCCAGTTAAACTGGCCTACATTATTAGGGCTTTTTCAAAACGGGTTTACCACGTTTTCGATGTGTATGTGTTTGGAATGTCATTCTGAATCACACCCGCTAAAACAAAGTCGGACATCACATTTTTAAATTGTGTTTTATATCAATTTATTGTCGTCGAGTCGACGTAAATAAGCCGATGTCACTGGGCGTGAGCAATACATAGCGCTCCCCAGATGTATCACGACCGCAAAGCCAAGGCGATGTCTTGCGATTTGCGAATGTGTGCCAAAAACTAAGGCTATATCATTAACTTTTTATTCTGTATAGTGTAAATATATTTGTTTTAAGCATCTCTCATGCTGTCGGTCGCGAAGCGACAAAGACTGCTTCCATCACTTGACTCTTGCTCTCCATTTGTCTCTCTGCTGTGAGAGTGATGTCCATGAGTCGATCTTTATGTCTCTCATCTTTAGGTTTCTCTTGATGGTATCTTTGAACCGGAGACGAGGGCGCCCTCTCTTTCTCTGACCAGAAGACAGTTGAGAGTAGAGAACCTGCTTCGGTAGCCTGTCTGGTGACATCCTCATGAGGTGTCCAGTCCACCGGAGATTCTTTCTGATCAGAAGATCTTCCATAGATGGCAGCCCTGTTCGTTCTAGTATTTCCTTGTTTGTCACTTTGTCCATCCAGGTTATCCTCATGATCGAACGCAGATGTCGCATCATGAAGGCATGTAGCTTTTTAACCTGTCGTCTGTACACTGTCCAGGCCTCAGCTCCGTATAGGAGGGTGGACAGCACGATTGCACGGTATATCTTGCCTTTAACCCGCATGGACACATGGTGGTTGTTCCAGAGTCTCTGGCGTAGTCGGCCGAAAGATACACTAGCCTTGGCCATCCTCCTCTGTATTTCGTCGTCAATGCATCCATCACTTGATATAGTGCTTCCGAGGTAGGTGAATTCTAGAACAGAGTTCAGCTTGTTTCCATCAACCATGATATCCTCCTCTCGGGTTCTTGTAGAGTTGGATTGGTACAGCACCTCGGTCTTCTTGATGTTTATCTTCAGGCCGAACTTCTTTGACGCATCGGAGAAAGCATCCACTATTTTCTGCATCTCTTCAGCAGAGTGTGCAACCAGTGCACTGTCATCTGCGAATAGCAGCTCTCTCATCAGTATCCGAGTAGTCTTGGTCTTTGCTCTGAAATGTGCGACGTTGAATAGGTCAGCGTTCTGTCTGGACTGTATGTAGATGCCATCCCCCATGTCTCGGAAAGCCTCGTCGAGCATTGCTGATAGGAAGATGGAGAAGAGCGTGGGGGCCAGTACACAACCTTGCTTGACCCCATTTGTGACACTGAATGATTCCGAGACTTCTCCTTCAACACTAACTTTTGCCATCATTCCAGTATGTAGTGCCTCGATCATTGTTGTGAACTTCTCTGGGCAGCCATACTTCCTCAGTAGCTGCCATAGCCCGGTCCTCCCAACTGTATCAAACGCCTTGCTGAAGTCGACAAATACCATGTACAGTGGTCGGTCCTGCTCAATGCACTTTTCTTGTAGTTGTCGGAGACAAAATATCATATCCACGGTGCTCCGGTTTCCTCTGAAGCCACATTGTGTCTCCGGAACTACCTCTGGTGTTATGTGAGTAGATAATCTGTTGAGGAGGATCCTCGCGAAGATCTTGCCCGCTATGGAAAGAAGAGAGATTCCTCTATAGTTCCCACAGTCTGTTCGATCACCTTTCTTGTAGATGGTTACAATGCTGGCATCCTTCCATGCTTGTGGTACAGAACCCACCTCCCAGGCATTGGTGATTAGTTGGTGCAGTCTGCTGAACAGATTTTCTCCTCCGTGCTTCCATACTTCTGCAGGAATTCCATCTCCTCCAGGTGCTTTGCCATCTTTCAGGCCGGCGATTGCTCTAGCCATCTCATCCATAGTTGGAATCTCATCGAGGCTTGTCTTGATAATGCGCTGCGGGATGTTGTCCAGAGCTTCGTGATCTATGTCGCCAGGGACGTTGAGTAGCTTCTGGAAGTGTTCACTCCATCTTGCCACAACTCTCTTGCTGTCAGAGAAGGTCTCCATTCCATCTGATGATTTCAGTTGAACAGATCCCTTCTTTTTGGGACCCCACACTTCCTTCAGCCCATTGTAGAAGCCCTTCATGTTGTTACTGTCAGCAGCTCTCTGCAGCTCCACTGCCTTCCTTTCCCACCAGTCTGACTTCAGTGCACGCGTGTGTTTTTGTAGCAATCTGCAGGCATCTTTGTATGCTGCAGTGGTGGACCTGGTGCTCCTGGTTTGCAACACTCTCTGGTGGGCTTGGTCTCTTCTGTTCATAAGAGTCTGTAGCTCCTTGTCGTTGGGGTCGAACCAGTCCTGGTCTTTTCTGTCTGGCTTGCCAAGATATGTCTTGGCTGTGTTGTACACGACCTGCTGCAGAGCAGCCCATTCCTCATCTGGTGTTGAGTTTTCCTTCTCCTCCCATTGGGCGAGAGCACTGTCTATCTCCTGCTCAAAACTCTCCCTATGGCTGGTGGTACTTAGTTTTGCAATGTTCAGCTTGGTCGGCTTACTTGTCCCTTGCCTGTTGTGCTTTTGTCGTATTCTGAAAGCCACTTTTGACCTCAGCATCTGGTGATCAGTCCAGCAGTTTGCTCCACGCATGACTCGGGTACTGTGGATGTCCATCTTATCCCGACACCTCGTGATGATGAAGTCGATCATATGCCAATGTTTCGAACGAGGATGCATCCAGGTGGTCTTGCGTTCATCCTTCTGCTTGAACATGGTGTTCGTCACTATCAGTTCGAACTCAGAGCACAGAGCCAGTAGAAGCTCGCCATTGGAGTTGCATTTCCCAATCCCATGTTTGCCCATGACCAAGGGCCACTTGTCATTTTCTCTTCCTATTCTCGCATTGAAGTCTCCTATCAGCAGTAGCTTATCTGTACGAGGGATGCCACTGAGCACACTTGCCAGCTGGTTGTAGAAGGCCTCCTTGTTTTCATCTGGGTTTGTCATTGTTGGAGCGTACACGCTGATAATTGTAGCAAAGTTGTCCTTGCTCAGAGGTAGTCTCATCGTCATGATTCTGTCACTTACTGGCCGTGGCATTTCTGTCAGCTTTGTGACGATATCCTTCTTGATAGCAAAGCCCACTCCTGCCTCCCTTCTTTCTCCTTCCGGTTTGCCACTCCAGAAGAAAGAGTATTCCAAGTCGTCGAGACTACCAGACTCTGAGAACCTTGTTTCACATAGGGCGGCGATGTCGATGTTGTATTTGGCAAGTTCCATTGCGACTAGTGCCGTACGTCTTTCTGGTCGGTTAGCTCCATCTCGGTCGAGGAGAGTCCTGACGTTCCATTGTCCAATTGTCAGTAGTTGTCTTCTTTGTCTTCTTCTTCCTAGCTGATTTTCCACTGTCGACGGAAGATGAGGTCGAGCAGCGCGGTCCTTGGTAACCCGGGCGACGGCCGATCCGGTATGGAGTTTCATACAGTTGTACATTTCATGGAAGCTGCTTGCAAAAAGTGTTGAAGTGCCGCTTGCTTTTGCAAGTTACTAGCGACACTCTCTCGGGGAACAAATAGAGGTCTCACACCGGCAAGAACATGTCAAGACAGGCGCAAACTATTTGTCCCTGCAGTGGCTGGTCGAGAGATGTTGGGAGTTCCATACATCAACCGCCCTTGATGCTGCCACAGTGACATGGTTTTCTGTTTAGGGTTTGCTCCCTTAGCCTTCGGTTCTGACAAGAACCTGTACCACAAGGCAGTGGTTTACAACTTTGCATGGCAGGGGCGTCAAACTCCCTGAGTTGTTGCAGTACCTGAGGTACTGCAACACCTGCATACCATTGTTTTAAGCATACATTTATAAAAAATATGGCTAATTGTTTTTTCGACTTCGCAGTGCACATGCCTTTGGCAGAGCCGGGGTTTGAGGCTCCGATGTTTCTGGCCTGCGCTAATTGCTCGCGCCTTGTGACATCGGCTTATTTACGTCGACTCGACGGCATTAATTTGATCTAAAACACAATTAAAGCTATATATGTGACTTCTTTTTAGCGGGAGTGGTGCAGAATGACATTTCTAAAACATACACACACGTTTTGAAAAGGCATTACTAACTTAGGCCAGTTAACTGGAAGATCTGATTAGTGATACGGATTGATACGGATTCTTACACAATTTTAGGTCAAAAATACGGATTGCTATCCCAAAAATGTGGCATGTATGCGCCTGCCACGCGCCCCGTTCCCACCCGTTGAGCCACCTGCCGCAGTTTTCACTCAGAATAAATTTACCAGCGCGCCATATATTACGCGCTACAATAAACTAATCGGTGGTTTAGTTCGTTCGTTCTACACAAGCCTGTCTGACCAGCCCAGGTGGTCTACACAAGTCTGTCTGACCAGCCCAGGTGGTCTACACAAGCCTGTCTGACCAGCCCAGGTGGTCTACACAAGCCTGTCTGACCAGCCCAGATGGTCTACACAAGCCTGTCTCACCAGACCAGGTGGTCTACACAAGCCTGTCTCACCAGACCAGGTGGTCTACACAAGCCTGTCTCACCAGACCAGGTGGTCTACACAAGCCTGTCTCACCAGACCAGGTGGTCTACACAAGCCTGTCTCACCAGACCAGGTGGTCTACACAAGCCTGTCTCACCAGACCAGGTGGTCTACACAAGCCTGTCTCACCAGACCAGGTGGTCTACACAAGCCTGTCTCACCAGACCAGGTGGTCTACACAAGCCTGTCTCACCAGACCAGGTGGTCTACACAAGCCTGTCTCACCAGACCAGGTGGTCTACACAAGCCTGTCTCACCAGACCAGGTGGTCTACACAAGCATGTCTCACCAGACCAGGTGGTCTACACAAGCATGTCTCACCAGACCAGATGGTCTACACAAGCCTGTCTCACCAGACCAGGTGGTCTACACAAGCCTGTCTCACCAGACCAGGTGGTCTAAACAAGCCTGTCTCACCAGACCAGGTGGTCTACACAAGCCTGTCTCACCAGACCAGGTGGTCTACACAAGCCTGTCTCACCAGACCAGGTGGTCTACACAAGCCTGTCTCACCAGACCAGGTGGTCTACACAAGCCTGCCTCACCAGACCAGGTGGTCTACACAAGCCTGTCCAACAGAACGTGTCACTGGCACAAGGTGATGGGGCAAACATTAATGTCAACCCTCTCAACTCCCAGAATAAACAAACTATTTACTACACAATAAACATGTGGCCAACCAACTGTGTTGGTGCCACTTAGTGGTCTGCAGCTTTCCACAAAACCACAGCCACTCCATCCCCCTCCCAGATCAAATCCAGCCCCCTCCCAGACCAAATCCAGCCCCTCCCAGACCAAATCCAGCCCCCTCCCAGACCAAATCCAGCCCCCTCCCAGACCAAATCCAGCCCCTTCCAGACCAAATCCAGCCCCCTCCCAGACCAAATCCAGCCCCCTCCCAGAACAAATCCAGCCCCCTCCCAGACCAAATCCAGCCCCCTCCCAGACCAAATCTAGCCCCTCCCAGACCAAATCCAGCCCCCTCCCAGACCAAATCCAGCCCCCTCCCAGACCAAATCCAGCCCCTCCCAGACCAAATCCAGCCCCCTCCCAGATCAAATCCAGCCCCCTCCCAGACCAAATCCAGCCCCTCCCAGACCAAATCCAGCCCCCTCCCAGACCAAATCCAGCCCCCTCCCAGACCAAATCCAGCCCCCTCCCAGACCAAATCCAGCCCCCTCCCACGATGCCCCTGTGAGTAGCACCTCTTCCCAGAGTACTGCATAGTATATCAGCAAATATTCAATCCGTATCGGATACGGGTAATCCATATCATGTGGCATGTCTGTGTCAATGTAGCTGTTAAATGGGGCAGCGGCGTTTTATACAGGACAGTCGCACCATTGGCATAACCTGTTCTTGTGTGAAGTATTGCATTATTCGAACGAATGTCTTTTTTAGGTGAAGCGAAACACTGAAATGTTGTTATTGAATATTTGCTGATATACTATGCAGTACTCTGGGAAGAGATGCTACTCACATGGGCATCGTGAGAGGGGGCTGGATTTGGTCTGGGAGGGGGCTGGATTTGGTCTGGGAGGGGGCTGGATTTGGTCTGGGAGGGGCTGGATTTGGTCTGGGAGGGGCTGGATTTTGTCTGGGAGGGGGCTGGATTTGGTCTGGGAGGGGGTTGGAGTGGCTGTGGTGTTGTGGAAAGCTGCTGATCACTAAGTGGCACCAACACAGTTGGATGACCACACGTTTATTGTGTAGTAAATAGTTTGTTTATTCTGGGAGTTGAGAGGGTTGACATTAATGTTTGCCCCCATCACCTTGTGCCAGTGACACGTTCTGTTGGACAGGCTTGTGTAGACCACCTGGTCTGGTGAGGCAGGCTTGTGTAGACCACCTGGTCTGGTAAGACAGGCTTGTGTAGACCACCTGGTCTGGTGAGACAGGCTTGTGTAGACCACCTGGTCTGGTGAGACAGGCTTGTGTAGAACACATGGTCTGGTGAAACAGACTTGTGTAGACCACCTGGTCTGGTGAGACAGGCTTGTGTAGACCACCTGGTCTGGTGAGAAGGCTTGTGTAGACCACCTGGTCTGGTGAGGCAGGCTTGTGTAGACCACCTGGTCTGGTAAGACAGGCTTGTGTAGACCACCTGGTCTGGTGAGACAGGCTTGTGTAGACCACCTGGTCTGGTGAGACAGGCTTGTGTAGACCACATGGTCTGGTGAAACAGACTTGTGTAGACCACCTGGTCTGGTGAGACAGGCTTGTGTAGACCACCTGGTCTGGTGAGACAGGCTTGTGTAGACCACCTGGTCTGGTGAGACAGGCTTGTGTAGACCACCTGGTCTGGTGAGACAGGCTTGTGTAGACCACCTGGTCTGGTGAGACAGGCTTGTGTAGACCACCTGGTCTGGTGAGACAGACTTGTGTAGACCACCTGGTCTGGTGAGACAGGCTTGTGTAGACCACCTGGTCTGGTGAGACAGGCTTGTGTAGACCACCTGGTCTGGTGAGACAGGCTTGTGTAGACCACCTGGTCTGGTCAGACAGACTTGTGTAGACCACCTGGTCTGGTGAGACAGGCTTGTGTAGACCACCTGGTGTGGTGAGACAGGCTTGTGTAGACCACCTGGTCTGGTGAGACAGGCTTGTGTAGACCATCTGGGCTGGTCAGACAGGCTTGTGTAGACCACCTGGGCTGGTCAGACAGACTTGTGTAGACCAAATGGGCTGGTCAGACAGGCTTGTGTAGACCACCTGGGCTGGTCAGACAGGCTTGTGTAGACCACCTGGGCTGGTCAGACAGACTTGTGTAGACCACCTGGGCTGGTCAGACAGACTTGTGTAGTCCACCTGGGCTGGTCAGACAGACTTGTGTAGACCACCTGGGCTGGTCAGACAGACTTGTGTAGACCATCTGGGCTGGTCAGACAGACTAGTAAACATACAGATTATTTCCTCTTTTTTTTCGTTTAATTTTTTCCATATTATTATATAATTATTATCCAACTATCGATATGTGTGTTTTATATGTAATAATAAGCTACCCAAGTGCAATAAAAACGAACATTTATAACAGGCCTATTGTCTTAGTGTGATAATCTTACGCAACCGCGGTCGAAACATACGGCCCTTTCAACGGCTGCTTGCTCCGCCATTTTTTCCCACACCCCAACATATTATACATCCACGTGTAGCTTCACTTTCGCCATGCATCATGGTAGCAATGGTTCTGCAAAATCCTTGGTCCATTTGGAGCATTTTGGCATAGAAGAAGCTCCCTGTAGTATTAGCGCAAATGCCATCAAGGCTATGATTCACTATAGACAATGCTACACACATCCGGGTAGCTATGACCCATATTTAAAGGGGGACTGAAGCGGCTTAACAACCACAGCCCAAACATAAGAACATATAATTTACAGCACTTGTCACTATGATTTGACAAGCATAGCGTCACGGTATATTTTTAATAATTTTTTAAACTGAGCTACTTTCAACACAGGGCGCTGCCATATTGCCTAGGGCTTCTGAGCGGCGTTTCCGGTTTGATTGCCGCGTTGTTTACAATCGCGGAAGCCGCGAGTCAATAGGCAACGCAGCATAGCTCTCACAAAAACGGGCCAAACGCATTAAAACAAACATAATTAAACTATTTAATGCACTGTATGGCTAATAGATATATTATGATTGTTAGCAAGCAACTTTCACATACTTCCACGAAAGGATTCCTGCAGAAAAAGCAGGTTAAACATGATGAAGTTGGCGTGTCCGCCGGCGGCAAGTTCGACAAGAGTCTGCGGTGGTCACTTTCAAACGCCGAATGCAAGCCTAATTGCAAACGTGACGAACACAAAGAGACACTGAACATCAAAACATAAGTTTCGATCAGAGCAACAGGTCCGTGTTTGATCGATTTGCTTGCAAATAAGTACGCAGCGACGAAGTAAAGTTCGTCGAACTCGATAGGAAAACCGGACATGATTTCCTTATTTGGAAGGCGATTCGGCGCGTAGGAAATGACAGCTTGTTGTTACCAAGGCGACTCGGCACTCACGAGTTCAGTCATGTATCGTTACGACGACAATTTAGTCCCACGGTTGTATTTCACTGTCTGCATAAAACACGAATGTGATCTTAGCGAAGTTTAAATATAATGAGAAATGTGAACATAATAAAGTACATATATGTGTGGATAGTTGTATATCATTTGCAATTTATATAATCCACAGATTTAGTCTAGAACACTCGGTCGTTGACGTTTCTTCGCCGGCAAGCTGTACCTAGTCCTAGCAACCAGCGGCATTGTGCCACGGTTGGTAGATAGAGTTAGAGTTCCTACGTCTACGAGTATATATTATATCGACATAAGCAGTCGCCGGTGGGGGAAATAACCTTTTTCAAAATAATATTTTTTTAATGTCGGCTACATACGTAAGACGTTTTGCAAAACAACACTCGTCAACAACAGTCAATCAGTCATGACAGGAATGTATTAAGTATGTAGAATCAGTTAAATATATATTTATTGAAACGAAACGGCACAAATATTGCCACATCATAGCCCGCAGCCCGCCCCGCAGTTCGTCCCGCATAATTTTTTATTCAAAAATCAGCCTATAACAGATTGAACAGATAACATGGAATAATTAAAAATAACTAATCCTTATTGAATTTTCTTAATTAATTTTATTAACTCAATTTCATTATTTTATTGATTAAAATACTTTTAATTGGGTATATAAATTAATATATGGCTAGTTATATTTTATATTCACCTTGCTTTTTGTAACCATTTAATTACTTGAAATTCAATCAACCAATTTTGTTCAGTCAGACTGAAATAATTATGTTGGAAGTCACTGTAGTCATTCACCATGACAACAGTGATCATACGAGTTAAGCTAATATCCACTAAAGGCAAGTTTTTATATAGCTCAGTGTCCAGTCGTTAGGACCAAAGCGCTTTACTACTAACAGGTAGTCAGTTGTCACCTCTGACCTCTGGACCTTGCTGCAATAAGCAACAACAGGCCTCTTTTGCTGTGGCCTGCCTGTCTTTTGATCTTGGCTTCCATGCCCCTTGCCCTGTTGTAACCAGCCCTGCTAGATGGCAACTGCTAAGGCCTGCTATTGTGCCAGTGCCTCAGTGGTGGTGCAAAGTGATAAGAAATATTTGCTTGAGGGAAGGAAATGGCACCCCAGCTTACCACATTGGGTAATTGAATATCCTGCCAGACATTTTCATTACTCATTAATATATTATACATTAAATAGACACCAGCCATTACGGAACATTTGTATTAAAACCCCTCAAGAATTGTTTTACCTTTGTTATTAAATACTTATTAATATATTACAGCCAATGTCTTGTAACAAATGTCATGATAAATACATTGGACATGGTTATCAAGAAATGAAAAGTTTCTGCTAAGAGTCAGCAATGCCAATGTAAGCTCATTCAGGCCTTGCTTAGTAATATTTACACAGATTAGCACTGTGGGTACTGGGCAGTAAAACTGGACACCACCAGCCTGCTAATTGCCTTTGTGGGTTAGAGAAGGTCTGGCTCAGATAAGCAAGCCCTTTGTCTAAGCCAGGTATCCCAAATAATTAAGTAGGTCTCCTTGGGAGTTGTTCAAACATCACTCAGCAAGACAGGGCAGTCTGGTGAATGGTGATGCTGGTGTTAAAGGGAGAACCCAAATCAACTTGGTTGTTAGCTAGGTCTGTCATCATTGCTACGATTGTGTAAAAAAGGCAGTCTATAGCGATCTGTGCCACAATGACATTATTTTGCTATCTTTTTTCTTCTATTGTCAAAGATTGAAAAGATTTTATGGTGCTCGTGTATGCAAGACCAAACCTTTGTATTAACAAGACAGTGTCTGAATAACATTATTTTGTGACCTTATTTCCTGTGACTTTCCTAGGGAAAACTATAATTTTTTTCTGTGATTTCTTTTACTGTTATTTATTGTATGTACACCCTAATGAATAACTAAAGCTGGCAGGGCAAAACCACAAAACAGTGACATATTATGAGTGCTTTCAACAGTGTTTTCAACATTTTCTGTTACCAGAATGCTCACTGGCAATATTTTCAATAAGTTCTTCAATGAATATGAAAATGTCACTTTTTTGTTATATTAGTAACATTATTAAAAATTGTTTTGGTGCTTAATTAAGCCAACATACATTGTTTGGTCATTCATGACTGTACTGTTTTAAAACTGTTAATTTCCAAAAATTAATGGCATTGGAGCATGTTCCTATAGGCTATTATCTAAGCTATATTATATAACTGAGATTCTCACATGTGGAAAGGTGCCAGATCCTGTTTGTGTCAGCTACACAGGAAATAACCGTATTTATTGTTTGTCGGATAATCCACCTGGGGTATTGACCTCAGGTGAAACTCATTTCCAGGTCACAACCCTTCCCCTAATGACTAATGTGGAGGCTACAGCCACTACACCACTCTCTGTGTTGGGAACCCAGGGGAAAATGTCCAGATCACTACCCTCAACCATAAGGGAAAGATTAATCATCTAACTCTGTGGTGACTATGCATCTCAGTCATGAAAAATAAATACAACACATAATTTGCAAGACTATAACATTGTGTTCATAATGTAATTATAGAAGTAGCACAACAACCATAGGGTCTAAAATCCACACATACAAACCCTTATCACCTTGTAATTACATGATTACACAACTACCACCACTGGCAATGGGGATGCTACTGTGGGGGGTGGGGGGGGGGTGGAGGGCTAGTACAATCCCCTCTTCCCCATGTGGGCATCTAGCCTGAATACACTGTGAATTGAACTTTATTTCGGTCACAACAACAACAACATACAAACATAAGCATAAACATGATTATAAAATGTAACCGTGGAGATCCTCTAGAAACCCCTAGGGGCTTATATCGAGGACCACCAAGAACATAAAACTTTATGGACATTATTATAAAAGTAAACTAAACATATAAAAATAAATAAATATCATTATCATGAATGATAATATTAGAATACTACAACTACTAATATTACTATTACTAAGTACTTAAATAAGTCTAAAAATAAATACAAGTAATGATAAATAATAAAATAATACTATAACTACGTTACATAATCCTTATATATGCCTAAGATACATATCCCATCAGTAGTAACTC
This sequence comes from Oasisia sp. SBJ-2009, assembly GCA_964017155.1. NCBI lineage: Eukaryota > Metazoa > Annelida > Polychaeta > Sabellida > Siboglinidae > Oasisia > Oasisia sp. SBJ-2009. The sequence goes on along the minus strand of OZ024864.1, from coordinate 50,992,251 downwards.
CTTTAGCTTACCTTTAAATTGTTTTATTGTTCTAAGCTTTCTTATATGTTGAGGTAGTGTATTCCAGAAGACTGGACCAGAATAATTTATTGTAAACTTTCTGTTGTTTGTTCTTATGTTTTGAATGTAAAACCCATTAAAATTTCTAAGATTATGGTTATGAATGTTTTCTGTTAGTTTAAGCATAGAAGTCAAGTTGTCTGGGAGTTGATCATTTACGGATTTATACATAAAAATCCCTAATTGATGTTTATATATATCACTTAACTTTAACAGTTTTAATTTTGAAAATAATGGATCTGTATGTGATGTATATTGTGATTTCGTAATTATCCTTATTGCTCTCTTCTGTAATATCTTTATTTTTTTTAAATGAATTGTGTATGTATATGATCATAACAGGACACAATATTGCAGATGAGGTAATATTAATGAATAGTATAAAGTCTTCATGGTGTACAATGGGAGAAAATATTTTAATTTATTTAGCATTCCTACATTTCGTGCAATTTTTTTGGCTAAATTATTAATATGGATTTTCCAGCTCAAATGTTCATCTATGTATATTCCTAGAAATTTTGTAAACTTGACTTGTTTTATTTTGTTACCATTTATTATTATTTCAGCATTGTCTGTGTTATAAATTTTCCCTTTTGGTGTGAATATTATGAAATTTGATTTTTTAACATTTAATGTTAGTTTATTAGTATTAAACCAAATTGCAATTTTTTGTAGTTCAATATTCACTTCTTCTATGAGAGTGTGGAAATGTGTGTGTGCATGGAACAAACTAGTATCATCTGCAAACAGTATAGGCTTAAGAATGTTTGATACATTTACAATATCATTTATATATATGATAAAAAGTAATGGGCCTAATATGGATCCCTGGGGAACACCACAAGTTATCTTCATGTATTCAGATTCTGTGTTATTATACAACACATATTGTGCTCTATCGCTAAGGTAACTTTTGAACCATTCGCAAGCTATGCCTCTTATCCCATAGCACTGAAGTTTTTTTAATAAGATGTTATGGTCTATTGTGTCAAAAGCCTTACTAAGATCAAGAAATATGCCTATATTATGATTTTTTTGATCAATGTTGCTTGATATTTTATCTACCAAGTCAATCATTGCCATATAAGTAGAGTAATTTCCCCTAAATCCATATTGTTTATTTGATAGTATGTTATATTCAGCTAGGAAATTATTAATCCTATTGTACATTAGGCGCTCTAGTATTTTTGATAGGCATGGAAGAATCGAAATAGGTCTGTAATTTGTAAACAGTTCAGGGTTTTCACTTTTGTATAACGGAATTACTTTAGCAATCTTCAACTTTCTTGGAACAATACCCATAGTGAATGAATTATTGAAGATGTGAGCTAGTTGATTTGCAATTTGTGGTATAACATGTTGAATAATGTTAGGGTCCACGTTGTCATAACCTCCAGACTTTTTGGAATTGTTACTATGCACTATGTTAATTATTTCAGTGGGACAAGTTGGTGTACAGAAAAAGTTTGCTGGATTGTTATTTATATAATGTGTAGGGTCATGTACTGTTTGAGTTAGTTTTGCATTAAGATTTTGGCCTATATTTGTAAAGTATTTATTAAATTCATTCACTATTTCGTTTTTATCTATACAACAGTTTCCTTCTGTTGTTATAAATTTATTGTACACTGCAGATTTTTTTTAGTGCTCTTTAGAACTTCATTAATGGTATTCCATGTTTTTTTGCAGTCATTTTTATATAGGTCAAATTTATTTTTAAAGTATGACTTTTTGGAAGTTCTTATTACATGTGTCAGTTTATTTTTAAATCTTTTATAAATATGTTCATTTTCAATTGTCGGATTACATTTATATTTTTTGTATAGGCGGTTTTTTTCCTTTGTGGATGTTACAATACCTTTAGTGAGCCAATCATTATTGTGCGGTCTTATTTTGATTTTTTTCCATGGTAGGCATTCATTAATGTGGGAATTTAGTAATCCAATGAATGTATCATACGAAGAGTTAGGGTTTGTGTCATTATATACCTCTTCCCAGTTTGCATTTTTTAATTTTGCATTTAATTTAGCAATGTTATTTGCATTGTTTGCACGTTTGAATATATATTTATTTTTTGGGTAATATGTTAAGCCTATATTATAGAAATTAAATATTGGGAAGTGATCTGATATATCATCATATAGAATGCCCGATTTAATGGGATACTCATGAATGTTAGTTATGATATTGTCTATGAGAGTTGCTGATTGTTGAGCGATTCTGGTTGGTTTGCTAATTGTTGGATAGAACATATTTGCAAACATATTTTGTACAAAGTCTGCTGTTAAATTATTAGTGTCATTTGTTAATAGGTCAATATTAAAGTCAGCCATGAGTATGCATTTCTTTCTTTCATTCGAGATAGTTCTTAGCAGATCATTAAAATGTACATTAAAAATGTTTATGTTTGTGTCAGGAGGTCTATAAATGGTTCCAATAATAACACATACATTATTAATTTCAATTTCTATAAATATAGATTCAAATGAATAATTGTCAGAGTTAATACTTAAATCATTTCTTTCCTTAAAGCGTAAACTATTTGAAACGTACATACCAACTCCTCCACCTCTTTTTTTTGATCTCGGATTTGACAGTAATATGTAATCAGGTATGTTATAAATATCAGTATTTTCCATGTCCTTTAACCAGGTCTCGGTTAATCCTATACAATCAAAATTGCAATTTAAAGATTTTATACTACTTTCAAGTTTGTCAAAAAATTTTGATAGGCTTCTGCAATTTATTGATAATGTTGAGAAAGTATTTACTTTACACTGTAATTCTTGTAACTCAGAGTCAGTATAATAAATGCATTCATTCAAGTAGTTTTGTAAATTTGTTAAATGGTCTTCAACTATATCATCGATATTAAAATTGTCATCATTATTTACAGTAGCAGCCATGGCTACATGAATTTACTACTACACAAGTGTCATTCATTAGTCAGTCCCACTCATTGATTCAATATGACTGAAGCAGCATCACCTGGGAAAATGTCCGACAAGAATGGAGATAAAGAAAAGAAAAAGCATGGAGTGCACTGCATGGCTCCAGGATAAACAAACTGGTACTATAGGTGTAAGGAAAAAACTTTCCATAGACTTCCAACAAATGAATCGCAACAGAAAAGATGGCTGCAGAAACTGAAGTTGGCGTCTCCCCCATCTGCTAAATCAGCGAGAGTCTGCAGTGATCATTTTGTGGATGGCGATTACAAAACAAAAGACACCTATGATGAACAAGGACACTTGGTAAAAAAAAACATCATTCTTGGTCAAAGATGCGGTTCCATCTGTGATCGATTTTTCCGCATACACCTTTGGCTCTACTGATTTCTCATTGGCAAAATCAGCCAAGAAGCAGAAGCTATTGGACACCAGATTGGCATGAGCAGCAGCCATGCAGGTTAATGAAATATTATTGTCATTGTGATTATGGTATCATTGTATTTATTTCTGGTAACATTTGTACATGTGTGCAACTCACAACTTCTATAAAATAATGAGTATAACAACAATAAAACATGCTACAGAATCAATCACACTTAACATAATGTCACTATTATGTATGTTAATGTGTCTATCCAATGACACTACCCATCATAACACAAGTCAGTTGGAAATATTACTTGGGAACACATTTAGTATTTTAATTTAGGCATATTAAGAGTGTCATCATAAAATATCCGTAGAATATCACTAGTATCCGATATTTAAAAAATCACAGATTAATACATTTATAAATAATCAAAGACGACGGTTTTTATCCCGCAAAACATTATGCACCCAAATGTGGATCTCACCTTTAAGAATCTGCAGTTTTGCTTTCCAAGTGACAAACAAGCACACCTTTTTTAGTTGGGGGTCAGAATAGTCGCCAGACAGCAGCTAGTAATATCACTGATCCCATGATTAAAATTAATAGTTACATGGGTGAAAAACATTTGGAACCTTACATTAGCACATAGCCTGCATTGTTACATGCAAGGGTTGTAAACATCATTATCAAAGTACAACAGAGGTCTGCTATTACTAATTGCCATTAACAGCCTAGTGCAAATTAGGCAATAAGATCACAATCTTAGTACTGTCTTGTGTTTCCCAGCAAGAGTGAAAAGAATGTCTGAATGACTCGGAATACATACATATTAAAATATGCCAGGAAGGTTAGTCGCATAATGGAATCTGCACAGAATGCACCATTGAAAAGGCAATGTTCTATTTATTGCATGAATGTTGAAACACAACACCCTGGTCAGCCCACTGTCCACTGGTCCCATTGAGATCAAGTTGACCAGTGATCCTGGCTAGCAGTAGCAGACAAGCCACAAAGCAGATACCCAATGCACAAAACTGATATGGGGTTTGAGATGTGATTTTAAGGGACCTTCTCAAAAACCAAATCACCAGCATTACTTTTTGTTTTGGAGGCCCTTGGAATGATGCAATAAAATACAGATTTCTTGTGTACAGCAGCTCCACCACATGCAGCAGCCATGCAAAAGTAGATTTGTTTAACATTTGGGGGGAAATAGTTTGGGGGATCCTGGAGGACCATACAGGGCCTGTGGAATAATTCAATCAAATTTAGATTTCTCATGCACAGTTACAATATCCACAGATGCATCTACACAAAATTATATCCTGGACACTTTCCGAAATGCCAATTACAAGTTGATTTATTCTGTTTTAATTTTTTATGATGTAGGTATTGCAACGAGAAAACAAAAGATGACAAAACAATATTATTTATATGTATATCACAGAAGATACATACCATCTTACATATGTATCATTCTTTCAGATGGAGGATTCACAAATACAGAGCACAACTTTCAAAGGATTCAGTGCACCATATGACATTGTCCCTCATGGCAGTATGGATGTCACATTGCAATGCCATTAACTCGTAGTGTCAAACTCAAACAGAGCCAGTGATTATGTCGCCAATGGGATACTTTATCGATGCAGTAATTAATATAGATGATATTGTTGTTCCATTGAATATTCATCATGACCATGGGTATGCGAAGTTGTTGTCGCAGTCCTGCATTCCTTCTTTGACCATGGCAGTCCTATCAATGTGGATGACACTTCGGATGTCCCAGTGTCACTGTCGCCATCTTCAGATCATTCTGTCTGCAACAGTCAGAAGGAAAAGACTGAAGAGAGTTATGCAGAATATGTGGTAGCGGGTGACAGCGATATCACTGATGATGAATCAAGCAGTTCTGACACTAATGAGAAACAGAGAAAGTGTTGTTGTTTACAAGAAACAAATAATTTCCCTTTTTTGCACCTGCAAAACACCCTGACTGGCATAACATGTCTGCTGCCGCTTGGAAGCATCCCATTGAACATGTGCAGTCATGATATGCAGCTAACCGATACATTCTGACAATTGATTTATAGTAATAGTAAACAATCATTATCTTATAATTAATTAGTAAATGGCAAAACTGTGTAATTAATCAATATCACATTGCAAAGTCAACGCTTTGGTTGATTTGTTTATGAAATACTGTAATAAAATGCTCACAGCATTTCACAAACAAACGATTGTTATGTAATTTTGTTACAGTATTTTGCAAACACATGAATTTTATGATTGTAAGACTACATATGTCATGACGTACACACCCGCACATATCCAATACATTGTATACAATACATTAATACTTCACTTCAATATTCTCATGTGAATTGCACATTGAATTGAATTCCTTATTACAAATCTATTTATTATTCAGACTATTATAAATTGCACAGCGGCACACATATCCAAATGACATTATTTTACATAAATTTAACAGATTGTATTAGCACTTTTAAATTGGAAATTAAATAATTATATATTAAAAGGATGCACACATCATCATGATCATGTAACATCTGGTAAAAAACAAAAAGTAAGTTTGTAACAAAGATTTACATTACGAATTTGAAGATAGATTTTTTTAAATTTAATATGTGTAGCCATACAAGTATAATTGCTCTATTTAGGTTTGAATTGTTAAATTATTTTTCGATACATGTTGAACTACGTATTAGTAAGTACTTACCTACTAGCTATATTGGTCGAACGAACGAGTCTCCAGGCAAATCGCACATCGACAGCAGTCCGATACTCCCAACCCTTACAAAAAAATACCATTCAAATACCATTGAATACCATTGAATACCATTGAATACCATTCAGTACCATTGGACCATTCAATGGTATTTCAGCACGACTCAATGGTATTCCGATTGGTAATTTGTAATACCATTCAGTACCATTGGATCAATCAATGGTATTTCAGTAGGCTCAATGGTACTTTGGGCTATTCAATGGTATTTCTGTAGGACTCAATGGTACTGTGAATGGTAATTCGTAATACCATTTAGGACCATTGGACAATCCAGTGGTATATATTATTCTCAGTGGTATTTTCAATGGTATTTCAGAATACCATTTAATACCATTGGACTACTCAATGATAAAGCTTGTTTCAATGGTACTCTCAATGGTATCGGAACATACTTTCCAACAATAAATCAGACTTCAGTGGTATTCTCAATGGTATTTCAGAATACCATTGAATACCATTAGACTACTCAATGATAAAACTTGTTTCAATGGTATTCTCAATGGTATCGGAACATATTTTTCAACAATAAATCAGACTTCAGTGGTTTTCTCAATGGTATTTCAGAATACCGTTCAATACCATTGGACTACTCAATGATAAATCATGTTTCATTGGTACTACCAATGGTATCTGAACATACTTTTCAACAATAAATCAGACTTCAGTGGTATTCTCAATGGTACTTTAGAATACCGTACAATACCATTGGACTACTCAATGGTAAAACATGTTTCAATGGTACTCTCAATGGTATCTGAACATACTTTTCAACAATACATCAGACTTCAGTGGTTTTCTCAATGGTATTTGGGAATGCAATTGGACCATTCAATGATAACATCTTGTTTCAGTGGTATTTGAAATGTAATCATGTACGATACATATTGTTTCGGTGGTACATACAATTAATATTTAAAGGTAAAATGTATATTGATGTCTCAGTGGTAATCTCAAGTAATAGTATTTGAATATACCATTCAGTACCACTGCACGATCAATGAAAAATCAAGTTTCAATAATACTCTCAATGGTATCTGAATATAACTTTTAAAGTAATATATCTATGTCTCAGTGGTATTCTCAAGTGTCATAGACTAATTTTGACATGTTACAAAATATACCATTACAATATTGCTACCAATGGCCCTGACAAAAAAAGAGCCAATGGTATACCATTGAATACCATTGAATATCATTCAGTACCGTTGGACCATTCAATGGTATTTCAGTAGGACTCAATGGTTTTCTCAGCGATAATTTGTAATACCATTCAATACCATTCAGTACCATTGGACCATTCAATTATAAAATAAGGCATCAATGGTACGTACTCGCAACGGTATTGGAACATTCCTTTCAATAATAAATCAGACCATTCAATGATAAAATCTTGTTTCAGTTGTTCTCTTAATGGTATTTGAACATACTGTGCAACAATAAATGTGACTTCAGTAGTATTTTCAATGGTATTTTAGAATACCATTCAGTACCATTGGAGTATTCAATAATAAAATCTTGTTTCAATGATTATCAATACCATACTGTTCAATAATAAATCAGACTTTAGTAGTATTCTCAATGGTATTTGAGAATATCACTCAGTACGTACCATTGGACCATCCAGTATTAAAGGGGGACTGAAGCGGCTGAACAACCACAGCCCAAACATAAGAACATATAATTTACAGCACTTGTCACTATGATTTGACAAGCACAGCGTCACGGTATATTTTTAATAATTTTTTTAACTGAGCTACTTTCAACACAGGGCGCTGCCATATTGCCTAGGGCTTCTGAGCGGCGTTTCCGGTTTGATTGCCGCGTTGTTTACAATCGCGGAAGCCGCGAGTCAATAGGCAACGCAGCATAGCTCTCACAAAAACGGGCCAAACGCATTAAAACAAACATAATTAAACTATTTAATGCACTGTATGGCTAATAGATATGTTATGATTGTTAGCAAGCAACTTTCACATACTTCCACGAAAGGATTCCTGCAGAAAAAGCAGGTTAAACATGATGAAGTTGGCGTGTCCGCCGGCGGCAAGTTCGACAAGAGTCTGCGGTGGTCACTTTCAAACGCCGAATGCAAGCCTAATTGCAAACGTGACGAACACAAAGAGACACTGAACATCAAAACATAAGTTTCGATCAGAACAACAGGTCCGTGTTTGATCGATTTGCTTGCAAATAAGTACGCAGCGACGAAGTAAAGTTCGTCGAACTCGATAGGAAAACCGGACATGATTTCCTTATTTGGAAGGCGATTCGGCGCGTAGGAAATGACAGCTTGTTGTTACCAAGGCGACTCGGCACTCACGAGTTCAGTCATGTATCGTTACGACGACAATTTAGTCCCACGGTTGTATTTCACTGTCTGCATAATCCACGAATGTGATCTTAGCGAAGTTTAAATATAATGAGAAATGTGAACATAATAAAGTACATATATGTGTGGATAGTTGTATATCATTTGCAATTTATATAATCCACAGATTTAGTCTAGAACACTCGGTCGTTGACGTTTCTTCGCCGGCAAGCTGTACCTAGTCCTAGCAACCAGCGGCATTGTGCCACGGTTGGTAGATAGAGTTAGAGTTCCTACGTCTACGAGTATATATTATATCGACATAAGCAGTTGCCGGTGGGGGAAATAACCTTTTTCAAAATAATATTTTTTAAATGTCGGCTACATACGTAAGACGTTTTGCAAAACAACACTCGTCAACAACAGTCAATCAGTCATGACAGGAATGTATTAAGTATGTAGAATCAGTTAAATATATGTTTATTGAAACGAAACGGCACAAATATTGCCACATCATAGCCCGCAGCCCGCCCCGCAGTTCGGCCCGCATAATTTTTCATTCAAAAATCAGCCTATAACAGATTGAACAGATAACATGGAATAATTAAAAATAACTAATCCTTATTGAATTTTCTTAATTAATTTTATTAACTCAATTTCATTATTTTATTGATTAAAATACTTTTAATTGGGTATATAAATTAATATATGGCTAGTTATATTTTATATTCACCTTGCTTTTTGTAACCATTTAATTACTTGAAATTCAATCAACCAATTTTGTTCAGTCAGACTGAAATAATTATGTTGGAAGTCACTGTAGTCATTCACCATGACAACACTGATCATACAAGTTAAGCTAATATCCACTAAAGGCAAGTTTTTATATAGCTCAGTGTCCAGTCGTTAGGACCAAAGCGCTTTACTACTAACAGGTAGTCAGTTGTCACCTCTGACCTCTGGACCTTGCTGCAATAAGCAACAACAGGCCTCTTTTGCTGTGGCCTGCCTGTCTTTTGATCTTGGCTTCCATGCCCCTTGCCCTGTTGTAACCAGCCCTGCTAGATGGCAACTGCTAAGGCCTGCTATTGTGCCAGTGCCTCAGTGGTGGTGCAAAGTGATAAGAAATATTTGCTTGAGGGAAGGAAATGGCACCCCAGCTTACCACATTGGGTAATTGAATATCCTGCCAGACATTTTCATTACTCATTAATATATTATACATTAAATAGACACCAGCCATTACGGAACATTTGTGTTAAAACCCCTCAAGAATTGTTTTACTTTTGTTATTAAATACTTATTAATATATTACAGCCAATGTCTTGTAACAAATGTCATGATAAATACATTGGACATGGTTATCAAGAAATGAAAAGTTTCTGCTAAGAGTCAGCAATGCCAATGTGAGCTCATTCAGGCCTTGCTTAGTAATATTTACAGAGATTAGCACTGTGGGTACTGGGCAGTAAAACTGGACACCACCAGCCTGCTAATTGCCTTTGTGGGTTAGAGAAGGTCTGGCTCAGATAAGCAAGCCCTTTGTCTAAGCCAGGTATCCCAAATAATTAAGTAGGTCTCCTTGGGAGTTGTTCAAACATCACTCAGCAAGACAGGGCAGTCTGGTGAATGGTGATACTGGTGTTAAAGGGAGAACCCAAATCAACTTGGTTGTTAGCTAGGTCTGTCATCATTGCTACGATTGTGTAAAAAAGGCAGTCTATAGCGATCTGTGCCACAATGACATTATTTTGCTATCTTATTTCTTCTATTGTCAAAGAATGAAAAGATGTTATGGTGCTCGTGTATGCAAGACCAAACCTTTGTATTAACAAGACAGTGTCTGAATAACATTATTTTGTGACCTTATTTCCTGTGACTTTCCTAGGGAAAACTATAATTTTTTTCTGTGATTTCTTTTACTGTTATTTATTGTATGTACACCCTAATGAATAACTAAAGCTGGCAGGGCAAAACCACAAAACAGTGACATATTATGAGTGCTTTCAACAGTGTTTTCAACATTTTCTGTTACCAGAATGCTCACTGGCAATATTTTCAATAAGTTCTTCAATGAATATGAAAATGTCACTTTTTTGTTATATTAGTAACATTATTAAAAATTGTTTTGGTGCTTAATTAAGCCAACATACAAAACTGTTAATTTCCAAAAATTAATGGCATTGGAGCATGTTCCTATAGGCTATTATCTAAGCTATATTATATAACTGAGATTCTCACATGTGGAAAGGTGCCAGATCCTGTTTGTGTCAGCTACACAGGAAATAACCGTATTTATTTTTTGTCGGATAATCCACCTGGGGTATTGACCTCAGGTGAAACTCATTTCCAGGTCACAACCCTTCCCCTAATGACTAATGTGGAGGCTACAGCCACTACACCACTCTCTGTGTTGGGAACCCAGGGGGAAATGTCCAGATCACTACCCTCAACCATAAGGGAAAGATTAATCATCTAACTCTGTGGTGACTATGCATCTCAGTCATGAAAAATAAATACAACACACAATTTGCAAGACTATAACATTGTGTTCATAATGTAATTATAGAAGTATCATAACAACCATAGGGTCTAAAATCCACACATACAAACCCTTATCACCTTGTAATTACATGATTACACAACTACCACCACTGGCAATGGGGGATGCCACTGTGGGGGGTGGGGGGGGGGGGGGTGGAGGGCTAGTACAATCCCCTCTTCCCCATGTGGGCATCTAGCCTGAATACACTGTCCCACTCATTGATTCAATATGACTGAAGCAGCAGCATCACCTGGGAAAATGTCCGACAAGAATGGAGATAAAGAAAAGAAAAAGCATGGAGTGCACTGCATGGCTCCAGGATGTACAAACTGGTACTATAGGTGTAAGGAAAAAACTTTCCATAGACTTCCAACAAATGAATCGCAACAGAAAAGATGGCTGCAGAAACTGAAGTTGGCGTCTCCCCCATCTGCTAAATCAGCGAGAGTCTGCAGTGATCATTTTGTGGATGGCGATTACAAAACAAAAGACACCTATGATGAACAAGGACACTTGGTAAAAAAAAAACATCATTCTTGGTCAAAGATGCGGTTCCATCTGTGATCGATTTTTCCGCATACACCTTTGGCTCTACTGATTTCTCATTGGCAAAATCAGCCAAGAAGCAGAAGCTATTGGACACCAGATTGGCATGAGCAGCAGCCATGCAGGTTAATGAAATATTATTGTCATTGTGATTATGGTATCATTGTATTTATTTCTGGTAACATCTGTACATGTGTGCAACTCACAACTTCTATAAAATAATGAGTATAACAACAATAAAACATGCTACAGAATCAATCACACTTAACATAATGTCACTATTATGTATGTTAATGTGTCTATCCAATGACACTACCCATCATAACACAAGTCAGTTGGAAATATTACTTGGGAACACATTTAGTATTTTAATTTAGGCATATTAAGAGTGTCATCATAAAATATCCGTAGAATATCACTAGTATCCGATATTTAAAAAATCACAGATTAATACATTTATAAATAATCAAAGACGACGGTTTTTATCCCGCAAAACATTATGCACCCAAATGTGGATCTCACCTTTAAGAATCTGCAGTTTTGCTTTCCAAGTGACAAACAAGCACACCTTTTTTAGTTGGGGGTCAGAATAGTCGCCAGACAGCAGCTAGTAATATCACTGATCCCATGATTAAAATTAATAGTTACATGGGTGAAAAACATTTGGAACCTTACATTAGCACATAGCCTGCATTGTTACATGCAAGGGTTGTAAACATCATTATCAAAGTACAACAGAGGTCTTGGTAAAGCCTGTGGCTATGACCATATCAGTAATGAACATTTTAAGTATGCTAACGAAAAACTACATATTCTTATGTCTTTGTTGTATAGCAGTCTGTTAATACATGGTTTTTTACCTGATACTATGATGACAACAATCATAGCTCCTATCATTAAAAATAAATCTGGTGATTTGTCAGACAATAATAACTATAGACCCATTGCCCTTGCCACAGTAGCTAGCAAACTATTTGAATCATTAATATTATCCAGGGCTATCCCATTTCTCATTACATGTGACAATCAATTTGGATTTAAAAAGCATCACTCTACTGAGATGCTCATATTTCTGTTAAAAGAACTTTTTCGAAACTATATTGCTAATGGGTCTTCTATGTATGTTACTATGTTGGATGCCTCCAAAGCCTTCGACAAAGTTAACCACAGCAAGCTATTTGGTAAATTAATTGATCGTGGCTGTCCAGCTTTTATTGTACGCATTCTATACCACTGGTACGGTACCCAACAATTTACCATCAGATGGTGTCAGGGATTTTCTAGCTTTTTTACTGTTTCCAATGGTGTTAAACAGGGTGGAATCCTTTCCCCCCATCTTTTCAATGTGTACATGGACGACTTAAGCGTTAATCTAAACAAATTATATATTGGTTGTCTTTATGCTGGCACCTTAATCAACCACTTGATGTATGCTGATGACCTCTGTATTTTTTCTCCCAGTGTTGCTGGTTTGAGAAAACTTACTGATTGTTGTGCCAAGTATGGCGAATTGTTCAATATTACTTATAATGCCAAGAAGTCCTTTTGTATGGTTATTGACAACCAATCCCAGGACAGGAAACATTTTCATTGTATCCATCTCGATAACCATCCATTACCTTATACTACAAAATGTAAATATCTTGGTCATATAATCAACAATAACCTGACTGATGATGACGACATAGCCAGACAAAAAAGATGCCTTTATGCCCAAGCCAATGTATTAGCTCGAAAATTTTGTCTTTGTAATATTTCTACCAAAATTATTTTATTTCAAGCATACTGTGCTCCTATGTATACTTCTAGTCTTTGGTGCACATTCAAAAAATATAGCCTCAAAAGCATTACTGTCGCATACAATAATAGCCTCAGAATTTTACTAAACTTACCCCCAAGATGTAGTGCAAGTTTTATGTTTGCCACCAACTATATTAAATCCTTCAATGAACGCATTCGTTCATCAATATTCAGTCTTTTATGTCGTCTTCATCAGTCAGATAATATCCTTTTTATTAATTACCTTCATACCGACATTCATTTTAAGAGCCATTTGTACTCATACTGGAGGTCTTTATTGTACACATGTCATTAGTATTGTATTTATTGTTTAATCATTTTTAATTTTATTTTATTTTATATTTATTTTTACAACTTATTTAATTCATTTCCTCATATATTTAGACATAACTTTTTAAATTTTACACTTATATTTTTACGTTGATCTCATTGCTTTGATTGTATTATATGTATTGTACTTTTTTTTTTTTTTAATTGTATTTTATGTATACATATATGGACGTCTTGTCTGAAATAAACCTTATTATTATTATTATTATTATTACTAATTGCCATTAACAGCCTAGTGCAAATTAGGCAATAAGATCACAATCTTAGTACTGTCTTGTGTTTCCCAGCAAGAGTGAAAAGAATGTCTGAATGACTCGGAATACATACATATTAAAATATGCCAGGAAGGTTAGTCGCATAATGGAATCTGCACAGAATGCACCATTGAAAAGGCAATGTTCTATTTATTGCATGAATGTTGAAACACAACACCCTGGTCAGCCCACTGTCCACTGGTCCCATTGAGATCAAGTTGACCAGTGATCCTGGCTAGCAGTAGCAGACAAGCCACAAAGCAGATACCCAATGCACAAAACTGATATGGGGTTTGAGATGTGATTTCAAGGGACCTTCTCAAAAACCAAATCACCAGCATTACTTTTTGTTTTGGAGGCCCTTAGAATGATGCAATAAAATACAGATTTCTTGTGTACAGCAGCTCCACCACATGCAACAGCCATGCAAAAGTAGATTTGTTTAACATTTGGGGGAAAATAGTTTGGGGGATCCTGGAGGACCATACAGGGCCTGTGGAATAATTCAATCAAATTTAGATTTCTCATGCACAGTTACAATATCCACAGATGCATCTACACAAAATTATATCCTGGACACTTTCCGAAATGCCAATTACAAGTTGATTTATTCTGTTTTAATTTTTTATGATGTAGGTATTGCAACGAGAAAACAAAAGATGACAAAACAATATTATTTATATGTCTATCACAGAAGATACATACCATCTTACATATGTATCATTCTTTCAGATGGAGGATTCACAAATACATAGCACAACTTTCAAAGGATTCAGTGCACCATATGACATTGTCCCTCATGGCAGTATGGATGTCACATTGCAATGCCATTAACTCGTAGTGTCAAACTCAAACAGAGCCAGTGATTATGTCGCCAATGGGATACTTTATCGATGCAGTAATTAATATAGATGATATTGTTGTTCCATTGAATATTCATCATGACCATGGGTATGCGAAGTTGTTGTCGCAGTCCTGCATTCCTTCTTCGACCATGGCAGTCCTATCAATGTGGATGACACTTCGGATGTCCCAGTGTCATTGTCGCCATCTTCAGATCATTCTGTCTGCAACAGTCAGAAGGAAAAGACTGAAGAGAGTTATGCAGAATATGTCGTAGCGGGTGACAGCGATATCACTGATGATGAATCAAGCAGTTCTGACACTAATGAGAAACAGAGAAAGTGTTGTTGTTTACAAGAAACAAATAATTTCCCTTTTTTGCACTTGCAAAACACCCTGACTGGCATAACATGTCTGCTGCCGCTTGGAAGCATGCCATTGAACATGTGCAGTCATGATATGCAGCTAACCGATACATTCTGACAATTGATTTATAGTAATAGTAAACAATCATTATCTTATAATTAATTAGTAAATGGCAAAACTGTGTAATTCATCAATATCACATTGCAAAGTCAACGCTTTGGTTGATTTGTTTATGAAATACTGTAATAAAATGCTCACAGCATTTCACAAACAAACGATTGTTATGTAATTTTGTTACAGTATTTTGCAAACACATGAATTTTATGATTGTAAGACTACATATGTCATGACGTACACACCCGCACATATCCAATACATTGAATACAATACATTAATACTTCACTTCAATATTCTCATGTGAATTGCACATTGAATTGAATTCCTTATTACAAATCTATTTATTATTCAGACTATTATAAATTGCACAGCGGCACACATATCCAAATGACATTATTTTACATAAATTTAACAAATTGTATTAGCACTTTTAAATTGGAAATTAAATAATTATATATTAAAAGGATGCACACATCATCATGATCATGTAACATCTGGTAAAAAACAAAAAGTAAGTTTGTAACAAAGATTTACATTACGAATTTGAAGATAGATTTTTTTTAAATTTAATATGTGTAGCCATACAAGTATAATTGCTCTATTTAGGTTTGAATTGTTAAATTATTTTTCGATACATGTTGAACTACGTATTAGTAAGTACTTACCTACTAGCTATATTGGTCGAACGAACGAGTCTCCAGGCAAATCGCACATCGACAGCAGTCCGATACTCCCAACATCGACAGTTTTCGTGGTTAGTCATGACTCATGCAGGCATCTGTCAGCACGGTCGGGCAAGCCATCTCTCAACAACATGTCCGTCGACATTGGGACGCAGTATTCACACAAACATCATAATTATTCACACTGTTCAGACTTCAGCACCGTTGATCCCAAAGGCAAAGTCCAAGATCATCGATTCCATAAAAATGGCGAACCTCTGAGACTGAGTCTCTCGCCGTCTCGGCGGGCCGGGTTTAACGCCTCGTACCTCGGCTCGCACGCTGGTTGAAGCACGTGTGTCAACCTCTCACTTATGCTACAGATGCTTCCTCTGTCGGATCCATTTCTACTGTGATTTATCCAAGATCACTAGCAACTAGCGTTTCCTCTGACTGTAATGCAAAACACTTCCGACATATTTGTCAACAAAAGTAAAAAATAGTCCCGGTTGACCTGCCGTTCGGTAGCCCCGCCCCTTGAAGTCTGTCAATTCTGCTGTCGGGAATAAGGAATATTTTCATTGGTTAAAAATCGTTGACATTTAATTCCACCTTTTTATTTCGAATGCAAATAAATATTATTTGTTGACACATAGGACCCCTTTCGTGTATAATAAGGTACCATATCTTTGTTTTTGCGCAGAAATGTCTAATAACGAAGAAAACCGAAAAAAAACCAAAATTTTGCATGGGCTAGATGGGAGGTAATCAAACCACTCGGTTTGAAATAAAGATGGCGATACGCAGTGTTCAATGTCGACGATTTAGGCACTGAAAAAATATTTTTTTCCAGTTTGTCTGATAAGTGAATATGCTTCTGTCACCATTAATGTATACTTATATAGTGTACATTTAGGTATATGAAATGTTATAGTTGTGTTTCACTTCCCCTTTAAGGTTGAATAAAATATACAAAACGCTACACACGTCTCTGTCATTATTCCGTCTAAAACCTAGTATAGCTACGCTCGCATGCAACATTACATGGTGGCAGCGGTCTCAAAAGACACGTAAACGCACCACAGAGTTAGATCATTAATCTTTCCTCTATAGTAGTGGCGTGTTCTATTTATATCTATGATACGCACCTAGAAGACATGGAAGAAGACAACCAGTCGGTACAGCACGCTGCAAACCGCACTTCAGCCCCGTTCAGGTACCGTTACCCGATCGGTTCAATTTCACCTCGCCTGACACGTGGCCAGCATGGGTCCGACGCTTCGACAGCTTCCGAATCGCGTCAGGTTTGTCCAACCGCCCAACTAACGACCACATCAGCACCATGGTGTGTGCTATGGGAGATCAAGCCGAGGACACATTAAACACCTTGCATGTCCCAGACGACGCTTCCTACGAGGAGTTAAAGCAGACGCTTGATGCGTACTTCGGCGTTCGACGCAAACTCGTCATAGAACGAGCGAAATTGAATCGTCGTTCACAACAACCGGGGGAATCTGTGGATGTATATATCCAAGATTTATACAGATTAGCCGAACATTGCGACTACGGAGAACAGGATGACGCCTGTCCGACCGCCTGCAGGCGCAGGCCGACTTGACACTTGATCAGTCAGTGCAGCTGAGTCGGCAAGCCGAGGCTCGGAAGCTGCAACGGACCGTTGTACGCGGCGGGGACACGAAACTCAATACGACGACCGTCGAGATGATCAAGCGGGGTCAACGATCTACGGGGAAACATAGCGCAGCGACGCCCAAGCATCACGCCGGCAAGTGCAATTGGTGCGGTCAGCTGCAGCATGACCGGAAAGTTTGCCCTGCGCGACAAGCCATTTGTCACAACTGTCAGAAACCGAGCCACTTCAGCTCCGTGTGCCGGAGCAGTCCACAAATAAAGCCACGTGGCAAGTCGCACGTGCACAGCGTCGGCGATATTTTCTTGTGTGAAATCGACGACCAAGGAAACTGCTGGGCGGCTGACATTACGGTGAATGGACACCCAACTCGCTTCAAGTTAGACACTGGCGCCAGCGTGTCAGTACTGAGCGATAAGACACCATGGCTGAACAACTGTCAACTCGACAGACACCCAATCAAGCTCAGGGAACCGGGCGGTATACCACTCCCAGTGATCGGCGCCTTGAAAGTAACCATACGTTACCAAAACAGGGAAATCGTGGAAACAGTGTACGTTCTCAGAAACCAACCAACGTCTCTCCTGAGCAAGGCTGCATGTGTATCTCTCAAGATAATTTCACGCGTTGACGAGTTCAGCGATAGTGCGACCCCAACTTTCGGTGCTGAGTTCCCAAAGCTATTTACGGGACTTGGCAAACTGAATACAGACTACCGCATCACACTGTAGCCTGGGGCCACACCATTCTGACACACTACAGCAAGAACAGTTCCCCACCCCTTGCTTCAGAAGGTTAAGAAGGAACTGGATTCTATGTTGAAACAAGGAGTCATCAGCCCAGTTACAGTGCCAACTGAATGGTGCTCCGGTATGGTGCCTGTTCTCAAGCCAGACGGTCGAGTGAGGATTTGTGTCGATCTCACACAACTCAACCAAGCTCTGCGTCGACAGACACACCCCATGATGTCAGTGGACGAAAGTCTAGCAAACCTCGGGAAGAGTAAGATCTTCACCAAGTTAGACGCGAACAGCAGCTTCTGGCAATTGCCTCTTTGCGAGGAATCCAAGCTATTGACCACCTTCATCACGCCCTTTGGTACGAGTGAAAGACATGCTTGTATCACCCGAGATACTTGCACATTACGATCCAGATCGCCCAACTGTGATCGCAGCATACGCATCTTCGGAGGGTATGATGATGGCAGACGTCGTCCAGTTTGCTATGCATCCCGATCGCTCACCGACACAGAGAAACGCTATGCTGTCATAGAGAAAGAAGCTCTCGCAGCAACCTGTGCTTGCGAGAAGTTCAGAGAGTATGTGATGGGGCTAAGCTTCACCCTCGAAACTGATCACAAACTTTTCGTCCCTCTTTTGAAATCAACAGAGCTAGCCAAGATGCCACCTCGCATCCAACGGTTTCGAATGAGACAGATGCGATACAGCCCGGAAATCGAATACGTACCAGGAAAGCAACAGACGACACCTGAGGCTTTGTCTCGCGCTTCAGTGAACATCCCAGAGAAGACAGATGTCATGTTTCTCGAAGAAGTGGAACACTACGCGACAACCACGGTGACTGTACTTCCGGCTTCGGAAAAACGTCTACAGGACATTTCCACGGCACAAAAAGACGACGAAGTATGCGCAGAGGTGCGGCGATATTGCCATGAAGGCTGGCCTGCATTCATGGCGTAAATTCCGTTACTGCGTGCATACTGGGAGAGCGGAAGCCATCTCGCTATTATCAATGACCTACCGCTCTACGATGAGCGCATAGCCATGCCGCGTTGCATGCGACTCGACACTTTGACAATCATCCACGAGGGACACCTTGGGATCTCAAAGTGTCGCTCTCGAGCCAACCAAGCAGTCTGGTGGCCAGGCCTCTCCAAGCAGATCGAGGAGATGGTCTCGGCTTGCCACATCTGTGCGAAGGTGCGGGCCAGAGCCAAAGGAGACTTTAATGTCAGCTTCCTTCCTCTCTCGTCCGTGGGAGAGTGTCGGAGTAGATCTATTTGAACTCCATGGGAAAGTGTACATAGGCATTGTTGACTATTACTCCACATGGGTGGAGTATCGAAAGCTGACCAGTTTGACATCAGAGCACACCATTGAAGTACTGAAAGAAATGTTTCCAACACACGGAATTCCAGACCTCATTTTGACAGACAACGGTCCACAATTCAGTGCCGAGTCGTTCGCACAGTTTGCCCAGTCGTACGGCTTTACGCACACAACAAGTTCCCCGAGGTTCCCACAGGCTAACGGTGAAGCGGAACGAGCACTGAGAATTCTGAATGAGATTCTGGAAAAGAACGAAGATCCTCACCTCGCTCTCCTAACGCAGCGCACGACACCGTTTTATATACTCAACGGACTGATCGAGCCCATCTCAACTACTGATGGGACGCCGCCTGCGAACACGACTACCAGTCATCCCAAGTACTCTCCTACCAGGCGTAACTGGTAGATATCTTCATAATGCAAAGGCGAGAGAAGCTGTACAAAGAGCAAAACAGCAACAGCAGTACAACAGCCGACACAGAGCGAAAGATCTCACCCCGTTGCAGCCAGGGGACAAAGTATGGGTCCGGACCAAGACCGCTATGGCACAGTGGTAGAGCGAGCGCCACAGCCACGATCGTATCTCGTACAGACGCCAACAGGAGTAATAAGACGAAACCGATCTGCACTGGTCACAACGGAGATTCGTCAGCAGATTCAACGCGACGACCCGACTCCTACATCGACCACTCCTGATGAGGCAGAAGATCCTCCTGCAACCCCGAGCCAAAGCACTACACCACCATCGTCACCACGACCGACAACAGCACAGTCTCCTGGCGTGACACGCAAGAGATCGGGATGCGTGGTAAATCCACCAAGTCGCCTGGACTTGTAGTAGTGTAATGAACTCGTGTACACATACTATGGTAAAGACAGTATTCTGGGGTTATGTGCTTGGAACCTCTGCCCCATAGTAGTCTAGGCCTAGATCATCTCGCCTATCTCGAAAAGGGAGAGGTAGTATTAGCACAAATGCCCTCAAGGCTTTGATGCACTATGGACAATGCTACACACATCCGGGTAGCTATGACCCATATTTAGGGTTGAATAAAATATACAAAACGCTACACATGTCTCTGTCATTCTTTCGTCTAAAACCTAGTATAGCTACGCTCGCACGCAACATTACACCCCCCTGTGGCGATAAAGCGTCGCTACGATTGGTCAGTGACAAAGGATTCCCCAGGCTGAGCGCGCTGATTGGCTGTTGGCAGGAAAGCCCTGCGACACAGAACATTTTCTTCGCAGTTCGCCAATTTAGCCTTGTTTTACTTCGGTCATAGTATTGTTTGTTATCGAAGATGTCTGGAAGACACGGAAAAACCAAACGGCAGTTTCGTTTAAAACCACTGTCTAGACGCCGACAGTTCGGTGATCCGGAAAACGCAGGAAAGCGATGATGATGTGAGTGCCGATGCACCCGTCGTGGCTACCGTGCGTGGACCGAGCGTTGACCCAGTTCAGCTTGATGTACGTATAAGCAATCAACATTTGCATCAGGATATCATTCATAATATTTTCAGGCAACTAATGTCTTGCCAGCTTATGATAACAAGGGCTGAATATTAATTATCCTGACACCAGTATTCAAAGATGCCATAACGCTAGGGCCAGGCTAATTTATTAGGTCACGCTCTTTGTGATTGTGTCAGTGACTGTCAGTGTCAGTGTCAGTCTGGCACTGTAATGTTCTGTATGTTTACATTTTGCACACAATTATGTCTATATTTTTATACTATGCCACATACGTTAGTATATGTGATGTATGTTATACAAGGATTATTGTTATGTCAGACATAATCACATATATTGTGACATAGTTTGATTGATATCATTTTCAAAAATATGAATGTCAAAACACAAAACCTGTGCCTGTTATATTGATGTCAGTTATCATTGCCCAGTTCATTAGATCAGGAGTTAGTTTTGATATTTTGCTACTTGTCAGACATATAATATACTAACAAATAATTTTATATGCAGGTTGATTCTGAGTTGGAGCCCCCTCAGCCATCAACGTCTACAGCCACAACCACCGTCTCGGCTACCAAGCGAATGTTTGGGTACAGACAGGGCCTGCCACTGCGTGCACACATCAGTGCTGCTGAGTGACGTCAACGCCCCATCGAGACAGCATTTGTTTGCTGCTGCATGGTGTCAGCACTGGTGAGAGGCTTGGCGTGTACCGAGTGCAGTGAGCCAACATTGAAGATTGGTGCCATCGACCGTCGCCTCGGCCTTGTGTGTCTGTTCGAGACGTATTGCACTACGTGTGAGGCAGTGCTGAACTCGACGCTGTCGTCCGACCGAGTCGACAAGGAAAGCAGGCAACGGGCCTTTTGTTGTCGTCCGCCATGCTGTGGCTGCAACCATGGACATGGGTGTGGGCCATGCGGGTCTTGTGAAGCTGTGCCGCTTCATGGACATGGAGCTTTTGCAGCACAAGTCGTACTCGAGACACGTGAAGGCTGTCACTGCTGCCAACATGACGGTGGTGAGCAGCCTATTTGACGATGCTGCCAACGCTATGCGTCAGATGTTCAGAGAGCGTGACCCATCGATCACCGAAGACTCCATCCTCGACCTGACTGTGACTTTCGATGGGTCGTGGATGAAGAGGGGACATAACTCCCTGTACGGCATCGGCTGTGTAGTCCACGTGGAGACAGGACTGGTGTTGGACTTGGCAGTGCTTTCGCTGTACTGCCAACGCTGCGCGATTGCGAAGAGCCAGTGTCGAGGAAACCGCGCCAAGTTCAACAGATGGCTCGACTTGCACACCGAGTGCAACCAGAACTATCGTGGCACCTCGAGAGGGATGGAGGTCGAGGCTGCAGAGATCCTGTGGAATCGCTCCATGGAACGGGGTTCCGGTACACCACGATGGTCTCCGACGGTAACTCCAAGTCGTTCAAACACATGACCAACTTGCGTGTGTATGGTGACGTGGAATTGCATAAGGAGGAATGCGTCAACGACGTCGCCAAACGACTCGGCACAGCCCTGCGCAAGTTGGCAGCATCCGGCAAGAAGAGTGGAGTCACCCTCGCAGGACGGGGTTTCGGCCGGCTTACCAAAATCACCATGGGCAAGTTAGAAGAGTTCTACTACCTGGCAGTTCGTGGCAACACTGGCAAGCTGAACAAGATGCCACTCCGACAAGAGTCTCCTAGAGCGATGTCTGCAAGGCAAGACACAGAACCCAAATGAGAGCCTTCACTCCAAGATCTGGGCCAAGTGTCCGAAGTCGGGATTTGTTGGCCTGCAACAAGTGCTCTCTGCCACATGTGCTGCTGTAGCAGAATTCAACAGTGGGGTGGAGGTGACCATACGGCGTCTGTGTGGCACCATGGGCATCGCTTCAGGAGAGAGCGACTCATCGGATCGGCCGAGAAGGCCGACAGGAAAAGAATCCGGGAATCGGAGCGGCAGGCTGAAGCATCGACGAAGACTGCACGACGGGTCCGCAGATTCACTCGGGCGGCCGAGGCTGACGCTTCAGCCAGTGACTATGCCGCTGGAGGATTCTAGAGCGAATCCAGAACAATTCAAGTTCAAATGAACTGGAGAAAGACTGGAGTTTTAGCTGCAGTTCGATTTTTGTGTGATAACAATTACATTTATGATGTCTAATATAATGTTTATACACATTTTCTCACAACTATTCGTACATCTGTGATATATATTTGTAGCCGGAACAAAAATTGATCGATTTTTAGTACGTCTGTTTTATCATCGGTGTGCTCTTTTTATTTCTCGATGCGATCTAACTGCAGTGGCTCTGCCGCTTCGAGATGATACGTTGAAGCAATTTGCAGCAGGATCAATATTGGGACGTCTATTTTAGTCGCATCCACCGCAAACGACAGAATGCCGCGTGTGTAATCACACAAATCAATACTTGTATGGCGTCCAGGTCATTAGTCTTTGGCGGTCTGCCGCCAGTAAGCCCCCGAGCATGTCGTATCCGGCCTGCCCGGCGCCACAGCGAGGCTGTCTCATCTCACGAGACCGGCCGTTGACTGCGTGTTCCATTCCGCTTGCGTCAGCCGCTTGTATACGACGTGTGTTTCGTTTCTCAGAGTCACAACTCGCGCTTAAGCTGAAGTCTAGGTGAGTCTTGTGGCCATCTTGGTGACTATTGAAGTGAAGACGACTATGCCATTTATAAAGAAGCACTTATCCAATATACAGCTGAAATTAGAAATTCAAAGAGTAGCTACGAACAAAAATTAGTTTTTTTTATATGAAACATAACAGCAAGAGTTGTTATGCCTATGTTCGAAGTAAACAGAAAGTTCATGATAAGGTCCTCTAGAAGGTAGTGATTGAAACATAATAACAGAGGGATTCTTAATTAGTCCAGGACCTGCCCTATAGGCCCGTAGACATTTCGTAGATGTCGAAGTTTGACTATTGATTTGAGTAATATATACATATGGCTTTAATATTCTACTAGGTGGACATTTCAAAAATGGGCATAACGTGGCGACGGCCATTTTTCAAAATGGCTGCCAAATTTAATATCCCCGTATCTTAATAAATATGGGATGCAGAGCACAAACTGTTCGGCGGACATCGACTTGCTCGCAAAAAGTGTATTTTCATATTTTTTTTTTTTTCGCATACCTGCATCTCATATCATTATATCAGACCACTTGTTTCAAATAATAATATTATCTTACATTGTTAGGAGCCTGAGCCAGTTTCTGTACAGATCAGTGATAATTGAAACACATGCGTGAGTGACGAATGGGCATTCCATTTATTGCACACAGAAATTATAGACATGGAATACCGAAGACCTCTTATATCGGAGTGACAAACACAATTGATTGTAAGTGCCATAATAGGTGGTGCGCCTTTGAGTTTCAATGTTCAAGGACACAGGCACTAAAAGGTTACTAAATGACATACAATAAAATGGGCATTTGTCATTGTTGCAGCTACAGTGTGCTGGTGACGGAAATTCATCAACTCTACAATATAAAGAGACCACCCAGTGCTACACGTCACTAATTAAGGTTAGTCATAGTATGTATATATGTGCATTAATTTATATACATTATATGAGGTATATAAATAAATTAATAAATATATATATATATATATATATATATATATATATATATATATATATATATATATATATATATATATATATATGCAATTTATGTGTATGTATTTCTGTCTTTTCAGTCCTCCAGTCTCTCCCACCTTCTCCCGCTTCCTGCTTTTGTAATACATACACGCATGTACGCACGTATGTATGCATGTATATTTGTTTAGTATTTATTTATTATCCCTCCCTCCGTTCCCCTTCCTTCCATTCTTACCAGCTTCCCTCCCTCCCTCTATTTATCCCATTCTCTCCCTCCTACTCCTCCCCTATGATTACAGATATATTTCTTTGCGGCCAAAACATATGTATTGTAAAATGATTATGTATGGTAAAGTTCATATAATCGTTCTGAAATCCTTAAACTGTTTACAAAACAATTACGGTAGCTCACAAGATATTTGTGTTTGACTAAGTGTTTCTTTGGGCACCTCAAGACCTCTCAAAACTTAGATGTCCACATGTTGTCTGTGTCTGCCTGGGCAAGCTGGCAGACAGTAGTAGCGCTTACTGATGTTTGTTCCTGGCAGTCGCATTTCTTAACTGAAGGTGATGTTTCATCTCATTGAGGTACCACAATAACTAATCCGACAGAGGGCGCTGTGACACAACTAGGGTCTTTTAGGGTCGATGCAGAAAAGGATGTTTAAAATCATCTATAGCTCGCCGTATGCATCACACGAGACTGCTACGTCTTCACATATAGTTAAATATTGATACTGTATAACATGTCCGTCAATATGAAAGCATAATGTCTACAGTAATGTACATTAAATACAGTCGATGAAACGCCGTGGGACGGTCGATTGAAAGCAATGCAAACATGGCGTTGTTTGGCTGTTCTGTCTATTGACCACACATACGGGATGCCCACATACAAAGTATCGCTGGCAACGCGCCTGCACGGTAAATAGCTAATTGAGGATGATTTAAACAAGCGTTCAGCAAAACATGCAAACAAATCCACGTTAGTCGTTGGAGGCGCTCTTACGCAACTAGGGTCTAGTTGTGTATTAGCGCCTCTACCGACTAACGTAGATTTGTGGAAGCCCATTCCAGCTTCAATTCTTTGAAATTTATTTTGATTCAATTCCAAATCGTTTTTCAGTTTGTTTCTAATTCCTTCTATTCATCCAATCGCAGTTCCCCCAACTCCCCCTCTTCCCCCACCCTACCACCATCCCCTCTCCCATTTTTACACAAGGCATTGGGACAAGGCGAACTAGCTTCTCATTCACAGTTTTCATACAATTAATTGTGATGCTGGGTAGTGTACAAGTCTTTGGCTTTGAGGACATTTTTCATCTTATGATCCAACATATCTTGATCACTATGTAACGGGCTTTGGTCTGTGGAGCTATTGTTCACAGGAGCTTTTGTTCACGCACCATAAAAACTACCTGCAAATAAGTATAAATACACCTGTGAAATACAAGTGTAAATACATTTTATTACTGTAGCAATAGCCTTCATTCTGTCAGTCATCTTTTGCTGCAGGCGAACATTGTTCATGTAGCTCTCTCCTGTTTATATGTGTGCATATGTGGTGAGTGTGGCTTCAGTACAACAACGCCACTTACAATGTAGTGTTTCTTTTAGTTGTACACCGATATTTTCTAAAACCGCAAATATATGTTTATTTTTATTATGTACGTTTTGTCATTCCAGCTCTATCATGGGGAACTTGATCCGCAAGTGTTGTTGTCCCACTGAGGCCATCTGCAAGTGTTGTTGTCCCACTGAGGCCATCTGCAAGTGTTGTTGTCCCACTGAGGCCATCTGCAAGTGTTGTTGTCCCACTGAGGCCATCGGCAAGTGTTGTTGTCCCACTGAGGCCATCTGCAAGAGTTGTTGTCCCACTGAGGCCCAATCACCGAATCCAGCCCAGGTACCCCTGGTACCCCAGCCACCCAGTGGACAAACTGCGCCCCCACCAGCAGTCGGCCCCTCTCCCTTCCAGCCATCTAGTGGACAAACTGTTCCTTCACCAGTGATCGGCAGGTTGAATAACCCGCTCTACATTAACTGGTTGAAGGCAGTTCGAGGACTTGTCTTAACCATTGATGTACTGCGGGGTATCTGTGATACGGAAATGCAGGCTTGGCATCGACAGCTTGTCAGTAGCAGTCGTTGGGGCAACACACAGTGCAGTGGCTCGTGTTCAGCTAAAGATGTGAAGAACCTGAAAGTCCCCAGGTGTCGCACAGGCGTGTGTCCAACCTGGCTGGCAGCGATACAACTGGAGCGTAGACGGCCTAACACCCGGCTGATAGCCAACAATGCTGACATCAACCAGTTGCCGAAAGAATACTGGCAAGTCGCCAAGCTGTTTATGAATCCGGGACAGGACGCGGCCAGTGTGTTATCGTCAGACACCGATGCGTCAGGCATCATCAATCTGATCCAGAACTGCAAGCGCTTTGTAAACATCATCGACTCAACAAAAACCGATGCTGTGAGTATAACACATGCACGTGTACACACTCAATCAAGCATTTATACACATTATCTTGTATTTGATGCAGAAAAATCCTGCTGTTACCTGCTGTGTAAACATCCTGGGCTAAGACAAAAGGAACCCAGGTTTCTTCCGTGCAGGGGAAGAGCTACCCACTAGTTGGAACAGTAGTACAGATAAGGACAGTCTAATAAACCTGCCTGTCAATTAGTCTACAGTAGTCAAGCCAAAGACAACATTCCACCCACTATGATACACTTAATCTACAAACACGGGTCATGTATTTGAATCATGTTTGAACAATTTTTTTTAATGAGAATGTAATTGAATCGTATTTGAATACAAATTATTAACATAAAGTTATGATGACTGTCGATTGGACAGTCTACAGTCGTGAAGTAACCACGTCTAATGTAATGATGACTGTCGATTGGACAGTCTACAGTCGTGAAGTAAACACGTCTAAAGTTATGATGACTGTCGATTGGACAGTCTACAGTCGTGAAGTAAACACATCTAAAGTTATGATGACTGTCGGTTGGACAGTCTACAGTCGTGAAGTAAACACATCTAAAGTTATGATGACTGTCGATTGGACAGTCTACAGTCGTGAAGTAAACACATCTAAAGTTATGATGACTGTCGGTTGGACAGTCTACAGTCGTGAAGTAAACACATCTAAAGTTATGATGACTGTCGGTTGGACAGTCTACAGTCGTGAAGTAAACACATTTAAAGTTATGATGACTGTCGATTGGACAGTCTACAGTCGTGAAGTAAACACATCTAAAGTTATGATGACTGTCGATTGGACAGTCTACAGTCGTGAAGTAAACACATCTAAAGTTATGTTGACTGTCGATTGGATAGTCTACAGTCGTGAAGTAATCAACTAGGAATTAGTCTGCCTTCCTGGCAATGGAACATATCAGTCGACCTTTCGCTGACCTGGTCAGAATTCACAAGACCAGGTGTGGTGGTTGCCAGGTAAAACGAACACTGCGTTTCACAATTCCCTTGAGGGGTGGTCAGTTAGTCGGCACACTTGGACCCGGCGGTGGCGCTTGTGAATTTCCTGGGCCTGGACGCGCGACCACCGCCTCCGATGTTTCAACTCTGGGCTGTCTGGCCTCAGGTGATTTGGTGCGATACAGGTTGTCCTCGCGTTGGACCCTGGTCGGTGTATTGGCGGTGTGACAGCTGCTACTTGTGTGACCCTAAAATAAGCTGTCGCCCGGGCGCACTCGGTGTTGATTTCTGGCCTGATTCGTGCGTGTATTCGCTATGCACCGACCATTGACATTCGAAGGTGTCCAGACATGCCACATTTTTGGGATGGCAATCCGTATTTTTGACCTACAGTTCTGTAACAATCCGTATCACTAATCAAATATTCGAGTTAACTGGACTAAGTTATTAAGGTATTATTTTTTTAAACGGGTTTTCCACGGATTTTCGACGTGTTTTCGATGTGTATGTGTTTGAAATGTCATTCTGCACCACTCCCGCTGAAATAAAGAAGTCAGATATATTGCTTAAATGTGTTTTAGATCAATTTAATGCCGTCGAGTCGACGTAAATAAGCCGATGTCACATAGCGTGTGCATTTCGAAGTCGAAAAACAATTAGCCATATTTTATAAATGTATGCTTAAAACAAATGGATCTGCATTCGTCTGGGGAGCGCTATGTATTGCTCACGCCCAGTGACATCGGCTTATTTACGTAAATTCGACATTAAATTGATATAAAACGCAATATAACATATATCCGACTTCTTTTAGCTTGTGTGTTGCAGACTGATATTCCAAAGAAATTCACATCGAAAAAAACGTGGTAAAATCGTTTTGAAAAGGCCCTAATACTTTATGCCCGACAACTGGAAAATGACTCCCAAGTTTTACTTCACTTCAACACGTTTAAACTGCGTATCGCAAAACAGACCGTATCGTCAAATAATAGCAGTTTATTTCAGCAGTTTGCTCTTATATCGAAGTTTCACGGGCAAGCGTCAACATCTTGAAATAAGATAATGCAAGCGATTTCTTTGAATTCGGCGTCGAGCTCCATTTCCTGTACTGCTTTTCATAATCGTCACGCGCCTGCCACGCGCCTGCCACGCGCCCCTTTCCCACCCGTTGAGTCACCTGCCGCAGTTTTCAGAACAATTAATTTGCCAGCGCGCCATCTGTTGAGCGCTACAATAAACTAATCGGTGGTTTAGTCCGTTCGTTTCGAATTTATTTCCTTAGTCACTAACAGTAAACGATTAGTCCATTATACTGTACAGTTTTGTGACGCATACAAGGCCATAATGTGTTTAAAAATAATGTCTTCATAAATTTAGTTAAAATCCGTACAAAAATGAAGTACGGCCGTACCACTTAAAAAACCGCCAAAATCCGTATCGGATACTGGTAATCCGTATAATGTGGCAAGTCTGGGTGTCGTCTGTTGTGTTGGTAGTGTTTCCCATTATGTTGGTCAATATAAAATCTCAGCGGCTGACAACAGTAGCGTGCAGCCAATTCTCAGAGCCCGAAAATGGAATCATGCTCACTGGATCTTCAGACAAAGGTACAGGGAGATCCTCCGTGACATGGATTAGACAAATCGGGGCAAGCTTCCAGCAGGTGTGTTAGTTGACATGCACATCTCGACCTGCAGATTTTATACGGTATCTTCAAAACTGTCCATTTTTAATTACAAGTTATGTTTACTTTGATATTTATTTATCGGTAATGCATGTTGTCAACAATATAATGAAATATGCATTTTGTTGAACTCAGCTACATTCTTGTCCATTGGCTGGCTGAGTAGAGTGGATGTATTCCACCGTTTTTTTGCACGATCCTGCCATTGACCAGTCATGTTGCAGTGTTCAAATTGGCTGTTTTGTCTTGTTTTGTTTGGTTTTGGTACTGGCCGACACTCCTGGTGGAGTCAAACGGTCAGGGTTGGGTGCGCGTGCTTGTTGGGTTATGCATCATAGCTTGTCTGAAGCGTTGTGGTACAGGAATATTGACAATTGCATCTGGTATGGAATTCCAATCTCTTATCGTGCTATGGAAATATGAAAATTATAGTAGTTCTTATTGGTGCGGATAACGTTGAGTGTTTATTGTTTAAATGCCTTGATAGGCGTTGTACGGGCTGGAGGAGGTTACTGACAGGCAAGTATAGGTGTCCAAAGATGGCTTTATGGAATATAGTGAGGCGTCTGTTTGTTTGTCTGGTTATTAGTTGTTTAACTGTTTTAGCGTTTCTGACACAAAGCACGCTTCTCCAGAAGCATAGTCGTTAAGTCAAAACAGATTTTTGCCTCTTTGGACTGTTTCAATTTGGTTGACGTGGATCTGGGAGTGGGGATACCATACTGATGATGAACATTCTAGAAGTGTTCGGACTAGGGTTGTGTAAGCAGTTATCTTGGTGTTTATGAGGCATGAGTGGAGATTGATAGTAAACTGTGGTAAAATTGCAGTCCCTATAACTATAAAGTTGTCATAAAGTGTTACATAAAAAATTAGGTTGGTAACAATTTAAACGTATACAAAATTTGAATGATTGCTTTGATAAAAAGTGAGTACCTCTTTGTTTTTAGATGGTCTGCATCAACGATTCGTAAAATAAAATGTTATCAATAATCACAAACTCTCAATATAGTCTAAAGGATTTCACCAGAACATATTGAGCCGTATATTCAGAACAATGCTTTTGTTTCAACCTCCAACAAACCGAGATACCAATCCCTACCAGCGGTGTGTCTACACGCTTGGAGGCTGTCCAGCGATCCCTCCAGGAGAGGGGATTGTTACATGGTGCTTCAGCCCAGATCTTTAAGGGCCGTCGCCAGTCCTCACGAGTCGCTGGTCATTTTGTATCCGGATACTGACTTTGTGGCAAAGAGTCATATTTTGGATTTTGTTGCCGAACCGATTAAGCTGCAGGCCTTTACTTCGGTGGGGGCACGCGGATAAGAATCTCTGTCCGGTCAGGGCCTTGCTCCATTACGGGAAGATGACCTTGAATCGAGACTTTCGGAAGGGTCGCCGGAGACTTTTTGTTTCCTATAAATTTAGCCAAGACTGATTAGTTTAAACGAGCTACAACCTTAGCTAGCTAAGCAGATCGAACTCGCTTATGAGTCGGAAAGAGGTAATTATCAGGCCTTGCAGTTAGCCCAGGTTTCGGTTCATGAAGTACACACCCTGTCAGCTTCCTGGAGCATATTTCGTGCGTTCCCATGGACGCGATCATGGAGACATGCAGCTGTCGGGCAAAGAGTACATTTTCGGATTATTACTTGCGCAATATGCGCTTCTTTCCAGGACGATGTGTTTGTCCTGAAGCCCTCCATGGCGGGTCAGTAAGGTTCTCAGTTCACATACGACTAGCTGCACTTGGCTGTTGTGCATTTCACTTTACTGATTGGTTTATTTGTTGGCGTGATTCATGCACTTCCCACCACCTACCGTATAAATTCATCTCAGATGTGTTCACAAGGTAATCGTAAAATGTAGCATTTAATTTTTGTTTTTATTATTAGTAATTTATTTATTTATTAGTAAACACATCAACTATCTCACCCGCCTCCCCTCTTTAGGTTGACGCCGTCAGCCAGTCGGTATATAAGACGACGAAGTTGTACAGGAGGACATCTTCACTTGTTTGACTATATATGTGTAAATCATATAGGACAACATATTATCCAAGAGAATATCTCAGATATGTTCATGTGGTAAGTATTAATAATAAAAAAACTAAAATTAATGCTAAATGTTACGAATGTTTGGCTGGAGTGCATTTTAGAAGTGATAGAAGTTAATTACTAGGGAGAACTTGTTCCAGTTCCGTGTCACGAATTGGACTGAATAATTAATGTTTTAATTACGTCTGATATATTTTATCACGGTGTATTTCTGTGCTAATATACTTCGATATACACGGTAGTTTTACATAATATTTCCTCTGATGTGTTTCAGGTAAGAAAAACACGCAACTCGCTCATGCACCACAAAACCATGGAGTTGACTCCGTCCGAGCTCTCCGACGCCATTCACACAATGGCAGACCTGCTCATTGACCTCCACCAGCGTCACGGTGACCCGGCCATCCCACCGGTTGTGACAGAAATTCAACAGGTAACGATTATCACAGCAAATTACTTCAACAATATATGGGCATGTTTAATGTGTGTTTATTCTATAACTAGTTCTATTAACCAGTTATATTAAGAAGACACTAAATAAATAACTGGCTTTGCATTATGAGTTCAGATACTGTTGACTACTACACATATGCCATGATCCATGCAATTCAAGTCAAAATTGTAAAACGGAATATAACTTGTAGATGCCGCCGCTTGCCTAAGTTACAATTACATTATTCGGATCAAGATATTTATGTATATATAAATATATATATATATATATATATATATATATATATATGCATATATATGTATGTATATATATATACATATATATATATATATATATATATATATATATATATATATATATATATATATATGTGTATATATATATATATGTATATATATATATAGAAATAAATAAATAAATATATATATATATATATATATATATATATATATATATATATATATATATATATATATATATATATATATATATATATATACATATCTTGATCCGAATAATGTAATTGTAACTTAGGCAAGGGGCGGCATCTACAAGTTATATTCCGTTGTACAATTTTAACTTGAATCGTATGTGCAATTTGAAGTAAACTACCCCCAACATCTTTAAAAAAATCTAATTGCCGGGTTTTTGGTTTTACTACCCGATGTACAGGATTCATTTCTATTGAGCAGTCAATTTATGTGCGACAAAAAAACGCAGGTTTTGAGAAGTTATCCTGTGTACAGTAACACCTGTCCAGGGTCAACTTTGTTACTGGTGACCTGTCCAAGGTGAATTTGTTACTGGGTGAACCCCGTCACTGGTGACAACATGTCTTGTGTGAACCCTGTCACAGGTGACAACATGTCCTGGGTGAACCTTGTCACAGGGGACAACATGTCTTGTGTGAACCCTATCACAGGTGACAACACGTCCTGTGTGAACCTTGTCACAGGTGACAACATGTCTTGTGTGAACCCTGTCACATGTGACAACACGTCCTGTGTGAACCTTGTCACAGATGACAACATGTCCTGTGTGAACCTTGTCACTGATGACAACATGTCTTGTGTGAACCCTATCACAGGTGACAACACGTCCTGTGTGAACCTTGTCACTGGTGACAACATGTCCTGTGTGAACCCAGTCACAGGTGACAACATGTCCTCGGTGAACCATGTCACAGGGGACAGCATGTCTTGTGTGAACCCTATCACAGGTGACAACACGTCCTGTGTGAACCTTGTCACAGGTGACAACATGTCCTGGGTGAACCCTGTCACAGGTGACAACATGTCCTGGGTGAACCCTGTCACTGGTGACAACCTGTCTTGGGTGAACCCAGTCACCGGTGAAAACATGTCTTGTGTGAACCCTGTCACTGGTGACAACATGTCTTGTGTGAACCCTGTCACTGGTGACAACATGTCTTGTGTGAACCCTGTCACAGGTGACAACACGTCCTGTGTGAACCTTGTCACAGGTGACAACATGTCCTGTGTGAACATTGTCACTGGTGACAACATGTCTTGTATGAACCCTATCACAGGTGACAACACGTCCTGTGTGAACCTTGTCACTGGTGACAACATGTCCTGTGTGAACCCAGTCACAGGTGACAACATGTCCTGGGTGAACCCTGTCACAGGGGACAACATGTCTTGTGTGAACCCTATCACAGGTGACAACACGTCCTGTGTGAACCTTGTCACATGTGACAACATGTCTTGTGTGAACCCTGTCACAGGTGACAACATGTCCTGGGTGAACCCTGTCACATGTGACAACATGTCCTGGGTGAACCCTGTCACTGGTGACAACATGTCTTGGGTGAACCCAGTCACAGGTGAAAACATGTCTTGTGTGAACCCTGTCACTGGTGACAACATGTCTTGTGTGAACCCTGTCACTGGTGACAACATGTCTTGTGTGAACCCTGTCACAGGTGACAACACGTCCTGTGTGAACCTTGTCACAGGTGACAACATGTCCTGTGTGAACCTTGTCACTGGTGACAACATGTCTTTTGTGAACCCTGTCACTGGTGACAACATGTCTTGTGTGAACCTTGTCACTGGTGACAACATGTCCTGGGTGAACCCAGTCACAGGTGACAACATGTCTTGTGTGAACCCTATCACAGGTGACAACATGTCCTGTGTGAACCTTGTCACAGGTGACAACATGTCTTGTGTGAACCCTGTCACAGGTGACAACACGTCCTGTGTGAACCTTGTCACAGGTGACAACATGTCCTGTGTGAACCTTGTCACTGGTGACAACATGTCTTGTGTGAACCCTATCACAGGTGACAACACGTCCTGTGTGAACCTTGTCACTGGTGACAAAATGTCTTGTGTGAACCCTATCACAGGTGACAACACGTCCTGTGTGAACCTTGTCACTGGTGACAAAATGTCCTGTGTGAACCCAGTCACAGGTGACAACATGTCCTGGGTGAACCGTGTCACAGGGGACAACATGTCTTGTGTGAACCCTATCACAGGTGACAACACGTCCTGTGTGAACCTTGTCACATGTGACAACATGTCTTGTGTGAACCCTGTCACAGGTGACAACACGTCCTGTGTGAACCTTGTCACTAGTGACAACATGTCTTGTGTGAACCCTGTCACAGGTGACAACACGTCCTGGGTGAACCCTGTCCCAGGTGACAACATGTCCT
Source organism: Oasisia sp. SBJ-2009 (assembly GCA_964017155.1). Classification (NCBI taxonomy): domain Eukaryota; kingdom Metazoa; phylum Annelida; class Polychaeta; order Sabellida; family Siboglinidae; genus Oasisia; species Oasisia sp. SBJ-2009. Next base: position 50,957,137 of record OZ024864.1, on the reverse strand, counting down.
GGGTGAACCCTGTCACTGGTGACAACATGTCTTGGGTGAACCCAGTCACAGGTGAAAACATGTCTTGTGTGAACCCTGTCACGGGTGACAACATGTCTTGTGTGAACCCTGTCACTGGTGACAACATGTCTTGTGTGAACCCTGTCACAGGTGACAACACGTCCGGTGTGAACCTTGTCACAGGTGACAACATGTACTGTGTGAACCTTGTCACTGGTGACAACATGTCTTGTGTGAACCCTATCACAGGTGACCACACGTCCTGTGTGAACCTTGTCACTGGTGATAACATGTCCTGCGTTAACTCAGTCACAGGTGACAACATGTCGTGGGTGAACCCTGTCACAGGGGACAACATGTCTTGTGTGAACCCTATCACAGGTGACAACACGTCCTGTGTGAACCTTGTCACAGGTGACAACATGTCTTGTGTGAACCATGTCACAGGTGACAACACGTCCTGTGTGAACCTTGTCGCAGGTGACAACATGTCCTGTGTGAACCTTGTCACTGGTGACAACATGTATTGTGTGAACCCTATCACAGGTGACAACACGTCATGTGTGAACCTTGTCACTGGTGACAACATGTCCTGTGTGAACCCAGTCACAGGTGACAACATGCCCTGGGTGAACCCTGTCACAGGTGACAACATGTCCTGTGTGAACCTTGTCACATGTGACAACATGTCTTGTGTGAACCCTGTCACAGGTGAAAACACGTCCTGTGTGAACCTTGTCACTAGTGACAACATGTCTTTTGTGAACCCTGTCACAGGTGACAACATGTCCTGGGTGAACCCTGTCACAGGTGACAACATGTCCTGGGTGAACCCTGTCACTGGTGACAACATGTCTTGGGTGAACCCAGTCACAGGTGAAAACATGTCTTGTGTGAACCCTGTCACTGGTGACAACATGTCTTGTGTGAACCCTGTCACTGGTGACAACATGTCTTGTGTGAACCCTGTCACTGGTGACAACATGTTTTGTGTGAACCCAGTCACAGGTGACAAAATGTTTTGTGTGAACCCAGTCACAGGTGACAACATGTCTTGTGTGAACCCTGTCACTGGTGACAACATGTCTTGTGTGAACCCTATCACTGGTGACAACATGTCTTGTGTGAACCCAGTCACAGGTGACAATATGTCTTGTGTGAACCCTGTCACAGGTGACAACATGTCTTGTGTGAACCCTGTCACTGGTGACAACATATCTTGTGTGAACCCTGTCACAGGTGACAACATGTCATGGGTGAACCCTGTCACAGGTGACAACATGTCATGGGTGAACCCTGTCACTGGTGACAACATGTCTTGGGTGAATCATGTCACAGGTGACAACATGTCCTGGGTGAATCATGTCACAGGTGACAACATGTCCTGGGTGAACCATGTCACTGGTGACAACATGTCTTGGGTGAATCAAGTCACAGGTGACAACATGTCCTGTGTGAAACCTGTCACTGGTGACGACATGTCTTTTGTGAACCCTGTCACTGGTGACAACATGTCTTGTGTGAACCCTGTCACAGGTGACAACACGTCCTGTGTGAACCTTGTCACAGGTGGCAACGTGTCCTGTGTGAACCTTGTCACTGGTGACAACATGTCTTGTGTGAACCCTATCACAGGTGACAACACGTCCTGTGTGAACCTTGTCACTGGTGACAAAATGTCCTGTGTGAACCCAGTCACAGGTGACAACATGTCCTGGGTGAACCGTGTCACAGGGGACAACATGTCTTGTGTGAACCCTATCACAGGTGACAACACGTCCTGTGTGAACCTTGTCACATGTGACAACATGTCTTGTGTGAACCCTGTCACAGGTGACAACACGTCCTGTGTGAACCTTGTCACTAGTGACAACATGTCTTGTGTGAACCCTGTCACAGGTGACAACACGTCCTGGGTGAACCCTGTCCCAGGTGACAACATGTCCTGGGTGAACCCTGTCACTGGTGACAACATGTCTTGGGTGAACCCAGTCACAGGTGAAAACATGTCTTGTGTGAACCCTGTCACGGGTGACAACATGTCTTGTGTGAACCCTGTCACTGGTGACAACATGTCTTGTGTGAACCCTGTCACAGGTGACACCACGTCCGGTGTGAACCTTGTCACAGGTGACAACATGTACTGTGTGAACCTTGTCACTGGTGACAACATGTCTTGTGTGAACCCTATCACAGGTGACCACACGTCCTGTGTGAACCTTGTCACTGGTGATAACATGTCCTGCGTTAACTCAGTCACAGGTGACAACATGTCGTGGGTGAACCCTGTCACAGGGGACAACATGTCTTGTGTGAACCCTATCACAGGTGACAACACGTCCTGTGTGAACCTTGTCACAGGTGACAACATGTCTTGTGTGAACCATGTCACAGGTGACAACACGTCCTGTGTGAACCTTGTCGCAGGTGACAACATGTCCTGTGTGAACCTTGTCACTGGTGACAACATGTATTGTGTGAACCCTATCACAGGTGACAACACGTCATGTGTGAATCTTGTCACTGGTGACAACATGTCCTGTGTGAACCCAGTCACAGGTGACAACATGCCCTGGGTGAACCCTGTCACAGGTGACAACATGTCCTGTGTGAACCTTGTCACATGTGACAACATGTCTTGTGTGAACCCTGTCACAGGTGAAAACACGTCCTGTGTGAAACTTGTCACTAGTGACAACATGTCTTTTGTGAACCCTGTCACAGGTGACAACATGTCCTGGGTGAACCCTGTCACAGGTGACAACATGTCCTGGGTGAACCCTGTCACTGGTGACAACATGTCTTGGGTGAACCCAGTCACAGGTGAAAACATGTCTTGTGTGAACCCTGTCACTGGTGACAACATGTCTTGTGTGAACCCTGTCACTGGTGACAACATGTCTTGTGTGAACCCTGTCACTGGTGACAACATGTTTTGTGTGAACCCAGTCACAGGTGACAAAATGTTTTGTGTGAACCCAGTCACAGGTGACAACATGTCTTGTGTGAACCCTGTCACTGGTGACAACATGTCTTGTGTGAACCCTATCACTGGTGACAACATGTCTTGTGTGAACCCAGTCACAGGTGACAATATGTCTTGTGTGAACCCTGTCACAGGTGACAACATGTCTTGTGTGAACCCTGTCACTGGTGACAACATATCTTGTGTGAACCCTGTCACAGGTGACAACATGTCATGGGTGAACCCTGTCACAGGTGACAACATGTCATGGGTGAACCCTGTCACTGGTGACAACATGTCTTGGGTGAATCATGTCACAGGTGACAACATGTCCTGGGTGAATCATGTCACAGGTGACAACATGTCCTGGGTGAACCATGTCACTGGTGACAACATGTCTTGGGTGAATCAAGTCACAGGTGACAACATGTCCTGTGTGAAACCTGTCACTGGTGACGACATGTCTTTTGTGAACCCTGTCACTGGTGACAACATGTCTTGTGTGAACCCTGTCACAGGTGACAACACGTCCTGTGTGAACCTTGTCACAGGTGGCAACGTGTCCTGTGTGAACCTTGTCACTGGTGACAACATGTCTTGTGTGAACCCTATCACAGGTGACAACATGTCCTGTGTGAACCCAGTCACAGGTGACAACATGTCTTGGGTGAACCCTGTCACAGGTGACAACATGTCTTGGGTGAACCCTGTCACAGGGGATAACATGTCTTGTGTGAACCCTATCACAGGTGACAACACGTCCTGTGTGAACCTTGTCATAGGTGACAACATGTCTTGTGTGAACCCTGTCACAGGTGACAACACGTCCTGTGTGAACCTTTACACAAGTGACAACATGTCTTGTGTGAACCCTGTCACAGGTGACAACATGTCCTGGGTGAACCCTGTCCAGGTGACAACATGTCCTGGGTGAACCTTGTCACTGGTGACAACATGTCCTGTGTGAACCCAGTCACAGGTGACAACATGTCCTGGGTGAACCTTGTCACAGGAGACAACATGTAGTGTGAACCTTGTCACTGGTGACAACATGTCTTGTGTGAACCCTATCACAGGTGACAACACGTCCTGTGTGAACATTGTCACAGGTGACAACATGTCTTGTGTGAACCCTGTCACAGGTGAAAACACGTCCTGTGTGAACCTTGTCACTAGTGACAACATGTCTTGTGTGAACCCTGTCACAGGTGACAACATGTCCTGGGTGAACCCTGTCCAGGTGACAACATGTCCTGGGTGAACCCTGTCACTGGTGACAACATATCTTGTGTGAACCCTATCACTGGTGACAACATGTCTTGTGTGAACCCAGTCACAGGTGACAATATGTCTTGTGTGAACCCTGTCACAGGTGACAACATGTCTTGTGTGAACCCTGTCACTGGTGACAACATGTCTTATGTGAACCCTGTCACAGGTGACAACATGTCATGGGTGAACCCTGTCACTGGTGACAACATGTCTTGGGTGAATCATGTCACAGGTGACAACATGTCCTGGGTGAATCATGTCACAGGTGACAACATGTCCTGGGTGAATCTTGTCACAGGAGACAACATGTCCTGTGTGAACCTTGTCACTGGTGACAACATGTCTTGTGTGAACCCTATCACAGGTGACAACACGTCCTGTGTGAACATTGTCACAGGTGACAACATGTCTTGTGTGAACCCTGTCACAGGTGACAACACGTCCTGTGTGAACCTTGTCACTAGTGACAACATGTCTTGTGTGAACCCTGTCACAGGTGACAACATGTCCTGGGTGAACCCTGTCACAGGTGACAACATGTCCTGGGTGAACCCTGTCACTGGTGACAACATGTCTTGTGTGAACCCTATCACTGGTGACAACATGTCTTGTGTGAACCCAGTCACAGGTGACAATATGTCTTGTGTGAACCCTGTCACAGGTGACAACATGTCTTGTGTGAACCCTGTCACTGGTGACAACATGTCTTGTGTGAACCCTGTCACAGTTGACAACATGTCATGGGTGAACCCTGTCACTGGTGACAACATGTCTTGGGTGAATCATGTCACAGGTGACAACATGTCCTGGGTGAATCTTGTCACAGGTGACAACATGTCCTGGGTGAACCATGTCACTGGTGACAACATGTCTTGTGTGAACCCTGTCACAGGTGACAACATGTCTTGTGTGAACCTTGTCACTGGTGACAACATGTCCTGGATGAACCCTGTCACAGGCGACAATATGTCCTGGGTGAACCCTGTCACAGGTGACGACATGTCTTGGGTGAACGTTTTCACAGGTGACAACATGTCTTGTGTGAACCCTGTCACTGGTGACAACATGTCTTGTGTGAACCCTGTCACAGGTGACAACATGTCTTGGGTGAATCCTGTCACAGGTGATAATATATCTTGGGTGAACCCTGTCACAGATGACCATAAGTCTTTTTTGACAACGTATCTATAATGACTGTGGCACTGGCAACCACATGTCTCTGGTGACCACGTGTTTTGAGAGACAACCTGCCTTGGGCAACTATGTCTCTGTCAACCACTGTCACCTAGTGCAATGTCACTGGTGACCACGTGTTTTGAGAGACAACCTGCCTTGGGTAACTAAGTACCTCTCAACCACTGTCACCTAGTGCAAAGTACATGGCGTGTTTCAAAACAAGACGACGTGTGTACATAGTTCTATAAACCAGTGCCTGGTTGCGTGACACGCACCCAAGTTAGGCGGTACAGTTTTCCTATCTCTCTAGGTGTCACCTAGCTGGGCGACCGCATGACGCGCGTTGCACAACAGCCACCCAGATGCCGCCCAACTAGGGGATACCGGCACGAGTAACCGATATGCAGATTGCCGCGTTTAAAAAAAATCTTCCCAGAATTCATTTCACCTCTCACAGTAATCATGGCAGAAGCAGAGAGACAACAGCGAAATCACAAGGACAACCGTTCTCCTGCTGAGATTGTGGCGTTAATACGGCCAAACATAAGAACAGTTACAAGGCCGATTCAAATCAACCTTGTCGAACAGGACTGAAAAAAGATGCAATGCTGTGACAAGAAAAACTGGCACAGCCCAATGAGCTGATTTCTGTATTTTCAGTTGAAAAATATTTGAATAAAAGTGAATTTAAAATGGCATCACTTTGCTATTCAAATACTGGTTGCAGTGTTTTGAAATGCATAGAAAGAGTAAAAAATTTGTAATATTAATTGTTTCATACTAATTAAGTCAGTTAATTAGTTATTATTAGCTAATTAGTGCACCAAGTTAACATACCAACACATTCTAATTAAGACCAGCAGAGATCATATATATGAAGATATGTATATATATATATATATATATATATATATATATATATATATATATATATATATATATATATATATATATATACATACATACATACCACATTTATTTTGAGAATAAATGTTTATTTATTAATTTTGCGTATGTAAAATGCCACAAAGTCCATGAACATATGTCTATATAAATAGGCAATTTAATAACAAAACTGGTAAAATATAAACGTTTATAGTTACGTAATAATAATAAATTAAGCAATATTCGTATACAGACCAACAAAAAAACAAAAGGTCATAATGTCCATGATTATGAAGATAATAATTATTACACATAATTATTATGAAAGATGTATAACCACATTAATGGTAGTTACACATATATATTAATAAAGATTTTAATAATAATTTTATTAATTAGTCAATATTTTGTAATTATCACGTCCCTTTGATAGACTTACATTTGATGTCCATTTTTAGGAAGACATACATACTGTCACTATGAACTGTGTGTAATCATATATATATTGGTAATAAATGCAAAGTGACAAATCATTGAATAATAATGGCAATTTTATTTGTCTGTATATAGTAATAAGCATGCAAAATTGAAAGACTGACATATAGGTAAACACCCTTACGTCCATGATTATGAGGACAGTCGTAAAAAGGTATACAAGCAGTAAACCACTGCTGCCATTGATACAAGGCGCTGTGAGTTGGGGCCGCTTTGAATTGCCCCAGAAAGTTCGACCTAACTTGTGAATAACCCAGCCAGGTGTGTGTCATGCAACCGGTCCCATTGGCTAGGTGTCACCTATATATTAATTACCCTACAGTGGGTGTGGTTTGGACTTGGGTGTGTGTCCTGCAAATGGCCAAAGGAGGTAACAATGCCATATATACTGAAATGTTGATATATTTACTGATATATTAGTAAAACTACATTACTTTTGATGAACCAAAACAAAATTGAATAGTCCTCGTCCTGTCATGATAGTGATGCGATATCGATCACATACCTATTATGTGTGCGCGGGACAAATGCTCTATTAGATCTATGAAAAGATGACTTTAGCATAACAACTTCAAACGACCATTGTTGCTGTGCTGCTGTGCCACCATTGTCTTGACACCCCCACTGGGAACTATGTGTCAACGTAACATGATATAGTGCACAATGCAGCTGTCCTGTGTTCCAGATCGAGCAGGCTGTTATCGATATAACAGATGCGAAATTCCTGGCAGACGAACGCAAGGCCTGGAACCAAGTCCTCGCAGATCACAACGCGCGTCTACACCAGTTGGAATCAGACACTGCACAACACACGACTGACATCAGTCAACACACAACTGACATCAGTCAGGTATTAATATTATGTAACAGTATATATATATATATATATATATATATATATATATATATATATATATATATATGTTTATATATTTATATATATATATTATTATATTATTCTCAATTATTTTGCCATTTTTCTAATATGTAAAGTATAATAACTGTTTATCTGCCATATTATGTTTCTGTTGAAATACCACAGTACTCTGCAGATGGATGGTGTTAATATAATTCACATGTGTAGTCTTGTACAGTGAATATTGCGGAAAGTTTACAATGAGGTTATATATATATATATATATATATATATATATATATATATATATATATATATATATATATATATATATCAAAATAATTGATAACATGTCATTAGAAATTGTACTAAAATATAATACATATGTAAATAAATAGTTTAAAAGGTCAACTGCACCAACGCCTCAACTCTCGCCCGTGTCCCCATCTAGTGCGCGCAAACCACCGATCTCGGCGCGGCCACGTAGCGTACGAGCTACTCGTTACAGATGTGCGCTCAACGCCGTTGGCACAGATATTTGCGGCAGGCAATTGTACGTCTTGGCCCCTGTGTTGACGGCGAAGTAGATGTCTATCGCTCGCTGAGCAGGTGCAAATTAGACACTCTGCAAACATATTTGGAAACAGCTTCTTTCCAACCACAATTAAAGAAGAATGGAATTCTCTGCCCCAAAACACTGTTTCAATAAATCACTAAACTCTTTTCAAAAAAATGAATCCAACATTTTAATAATGAAGTCAAACGACCCACCATGCGCACTGGCGTGATGTGTCCCAAGGACATTTTGCCAGTAGCAGAACGATACAGATAGTTTGATACCCATGGAAGCCAACGTGGGCCGGGGTAAATATGTGCTTGCCACTGCGAGCCTTTTTCATGAGTGCATATTTATGTTTACAAACGGTCTTTAATTCTTGTGCAACAGATAAAACCTGACATCAGTCGAATTTGTCGCGCTGTTGAATCTAACCCGGCTCTGAAGGCACGACTAGAAAAAGACGAGACAACAAAGAAACAACTCGGTACGTTTATGTGATCACTTTCCTTTACACATACTAATTATTTAGCTTTTGCACCGTATCTATTTCACTTTATAGCAGTATTGGTTCACATGATGATACTATGCCTGTAATAAACAAAATGCTCATAGTTGTCCTGCTTTTGAAATTAAGATGCTAATGTCGTTTGCATAACTGCGGAACGCCAACAGTATATATATATATATATATATATATATATATATATATATATATATATATATATATATATATATATATATATATCTGTGTCTCACGAAAAACTGTGAACATACTGACATGTATGTATTTGTACCAAAACCACAAGGCGTCCATATCAATATATACACGAATCTCCGTGCATGACATAAGAACATTAGGCATGACTTCTTAAGGCAATTACTTCAACATCTCCAACATCCGGAAACAATGGAATATTTATGGAGTAGTGTTATTTGTACAAAAAAACATGCCTGATCAGAATAGTATTCACAATGACGAAGTGGGAGGTAGAGGGCAAAGTTGATTACCTCGTAGCTCACAGTGAAGAATTGCTCTTGGTATTTTCCAACACAACCGAGGATCCCATCGAAGCGTTGTGAGCTCTTTCGCATCTTCGTCCACGGAACTATGTCTGGTCTGACCACACATGACAAACTCATATTATCCATATTATGTGCGTGTGAGTTCGTCCATGCGTACTTGTGTGCGGTCATGCGTTTTCAAAGGTTACTTTGTGATATAAAAAATGATGGTGTTGTTTACTGGCGGATGAACACATCAATTACCTACTAAAGCTCATCGGAACAAGTCTGCAGTCAGAGAGTGAGGATTGCAATGCAGCTGTAGACCCGGCGCTACACTGAGACTTACATCTGGACACAATGATCACCATCCTGTACCTCACGAAACCTCGAGTGGACCATATTTGACTCAGTGGGAATGGGATGAACTCAAGCGCGTCACGTTCACAGACATGGGCCTGAATGTGTGGACCGCTGACTACTTAATCTATATCACTTATGTAGCTCTCCATTCTAAAAGGTGGCCGGCCCCAACGTACAGTAATGACCCTACTTACTGTCCCGATTCTTGCTGTTAGTTGTGGAAATCTAGTCGAATTTCACACAAACCGTGCGTGCGTGCGTGCGTGCGTGCGTGCGTGTGTATGTGTGAGGATATATAGATATACACACCCGTCATTTAGAAGGTGACCATAATAAATATATATTCTCTCTTATATATAATCCATCATATATACACACACACATATATATATATATATATATATATATATATATATATATATATATATATATATATATATATATATATATATATATATATATATATATATATATATATATACAAAATCACAGAGTTGTGTGTTTCAGCCGAGTTTCAGCAGGCTGTGCAAAGCGCCGAGATTAAGCAGAAGACCGTTGAAGGTATGTCGTTTCTACCTGTGCCTCGACTATACAGAGATGGAGCTATCTACATATCCATCTAGTCGTGTGTCATGGCAAAATTCATGTATGCTAAACATATACTTTTTAAAAAGAAAGGTACAAGAAAGGTAGACATTTTGAATCACTGACACACCTGATGCAAATATGCAATATGTGAAAGGGCGTAATAAATACTGATCGTTTGTGTAAATATTACAACATACTCAATACTCTGTGTATGATGCAAAATACTTACAATAAGTTGACGTCAGGTAAAACGTGTGGCAGCCATGAGTTAATGAGTTATCTTCCGAACATGTTATACATGCTTAATTACACCATTGTCCATTTCTACCTGATGACGTTATAAAAACAATCATTAATGAAAAATAGGTTTGGTGACACAAGCAGTGTAAATAACGACAGATCAGTTGCACTTGTCACAGTTTCTTCTAACTTCTGATGTCTTTGAAGTCGTACTACCTGACATGTTTGCACAGTGTCTAGGTACAAATGCCAATCAGTTCTGATTAAGAAGGGACAATACCGACAGAAATGATATATTTACTTTGAAAACGTTATTCCAGACTACACTATTACAATAGATCTGTGTATTTGTGCTTTCTAGAAGCTTCAAAAAGCTGTGGAAAAGTCAGTCACTTGACACTTGTTTTAGAAAGGTGATCAATCAAGGTGTGCGTCTGCTACTCTTTTATATAATTTGGCCTAGCCGTATCTTAGGTCTTGCTTGTGCCGGTCTGTAATAGCTATATAGGAAACACAATTAGATGCTGCCTCGCTGACCCCAATTATGGAGGCTAGTTAGTCCTTGTATGGCATGCCAGACACAGCTGCTTCTGCAGATTGTAATTAAGCTGTATATTCCTGACTACTGATGTTATATCAATCCAAAATGAGTTTATTTTGATGCTTATTAAATTTTCATAATCTGATTTGTCACCATTAGGTAAAAAATATATAAAATTAATATTATGAACATGTATATGAAATAGCATACACTTTATTTGTACCAACAGCATTATGGTCACTGGGCTGGCTGAGTGGAGTGGACATAGATATCTCTTTTATTATTGAGACCACTAATAACCAGTGCTGTTGCCACATTCACACAATTTGGCAGCACTTCTGGTCTTCTCAGTAACCAGAGAAAATGATAATTATGTGACTGTGGTTAAAAAGAGATTTGTTGATATCACTGATCATGTGATGGGACAGTGCAAATAGCGTGTTTGCATAATTGTGAAATCGATACATAATCTCCTATTGTGTAACAATATTTAAACAACAAACTTATTTTCATAATAAATAACAACTTGATCAAAAATTTACGATTGCGTCGATATAGCAAATGGTCCTTTGTGGTGCATCTGTGCCAAATGTACAACATGTACCCTGTAAATCAGTGAATGTAATATTCATATCTGACTATATATTTAGTAGTTTGTTATGGACATTATTTTGTTTATCCACTTTCATTTGTAATAAGCTATTTTAAAGGCATTATCTCCATGTATAATAATGTATTCGTTTTCAAATGTTTTATTTTCTTAATCATCTTCGTGCTTTCTGCCACCTAGCGCAGCCACAAGGGTTCTCCACAGCCTGGCCCCGGCTTAAATGTAATTACTTCAGTTCTATTTCAACTGTCCTCATCCACGTTTTCAGGTCGTCCTGTCGTGCTGTTTTGGATTTGAAATACTGTCATCTTTCTACCTTAAGATATACCCAATTCATCTTCGTCTTTATGTGGCGAGTCTGTTATTCGTGGTGTCTTGGACGGTAGTTCTGAACAACTGTTTGTTTGCAATTATTTGTGGTCAGAATGCTGTCATTGTGTTTGGAGACATTATTTATGGAAGGTAGATAGGAGTTCGAAGTTTAGTTATGTCATATGTCAACATTCTGAGGAGTGGACACCGTTTTGATATAACACCAGTCTTACTCTTCTGACCTTTGCGTTCAGAGTAAAGTAAGATATCAGACGATCTACTGTAGTGTTCATTATTCTTATCAGTTGTAATACAAGATACGTCATCTAATTTAGTGCCTTATTGAATGTTATCTGCTTATATTATAAATTACATCCATTCTAAAGGCTTTTTCATGTTGTATCAGCGGCATATTGGGGTTTTACCTAAAATAATTGCATTCGCATTGGCCGCGTCTGTCGTCCACTCGCTATTATAATAGCTTGCGCTGGTGTTCGGCACAAATACAGCTGTACAGTTGTTGCTGTCCAGCATTGAATGACCAGATGCAAGTAGTTTTTGAGACTTAGCAGCAATGTTTCGACAGCGACATTATGTATGCAGTCATTTCATCCACATGCAATGTTTTGATATGGCTATTCAGTGGCTTGTTCACAAATCTAGCTTCGATATTCTAGTTCTGATTTACTTTATGTCCCTAAATTCAATACCAATATTGGGTTTATGGCGTTTCTCCTGTTGATTCACCTACTCTTTGAAATATGTTTCCTTCTAGTGTTAGATAAGTTGAAACTTGTGTTGCTAAATCCCGCCGTTATTTAAAAAACACCTTTACAACACAGCCTATCCACCATCAATCCTTCGTTTATCAATCTTTATTTGGCAACAGGAATTGTTTATTGGTTCATATTGATTAACCTTATTGTTTGATATGCATCCCGGCTTGGTTTCTACGGATTTAGACACAATATAATGTTATATAATTATTTAATTATTATTATCAGTAGTAGTACTATTATAAATAAGCCTTTTTAAAAAGTCGATACAAATTGTACAATTAAAAATAACATCCCATTCGGCAATATGATCTGTAAACGGTAGCCATTTTATAAACTATAGCATGCTTTTTGTCCTAAGTCACGTTGGCCTTGTTTACAAAAGCAATTATAATTCGAGTCCATTATTATTTGAAAACTAACCGTCAGAATTGGATTCTTTTACTATGATAAAACTAACATACATATATAAAACAATACATTTTTTAAATATATAGCATGATGAAGTTACTTATTTAGTTTGTCATCATAATTGTTGAAATTTGCTTCAAAATATTAAACGTATTGATTGCAGCACAAACATGTTAATAACACATATTCACACAATCATTCCAAGTACAGTGCAATTAATTTCATATATTAATTTCTGGCTGCCATGTTAACATTGTATGCCCCACCAGTGTGTAAAATAACGAGTTAAAATGTGCATTATGTTATATTTTAAAAGAAACAATTGCTGATGCTATTGTAGTCAATTGTCCAAGTTAGAGGGTTGCCTTACCACCTCAATGATATGACTCGGGCTTCTGTATTAAAAACGGATTATGATAAAATCGTTTCATTGATTAATTGTGCTAAATATTTCATACAAGGAAAATAACTAAAACACTGCTATATAAAACAATAGGTAGAGTTGATTTAGAATATTGTATTCAAGCGTGGAGGCAATATCGCAAGAAGGATAATAATAATAATAATAATACTAGCAACTTCTTTTGCGCCAATATCCTCGAAAATCAAGCTCAGTGGCGCGACAAAACCAGGGGATTGATCAATCTCATAATCGAAAGCAATGCGTGAGTCGTCAACGGATGGATGGAAAAGCTAGGAGGCTAAGGAGGATAGGCAGCATTAAAGAGATAGGTTTTTAGATGTCGGCGGAATGAAACTATATTACCTTGTGATTTAACACTGGCAGGAAGCGAATTCCACACCGTTGGTGCGGCAACCGAGAAAGCTCGGGTCCCGGCTTTCGTTTTCACCCGAGGGATACTACTGGTTGAGCGTAGCTGTCTGGAATTTCTTGTTGGAGTTAGCATTGAATTTAGATATGCTGGTTGTGTAGATGAGAGTGCTTGATAGGCTATTGTACACATTTTGAAAATGATGCGATAGTGCACAGGTAGCCAATGCAGTGATTTTAGAAGCGGCACTGAGCGAGAAAAACGTGGAGAACGCGTGACTACCCTTGCTAAACAATTTTGGACACGCTGAAGTTTGGCTATGTCCTTGTTTGCGGTATTGTAAAGGAGGGAATTGCAGTAGTCGAGTCTGCTGCTTACTAGACCTGTGGCGATGGTTTTAGCAACGGAAAGTGACAAAAACCGGCGGATACGGCGAAGATCACGGATATGGTAAAAACAGCAACGGCATGTTTTCGAGATATGTTGTTTGAAATTGAAGTTTTCATCAAACGTTACTCCGAGATTTAAAACTGAGGTGGCTGGTGTGATACTCTGACTCAGAATATGTGTCGGGAAAAAGCCATTGAGTTTTGCCCGCTGCGTTGAGGTACCAATGATGAGAAATTCAGTCTTATCTGCATTTAGTTTTAATTTACTATTTTTCATCCAGAGGGAGACATCTTGGAGACAATCCCTGAGCTGGTTTAGGGAGCGACAAGTATCTGGTGTGGTCAGAGAAACATAGATTTGTGTGTCATCTGCATAAAGGTGATGATCCAGGTTATGACTCTGGATAACTGAGCTTAATGGTGTTGTGTACAGAGTGAAAAGCAACGGACCCAAAACAGAACCCTGGGGGACACCACAAGAGGTGGGCAGCATGTCTGAGAAGCAGTTACCTATTTTAATGGCTTGCCGTCTGTCAGTAAGGTATGAAGTAAACCAGCTCAAGGCTGTGCCAGATATCCCGTACCACGTTGATAAGCGTGTAATGAGAATGTCGTGGTCAATGGTGTCGAAAGCGGCGGATAGGTCAAGCAGGGTCAGTGCAGTAACTTTGCCATTATCAATGTTAAGGTTTATGTCATTGTGTACTTTTAAAAGAGCAGTTTCTGTTGAGTGAAATTGTTTGTACGCAGACTGTGATGCATTGGTTAAACCATTTATGTTGATGTGAGAAGTAAGTCGATTTGCAACAATCTTTTCGAGTATTTTGGAAATGAAGCTAAGGTTAGAAATAGGCCTGTAGCTGTTTAGATCTTCTTTTGACAGAGTTGTCTTCTTAAGAATTGGATTTACATGTGCACATTTAAAGTCTTCAGGGAATAAGCCGGAGTAGGATGGATGTAGCCATGCAAGAAATAGTACATCGGAGAGTAATGAAAATGATATAAATTTCATGGACATTAGTTATAAAAAGCTTGATATATTCTGTTACGGCATCAAACACAATACGAATCTACATGTGTGCGTTATCATTTTGTTTAATGTTAGTCGTTGATGGGTTGGAATTTGATATGAACTATTCCGACTGTGTATCCTTTATTTAATAGTCTGTTTCTGAAACGATTTTATTTCTTATTTTTGGAGGGCTGTTCGTGTCCACTAGGTAACAGCTGTGTGGATTTCTACTGACCCGAACCAATGACTTAGTAAATGTTTCTGCTACAGAGGACCTGAAGACAACATGTGATGAGTTAGCAATAGCGAAGGACGCTATAAAGAAAATTCAAGGTAAATTGTGCAATTTCATTAAAGAAAACAACACAATCTTGTTGTATAGTTTGTAGTACAAGGCAAATGATCAAATTGGAATAATTGCACAATAATGTAGTTTATCCACTCGACAGCTACATCTAGTGTAGAATATGTTTTTCCACAAAGCTTGTACACAACAGTTGTTGTATTCTCCTTGCCATGATATCTGCCTTTTTGCAGTTGATAGCCACACCTTAAAACGATCCATTAAATAAATTAAAAGCAAAACATAATTTAAAAAAATGCAAAGGAAACATACATAGTACTGCTATACATGTGTGCATTAAAATTTGTTAAACATTTAAGATTTATGGGTTGGCATTCGGTACAATCTAATCTCACTGCGAATCCTTTATTACGTTTTTTATTTTGGAGATTGATTATTGCTGATGGCGAGTTATTCATTTGTGTGAGTAAAACATGCGTATGGGGTTTACCTCTCATTTCAGAGATGTAATCGCTGTGAGGAGATTTACTAACCATATTATTTAATAAATGTTTCTACTTCATCAGATTCATTTCTAATGCCACTATAAGGTAACGGCTGTGTGCAGTTCTAATGGTCCCACCCAATCATTTGTTAAATAATAATTGATCATTCTTGTTGTCACACGAAATCAACCTAAAGGTATGCATTATAAGTTGTTTAATATTAAACATTTAAGAGTTGACATTCAGTATGATCTATTCTTACTCCGATTTTTGTATTCGTTTCTAAATAAACAATGGTTGAAACCAATGTATTCCTTTGTTTATGTAAAAGTGTACTAATAGTCCATTGTTCATAGTAAAGAGTTCTGTTGAATATAATAATTATGTTGTCCCAATGATGCAAAGGAACACTGCAAGACCACTGTAGATTGAAATAATGTATATTGTCTTGATCCAATCTGTGCTTGGTTTGTTGATATGAGAGTCAAATAATTTGGCATTATTACTACTGCTAAAATAAAACTGAGAAGAATATGAGTTAAACCATGAACTCACTCACCTGATTTATTGTATTGCGGGTGCGAAACAAAGGTATAATTCCTCTAAGTCACACTCATAGGTCATTATAAAAATATGTTCTGACTATTGATCATTATAAATATTTTTGTTTTAAAATCAATAAATGAATCACTGGTTGGCATGAATTAGTCTGCCTTGGAAACTCTTGTTGAGTTGTTAACTTCTTTTGAATAGTGGTTGATGCCTATCACTAATCCTACATGAGACTGTCTGCTCCTCGGCTTAGGCCATATTAATTGTCCGTCTTTCACTGTAGAAGGGTCGTCCTTTTACATCAACTGGTGTAACACGGACTTCTGAGTGAAAAGAGCCTGTGGTGAAGTGGTAGTTTCTGAGACAGGCCGTTCCATATACGTAGGTGCCGTGAATAGTTCTACTGTCCCTGTGATTCAGCACATATTTATGCTTCAGAAGAAATGAAGACGTTGAGGGGAAAATGTAGACTGTTCAAGGACGATGCCGATAAGATGCGAGGTAAATCGTTGGTTGTCATACAAGAATACAGTATGCAAATGTTTGGCATAGTTTGTAAGCCAATACAATACATTGATAGCATTACGATGTCAGAGCATGGTTCGCAACTACTACTTGTTTTGTTATTTAATAAACAATGGTTGGTGCCTATCACGTGATGATGTGCTGACCAAGGCTTATTGGAGTTACGTGTTTCAGAGACACTTCGTGGTGTGCAAGAGGAGACGAAATTGTCGGTTGAAGGTATGGCGTTTGTTCTTGTGCCTTGACACAACTCGTGTGTATCCATATATAAATCTAACTGTTGGTGTATCATATATCAATGCACGTCATTCATATAAAATAATTAGTTTCTGTGAAAAATATAATACTAAGAAGAACATTTATAGCGCCGTAAATCTAGATAAAATCCATTAAGAAGCACTGTACATGAATATGTATACATGTGTACATGCAAAATAATATTAAGTATGGAATGGTTAATAATAAAAACAAATTAAGGTAAATGAAATACATAAAATATATATAACAAATGGTCAATAAATAAATTAGCTAAATATGATTATTAAAACGAAGGGTATTTCGAAACAAAGAGAGAAGACATTTTGTAAAATTAGTGTAAAAACATACATAGAGAGGTAAATAATACTAATAATAAATAAATAAACTGACAGGTGTCTACATTTCGAAAAGAGCCTGGAATAGGTGAGTTTTCAATAGTCTACTAAAAGTCATACGTCAACAGGTTTTCTTCATCTCGGTTGGAAGAGGATCCCACAGTCGTGGAGCCGTTACCGAGAAGGTTATGTGCTGTATTTGCTGCGAGATCACGGCACGCACAAGTTCGACATTAAACACAACTCTTTAGTGATTCTTTGATCGAGTAGGTCGGTGATGTAAGATGGCACCAGTCCATATTGTGCAAGAAACGCCAGTAGAAGTACAGCAGGAGTACTGAACGCTGCATTTAATAGGAAGCCAGTGCAGTTTCATGAGAACTGGTGTGATATGTTGCCATCTGTGGCAGGGGACCACTAGTCTAGCGGCAGCGTTTGCACTCTTTGTAGCACAGATATTAGGCAGTCTGGGAGATCGTAGAGGACTCAGCTCGCGTAGTCAATTATCGATGTGACAAGAAAATATACAATGTGGACTGCGGCTTTCTGGGTGAGACATGACCTGATCGACGCAATGTTCCTTAGATGGTAGCATGATGTACAGCTGACATGTTTTACATGGCTGACTACTGACATTTCCGTGTCAAATATAACGTCGATGTTTCTGCCATTAGAACTTGGCGTTCTGTCGCACTCACCAATTTTGATCACGGTGATGTTGTGCTTGGCTAGATTATTGTGTGATGATAACATTGTCATTCACCTTTAGCTGATTGTCGACCATCCACGTAGTGACAACACTTTGTTGATTTCATTTATCTCAAATATATGAGAGATTGTGTATCTTGATTATATCACAGATAGGAGCTGTGTGCGCAGAAGACCAGAGGTCCCAGCACCGTTCTTTGGGGTACGCCACCTTATAGATACACCCACTGCTAGTGAGCGGTTAGATATGACTGCGTTCATGCTAGATGATCTAGACGGCTGAGCAATATTTGGTGGCTAACTGTGTCGAAGGCGGCCGACATGTCGAATAGAACTAGAATTATTCCTTACCGCCGGTCTGCGCCCCGAGGATGTCGATCTTATATCAAAATAATCAAATCAAGTCAAATGTTATTTCGTAACAACAACAAGAATAATTTATACATGAGCAAACAAAATAAAAACGCTGGTCACATGACACATAATGATGACATGTTTCTTATAAACGGGTGGCAATTTTCAAGAAGTAGCAGGTGTGAATAATTATGTTGTCCCAATGATGCAAAGGAACACTGCAAGACCACTGTAGATTGAAATAATGTCTTTTGTCTTGATCCAATCTGTGCTTGGTTTGTTGGTATGAGAGTCAAATAATTTGGCATTATTACTACTGCTAAAATAAAATTGATAAGAATATAAGTTAAACCATGAACTCACTAACCTGAATTATTATACTGCGGGTGCGAAACAAAAGTATAATTCCTCTAAGTCACACTCCTAGGTCATTAACATACTATTTTCTGACTACCGATCATTATAAATATTTTTGTTTTAAAATCAATAAATCAATCAATGGTTGGCATGAATTAGTCTGCCTTGGAAACTCTTGTTGAGTTGTTAATTTCTTTTGAATAGTGGTTGGTACCTATCACTAATCCTACATGAGAATGTCTGCTGCTCGGCTTAGGCCGTATTAATTGTCCGTCTTTCATTGCAGAAGGGTTGTCCTTTTACATCAACTGGTGTAACACGGACTTCTGAGTGAAAAGGGTCTGTGGTGAAGTGGTAGTTTCTGAGGCAGGCTGTTCTATATACGTAGGTGCTGTGAATAGTTCTACTGTCCCAGTGATACAGCACATGTTTCTGCTTCAGAGGAAATGAAGACGTTGAGGGACGAATTTAGACTGTTCAAGGACGATGTCGATAAAATGCGAGGTAAATCGTTGGTTATCATACAAGAACACAGTACGCAAATGTTTGGTATAGTTTGTAAGCCAATACAATAAATTGATAGCATTACGATGTCAGCGCATGGTTCGCAACTACTTCTTGTTTTGTTATTCAATAAACAATGGTTGGTGCCTATCACGTAATAATGTGCTGACCAAGACTTATTGGAGTTACGTGTTTCAGAGACGCTTCGTGGTGTGCAAGAGGAGACGAAATTGACGGCTGAAGGTATGGCGTTTGTTCTTGTGCCTTGACACAACTCGGGTGGATCCATATACAAATCTACCTGTTGGTGTATCATATATCAATGCACATCATATATCAATGCATGGACTAGGGGAATGTTTTAAAAAATGATAACGTTTTGTAAATCCAAACAGTTTGTCTTTTTAAATAAATCATTTTAGTTACACTCTACCAATCTGGGATTTAGGCAATGCACATGGTTAAGGTAGCTAGATAGATAGTGTTTAGATATCACAGATTTTCAAATATCATCATCCAAATCATTGATATATATATATATATATATATATATATATATATATATATATATATATATATATATATATATATATATATATATATATATATATATATATATATATATATATATATATATATATATATATATATATATAAACCTTAAGTCGACCAGTGCCTAGAGGACCGGCTTATGTAGACCAGACGTATTTGTTTATTTAATACATTTTCCAAACATGTAAAACTGGAACATTGTTTCTAATACAAATGTTTAACACATAATGAAAATTCATCAAAATATTTCAGTAAATAAGGTATATGCAAAAAAAATTGGTCTACATAAAACCGCGTACGCATAGATGCCGATTTATGTAGACCGGTGCAACGCCGGAAGCTGCATATATTTAGTTAGCTTTTTTAGTTAGCTAGTTAGTCTAGTAAACAGTAAAACAGTGTTGAGAAATGTAAACTAAGTCGAAGCCCAAGTTATGTTTGATTACGGAATGTATCGATGCGATAACAACAAAGACCAACATTTTTTAAAGACAAAATGCAAGTTTTACTAATTTACACATAATAATAAAGCCTTTTGCATCAGTATGAAGCATATCATACATTGAAAACGAAACTCCAACCCTTCGTTCGATATATACCATAAATATAGATGTATAAGAACTTTGACCCGGTACACATAACCCGGCACACAATATACTCAAAAATATGCACGGCGCTGGAGAAAACATGCTCAAAATCACTTAAGATGTTGTTCATTTAAAAATGAATTACGCACAGTACTTCACTGTCATATGAACTGTGTGCATAAGCAATGGTACTGATCAATTCAATTGTGTTAGTTGTGAACTAACACGTCGAATCTTTATGTAGACCAGTTTTATATATATATATATATATATATATATATATATATATATATATATATATGTATATATTTGAAGAATAATAAAGTATAAAATAGGTCCCAAAACTGATCCCTGCGGTACTCCAGTCAAGACTGATTTCTAGTTTGAAATCCCCCCATCAACTACTACTCTTTGTGTTCTATCAATAAGCCATTTTTCGAGTATATATATATATATATATATATATATATATATATATATATATATATATATATATATATATATATATATATATGTATGTATATATATATATATATGTATATATATATATATACTCCTAAAGGCAGCTTATGTCCTCCGATTATGCATATAGGACCGGCTTATGTAGACCGCTGTTTTATGTTGACCAAAACTGGTCTACATAAAGATTCGACGTGTTAGTTCACAACTAACACAATTTAATTGATCAGTACCATTGCTTGTGCACACAGTTCATATGACAGTGAAGTACTGTGAGTAATTAATTTTTAAATGAACAACATCTTAAGTGATTTTGAGCATGTTTTCTCCAGCGCCGTGCATTGTTTTGAGTATATTGTGTGCCGGGTTATGTGTACCGTGTCAAAGTTCTTATAAATCTATATTTATGGTATATATCGAACGAAGCGTTGGAGTTTCGTGTTCAGTGTATGATATGCTTCATACTGATGCAAAAGGCTATATTATTATGTGTAAATTAGTAAAACTTGCATTTTGTCTTTGTTGCGGACTGATAGATTCCTCGAATGTTGGTGTTGCCGTTGGTATTCGGCAATTAATTTTACAACATTCATTAAATTGTTAAATTTACTGCATAAACTTGTATCACAACATAGCTAGATTCGGCGTCTACCGCAAAAAAGGCTAACTAAATATATGCAGCTTCCGGCGTTGCTCCGGTCTACATAAATCGACATCTATGCATACGCGGTTTTTATGTAGACCGATTTTTTGGCATATACCTTATTTATTGAAATATTTTGATGAACTTTCATTATGTGTTCAACATTAGTATTAGAAACAGTATTCCAGTTTTACATCTTTGAAACATTTATTAAATAAAAAAATAGTCTACATAAGCCGGTTCTCTAGGCACTGGTCGACATAAGCTGCCTTTAGGCTTATATATATATATATATATATATATATATATATATATATATATATATATATATATATATACATATATACATATATATATATATATATATATATATATATATATATATATAAATATATATATATATATATATATATATATATATATATATATATATATATATATATATATATATGAAGAATAATAAAGTATAAAATAGGTCCCAATACTGATCCCTGCGGTACTCCAGTCAAGATTGATTTCTAGTTTGAAATCCCCCCATCAACTACTACTCTTTTGTGTTCTATCAATAAGCCATTTTTCTATTCAGGTAATCATACCATTTCCTATGCCATGGGCCTTTAGCTTAAGTAGTAATCTTTGATGTGGCACTTTGTCAAAGGTTTTTTAAAATCTAAGTAGAATATATCTACTGGTGATCCCTCGTCTGCCCAATTTGTGACATCTTCAAGAAAACATAACATACTTGTTAAGCATGACTTCGATTTTAGAAACCCATGCTGCGATGGGTCTCTGAAGTTATTTTTAACAATAAAATCAACCAAGTGATCTTTAATTAGTCTTTCTAATATTTAGCAAATCACTTATATTAAACTTACTGGTCTATGAGTCTCTGTCTTGTTTCTCAAACCTTTTTGTAAATAATGGTACGATGTTTGCTTCTTTCCATTCTATCGGAACTACTCCCTCCTCTAGGACAAACTGAACACTGTTGCAAGCGGTATGCTAAGCACAGGGACTTCTAGCAGCAGGTTCTTTGGCAGTTGGAACGTTGAACATCAGACGGAATAGTGATTAACGTAGCCCAACCGCCTTGTTTACATTGCCATCAAATTTATATTTAAGCAGAATATTGTGTTTAGAAATTGAACGGGATCACCGGTGGAAACTTTATTTTTAAATAAAACATTTCTTGACTGCCATCTTCAACATGGTTACTGTAATCTTATTTTTAAGAAGCTAATATTAATACAAAATAAGCCTGAAAACAAACTTCCTCCTTTTAAATAATCAAATGTCATGCTGTATACATCCTCATAGACTGCAATGAAAGACATAAACGTAAAAATAACCTAGTTAAACAATTGAGATCATTTCAGATTTGTCATCATCTAGTACGCTTATTGCACATATTATGTAATATTCACATTGAATATACTTGATTCAGTGTGATAGTGTTGGAGACGAACAACATAGATCTGTCAGATAGTTTAACAATAATATACATTTATTTAATGATTACGTAGGATTCGGGTTAACTAAGCAGAGTGACATTTCAAAAACTTCCACATTTTATTAAGGTACTTGTTGGCTGCTCGATCACACTACTGTGAAAATGCAACAGTGTCTTCTATATTTTCTTGGATAACGTTAGTTTCCTTTTATTTAGGCGCAGTAGATTAGACGTTACCTTGTTAATATTAACTACCAGTAGACGCAGATCAGCAGATTGAAGGCTGTCATTAGGTGAATATGGTGGTATCACATTTTGAATACATCGTTGTGCAAGTCCATGTAAGATGGTATATTCAAGGATCAGTGGGTTACATTGGTCACGCCAGCGAATTGGAAGCCAAGGCAGCTCTACCAACACATCTGCTGGTGTTTTAGCTGTCATTTACTGTCATTTGACCAGTCTGACTGCTGACCTATGCACCACTTGCAGATTTGTCATGATTGCCAGCGTGATGCCGCGTATGATCTGTCTTAACAATGATGTATTTTATACGCCTTTGCACAGATACATATCTTGATACATGGCGCTGTATAAAATAAAGTTATTATAACAGTACACATATTGACTTACTACATTACCAGTCGAGTATTATGTTACATCTTGATGTGTTTAATTCACGTCTGTTCCAGAACAAAAGAATCGTGTCATAACAGCAGCAAAACAAGGTAAGCTATGTTTTCTAGATGCACAATGCTGTGATCTGATATCAGTGCTTATCCATCCAGCATTGAGTTAACTAGGGTATGAAGTATCCCTGGTACTCCTTAAACGTGGTAGATATGTACAACCGTTTGGAACACATGATAATTTCAACTGATGTCGATATGTAGGAGTGGTAGGCCTTTAAGGGTCCCGGTATTTAGTTCACTTTGTGTTGACATCAAGGGTACATGTACATTATTTGAGAATCATGACAAATCTGAAACAACACCCCTGCCATCCTAACGCACTGACCTCCAACTTGATTCCCCAAAGTGTGTAACACTATTCGTCTCCCGACTAGGCACACGTCTTCAAAAACTAAAGCATTGACACGGCGAAGAAACCTCTCCCACACAACACCCTTGAATACGGCAAACAACCTACAGTACAGCCCCCTATGAACCGTGAGAAATCGTCAGATCTCACCCGACTCATCAGCCGTAGTCAACGTAGACGACAGCTTCTGCTTCCCCCAATATGTATTACCTTTGAACAACAAGAAATTATGTGTACATTTCCATTATAATGAATCCGATGAAAATATATATTTAGACAGTTGTTTGGTGCAATAATTCATTGAAACAGAAAGTCATTGTTTTTACATCCAAATACAATTTAAATCCTGTTGCAAACAGTGTCTTTTGTGATATGTTTTTTATGATAATTTAGCAAATGTTGATTATTTAATGAAGGCATCAGCATCTAAAATTAAGCTGAAACCTGGTAAGGCCTTCCATATAAAGGTTTTATCATTATATGCACTTATTAACTAATCACTGTTTAACTTTATGCTAGTATAAGTAGTTGAACATATGCTGTGCATTTCCACGTGTGTACATTTACAGTGAAAGGGAAGAGTGGTGACGACGCCAACCGCCAGACATTGGAGGTGCTGCGGCTGATTCGTGTGTACCAGCGCCCGGAGTGGTGGAGCGACATCAGTGGTCCGATACTGGACGACGCAGAGCTTGATGTCAGCAATATCCTCACTCGTGACAACATTGAAGACTTGATATATGCCATCTCCAACGATGTGGCCTCAACTGACATCACGAAACTCGAGTTCGTAACTTTTTTATCTATGTGCACATCAGGCCAGACCACTGAACACATTCATTTATGCTCCACTATTATTCATAAAAAAATATCATATCACCTAGTTCAATAATTTGATATGTATATTATGTATATAGTGTTTCCTATGTAAAGCCTCGGTATACTTTGTGTCTTAAATATACATTTGCTTGAATGTATAACAAGTGGTGTGGCGTGTTAACACAGGTCTGTGTGATGTGGCTAGTGCTGTAGTGTAGTGAGTAGTGTGTAGCCCGGCCTCACACTCTCGCTTTCAGCTGCCGCCCACATATGGTCAAAGCAGGTTGGAGCCCCAGAAGTAAGTGTGTAGGGCCACTTTGTGTGTATGCGTCCCAACTCTCACCCCAACTATGGGTAAATAGCACTGGTCAGATCAAGATCCAAAGCTATAGTAGGTAATTGATCTAGATTGAGTAAGAAAATCACCAACCTAAACCAGAGAAAGTGTGGCTCATATCTCCAAGAACAAATCCCACTGTATGTCAGTCAGGGCAGTGCTGCCGTGGGTATGGTGTCTCAACTCACTGTGAATGGCATTGATACCGAGAGTCGATTTAGCTGCCGCGTCAAGAGTAACCGACGTGCCACATTTCCTGGCATTGCTGAGAAATTTGCGAAGTCCTGGTGCATCGTCCCGTTGGCAGCCACCCAGGTGTAAAGTCCTGATGGGAAGTCTCGACGTACGGACGATGAGTGGAACAGGACTAGAGGTGGTCAATATAAAGGACAGGAGGGCGCTAGAGGTGTAGTGTATACAAGAGACAAAATAGAAGGGTGACAAAGACAGGATATTGGTAAGAGTGTATGAGTGGCTACATGCAGGAGGGGAGGAAAGGAGTAATGGGGTGGGCATCATAGTAACACAGGATATAAGTAGAGACGTTGTGACAGTAGACATATGGCATGGATGATAGTGTGAGAACAGCTGGTGTTCATCGTGTCCGTATATGTGCCTCAAAGAGAAAGGGCGTTCAGAGAAGACCTTGAGAACATGGTGGGTGAAGTGTAAGCACATGTGATGTTGTGCAAAGCGGGTGATTTCAATGCTCATGTGAGTTCACTAAAGGTGGGATAAGAGGACGCAGTAGGGCTGGGAACTGGTTGGGCTGGTTATGAGGAACGGGCTGCAGTAATGATGTGTGAAGGACTGACTGTAAGATCACTGCTGGGATCACATGACTACATAACAGAAACCCTTGTTTTTGTTGTGCATAAGCAGAAGAGGAGTGAGTGAAAAGTGTGGGACGAAAGATAGGTAAATGGTGGAAATGTGATGGGGTCACTGTCAGTGTCAGTAGGGATAGAGTGGCAAGGAATTTGAAAAAAGAATGAAACTGTTTAACAATTCATTTAACAATGCATTTACTGGCAAACCTCCTCGATGAGCAAGAACCAGACATGTTTGACCGAGGACGTAACATAAGCAATCAGAGAAAAGTGATAGGCACGGAATGAGACAGAAGTAAATAAAGAGAACATTATTTTCTGGCAGCTCTCTAATGCATTTAAAAATTGCATTACATTGTTTCAATATGTCGCAGTGTATGTCACATGCTTGTGTGCGTGACGTAGCAAAATGCTATAAAATTATATAGGTTGCCAAGTTGGTGCCTGTGTTAAGCAGTGACGATTTTCAAAAGGCAATAATTAAAAAGTTGCATATATTTTCCGACATCCAGTGGTGTAGCTGTAGATGACAAAATTATGTTTACGATGCTGTAGAATAACATGACACATGCAGATCGAAAACCAAATGTAGCCTTTATATTTTTTTAATACTGAATCTGAAATTCTCCAGCCACCGTCCGAATTTCTAAAATCTAACTCCATGAACCACCCTTGTGGGCCGACTTGGTCACATACAAAATGTCAGCCCTAAAACGCAAAAACTTAAGGTTGGAGATTTGTGGTTACAAACAAATAAACAGAGAAACACTGTTTTATAGCATATAATAATAATAATAAAACAAAACCTATAAAGGTGGATTACATGTACACCATTTTTAGTCACGTGAAATCAAAAGCTCTCACCGCTCCCATTTATCAGCCGCCATGAGTCATTAACTAAGATATGTGGTGCATGCCGCAGTAACACATTTAATCCATTCAATATCCATTGAAATAATACATCTCCACTATGTCACAGTTTTATGTTGTGCATTTATGTATAATATATGTATCATAATTGGGGCATACTATAAACCGACACATCTGTTTAGAAGATATCAGTAATATGTGTAAATCACCTAACTCCCAAGCTACATTAAATTTTAATCAATCATTATTTACTTGTTAAGTACAGTGCACACATATTGCATAATGTCACTGTTATACTGTAACTCTGCTCTGTCTTAGTAATGCACTAAAAACTAGTGGATACTGAACAAGAAGTGAATAAGTGAACTGGCATACTGTGTCAGGCCTGGAAGCATGAAGCAATAATTGACGCGTTAAACCAATTTATTATAATAAATTTGCCTTATCCATTGCGCTTTCACAGTTCATACATACTCCAGACATTGTAAATGCTGACTCTCCACAACTAAATTCTCAACTCGCATCGTTTGAACCAGCCACAATTGCTGAAGTGAGAATAAATAATTAGATAGAAGGAACCACCAGCTTTTAGTGCGTGTTCTGAAATACACAGGCTCAACTCCGCTCCCCTAATTAGACCAATACCAGACATCATCAATGCATCACTGTGCTCCGGCTTATTTCCTGATGATATTTAAATAAACCCAACTTGTTGCAGTAAATATCCAAGCATAAAAAACGTTACACAGCAACAAAGTATTTCTTTTAGAAAAAATGTTCAAAATGTCATAACAACTGTTTTGACACCACTGTGTAGGTACTTTTAGTATCTACAACATGCATACAACATTCAATTGCGAGAATTGAATAATAAAGGCGGTAGAGCAGACAATGGGACAAGCAATATTTATAAACATCTAGGTCAAATATTTGAGGAGGCATAGGCGTCCCGTTAAGATCGGCTGATTGCTAATGGCTTAAACTAAAGGTCCACGGCATAGAAAAGTATGGTATGCTTAACTGGATAGATAAATTGCTTATTGATAGAAGACGAAGAGTACTAAATAATGGGGAGGTTTCAAACTAGAAATCGGTTTTGAGTGGAGTACCGCATGGATCAGTTTTGGGACCTATTTTATTCTTAATATGTATCAATGATTTGGATGATGACATAACAAGCGTTTAGGGAAATTAAAAGTGATGCAGATAGACAGCATTTACAAGATGATCTGAATAAGTTGATCAAATGGTCTGAGAAATGGCAAATCCTGTTTAATTTTGGGAAGTGTCAGTGCCTCCATACAGGACATGGGAATGAAGATGCACAATATACAATGGGTGATACTGTACTAAATACTACCTTAAAGGAAAAAAGAACGCAGGGTTGACTATCAGTGCTGACATGAAGGTGTCAGAGCAGTGTGGAATTGCAGCTGCGAAGAGAAACAAAATTCTTGGCTTAAGTATGCGAAATATAGTCTAAAAAGAAAAAGAACTAATAATACCGCTGTATAAAACAATAGTTAGGCCTCATTTAGAATATTGTATACAAGCATGGAGCCCATATCGCAAGAAGCATATTGATATGCTAGAAAAAGTACAAAGGAGAGCAACCAAAATTAAACCCAAAACTCAGGAATATTAGTTATGAAATGCGTCTAAACGAATGTGGTCTAATAACACTAGAAACCAGAAGATTGAGAGATCAGATTGAGGTGCTTAAAATACTGAATGGGTATGAAAATATTGACAGAAATATGTTCTTCTCGGTCAAGGAAGAGAGAAGGACTAGAGGACATGGTGTTACATTAGCAAAGAAGCAGTGTAGACTAGATATTATAACATTTTCACAAAGAACAGTTAACGAATGGAACAGAGTATCAGCTGATTGTGTAGGTGCTAGTAGTGTTAAATATTAAAACATATCGACATATACCTAAGACGGGCGGGGTATACTTAGATAAATAAGTTGTACTCTCGATAAGCTAAAGGGCTTCCAAGTCTACCTGCCTTCTAGAGTTGAATCTCTAGGTAGCAATCTAAAATCTTGTTAATATCCGTATACATGGCTATGAGTATGAGCTTGCCGCCTTGGCCCTTGCAGATTGACAAACACGCAGCCTAAACGTTTTACGTTACGGGCCTACAACCGTATATTAGACAAACACTAAGATCCAATATTTCAAACGTTTACATGAGTTATTTACAATCAACACAGAAGACCCTAATAGGTAAGCTACTCAAACATAGTTGTTATAATATGACCCTGGCCTAGGCATAGCCATAGCATAAGGATACAAGTCGCAAAAAACATATGTCAGCAGTGACTACTGCCCTAGCGAATAAAACAAAACTATGGCGTCCATTCCGATCGGCAGACGGAGCTGCTGTACTTTGTTTGCCTCTTGTCGTCTGCTTTTAGATCTACAAGGTTGTAAAAACGTGGCTTTTCTCTATTCCAATATCAGGTTTGGTTGTATTTATAATGTGCGTTACTGTTATAAATGTTTACTGCGATCGGTACACGCATAAAGTATTATTATGAAATTACTAAAGGTATACTTATAACAAAACAACGCAATATTTACAACACAGTCATAATTCCCGCTAAAATACAAAATCTTTCGCGAAAACAAATGGAATTGAAACATTGAATAAATTGTAAACAAAAATCCAAATAATAACTAAAATGAGGTAAATGATACTACTGACGTTATTAATAAAACTGATTATAAATTAATTAGCATATATTAAAAACAAACAGTTAATTGGAACTTAAATATTGCACACTGTAACACACAGACACAGTGTCAGTGAAGTGTGAAACATTTAGTTGTGTACAAGGGATTATTCCGTGTCAATACAAACAACAGTCAATCTCTTTATTTTTTTAATGAATCAGTTTCACGAAACATTTTGGTAAGGAAGCAAAAATATGAATTGTTAGCGTTTTATCTTAATTAGTTTTCGAGTTGTTTGAAAATTGTTGGAATAATTAGCCCATAGTCATAGACACGTGGCATAGTCTTAAAATCGACTAAATTCTGATCCAAAACACCAACGAGGCCTAACATGGATTGTAATAAACCATGTTTCTATGTGTAAGCCAGTCGTTATATTCACAGTCCACCTTACTATGTGGAACACTTTAAACTAGTACGATAACATTTCGGATGCTTGCTTTTTGTTCCAAACAAAGGCTTCCATTAAAACTGGTTCATTCAAAAATTGAAGAGATGAGTATAGTGCATTTCTAGGATGATTGACCCGCAATAGAATTACACATTATAATGTTACCTTTGTCATTCATGTTTAGTAAACACTTGAGCAAATATTGTTATGTTGCTGATATAACATTTCTTTTGTTTGTAAAATGTTCAGATGGTACTGCCTTAAAATACATTATGCATGATTTTATGAATTTTAACCTTCAAAATGAAAACGTTAGACAAGTCCTGTAATCTTTTTATCATATAAACAAACAAAAAGCAATTTTAATATTGTTTTACTACCTTTATTCTGGCTCTCTTGCATTTTGTTTGGAAAACGGATGTAGCTATAATATAAACTTGATGAGACAGATCACCATTTTGAAATATTAATAATTACGTTGTTTACATAAACAAGACTGTCCATATTGCAAAACGGTATAGGAATTGCCCGAAATTTTCTAAGATCTTAAAACATGATGTTTGCCAATTTGTAATAATTAACGTTTAGATTGTCATGAATCATTGTTGCTTTGGCGCTGAATTACCTCTACATAACTTCCAGTCACCATCACAAATTTAAGTAATCCACATACATCAAGCAAGCGTGTCTCTGATATGCACAGTTCATTGTATTCTAAAACTAATAATGAATGAATACAACTGATTAAAATAATAGCACAATTTTAATAATAAACTGTATTAATCCATGCAATGTGTTATACTCCAAAATTTAAATATGAAATTTGAAAATAAATAAATGCAGATACAGTAAATTATTCGTTCTTACTCATTATGACGCATCCATTCACCATTCGTGTTTATTAATATAATATATCAAAGAACTGACTTTGTGTAAGTAAAGGTAATACAATAAACCAATAATAACACCCAATTAATTTGTCGTCATTAAAATCTTATATAAAGTCAATAGTTTGTTGAACTGGCGAACTTGTATTGAGGTTAGTTTTATAACATTTTACTTAAATGAACCGATCGCCCAGTGATAAATATATTACAAAGTTACAAAATCAAACTTCCTCTCGACCAATGGGAATTCGCCACGAAATGTCAGCGAGTCGCAGATTTCATTTCGTCTGCCACGTGACGACTTCACTTCTGGATTATGTCGTTTATAAATGTCTGATTTACACAAAGTCGAGATGATTTGTTGTGTTATTTGAAGTGTTTAGTTGAGTAAAGAAAGAGACAAACGAGTCACAGCCAGTGTTTCTCCTTACAGAGTTGGCGGCGACAGGGACACTGAGATTGACGTGTTCAGGGACGTGACGACTGTCAGAAGACTCTGTACCGGCCTCTGTCAACTGAAGGAGTTGTCACTGTTAGTGTAAGTAAACACACAACTAGGATCAACAGAGTAGCTACAAGTTGACATTGAAGATGTCAACAACATGTCAACTTCTCACGACAAGGTCAAAGCTGTACCGTTGACGGCGTCTGTTGTCTCTTACAGGATGTGGCGGTGTCAACTGACGGACGAGGGGTTCGGTGTCTTGGCGGCGACACTGAGCGACAACTGTCGGAAGTTAGAAAGTCTCGTGTAAGTAAAACACGTCAGTGACAGACACTAATTACCCGCCGTCTTCTAATCCACCCCATATTATATTCACCCTCAACAAAAGTTGTTTATTTTTAAGTTTCTACAAAACTCGTCATCAGCGTCTGTGAAAACGTCACCGATTTGTTGACGAGTCGAATCAATTCAAAGTTTAACGACATTTTATTGATACGACGCGTTTTAATTGAATTGTTTTAATCGATTTCACAGAGTTAATTTGTTGAGTCTTTGAAATAAATAAAGTTTTGTAGTAAAAAGACAAGTCGTGTTTAATTTCAGGTGTGAATCAAAACGTGTTTAATTTCAGGTGTGAATCAAAACGTGTTTAATTTCAGGTGTGCCTGGAACGAGATCGGTGACAAGAGCGAGACGGCCGTGACGTCATTGATGGAGAAGAAGACAGAGTTGACATTAAGGTGAGTAATAAATGTTTTGTCATCGACTCGTCCTGTCCCGCTTTTGTTGACGTCTCGTGTGACACCCGTAATTAATTACACGACAGTTGTAACGTCGATGTAAGTAAAGACGTGAAGTAATCGTTGGTTCTAATCTGTGTAATCGACCGAAGTAACTAATTATTGACGACGTCTCATATTTCTCTTCTATTTATCAGCCTCGAGAGATGTCGCCTGTCACCGGTCGTCGCTGAGAGACTCGAGAGACAATTTAGAGAGAGAATGCCCTTCGTGGTAAGTAGATTAACTGTGACAGCGTCTCGGGGGAATCACAACCAACTACCCCGGTCACGTGACATGGCAATAAGCACCCACCGCTGTAACCCGAAACGTCACAAACCGACGTCATATCAGGGCCACAAACCCACGCTGATTAAACACCGACTGTATTCAACTTGATGGCCCAAAAAGGGTTCAACAGCCCGAATCCCAGATGTCGCGGTTCTGGGTGTTTATCTCCGTTTAATTTTAGTTTGTCGTGATTTACGTTTTGGGGCCATAAACTGTGACGTGGCGACATCTAGCGTACATCGGGTTTTAGGCCCTATTTAGTATCAATATGAGTTTGTATAAAAAAGTTCAAAGACAAAGTCGTCGAATCTGCCGATAGAAAGCACGAATTTAGCCCGTGGACGTTTTGAGTTGACCGGTCGATTGTGGACAGCGAAAAGACAAACGTTGGCGGCTTCAGTAAATCATTTGATCGAGACAAAGGTTTATTTTCTGTTTGTAGCGGGTCCAACGTGGACAGTGAGTGACCAACGTAGCGGAGCCAACGTGGACAAGGAAAAGGTTGACAGCGACACCGTCGGAGACAACTGAACTGAGGGACCAAGATTCAGACACGGACAAACACCTTATCAATTATTTTATTTCATTCTCGCGATTTATATATTTATTATTGAGTGCGTTAGTTTCTGTAGTTAGAGAGTGTATAGAGTGTGTTGTAATTGTAACTGGTATTGTTTGTTT
Source organism: Oasisia sp. SBJ-2009 (assembly GCA_964017155.1). Taxonomy (NCBI): domain Eukaryota; kingdom Metazoa; phylum Annelida; class Polychaeta; order Sabellida; family Siboglinidae; genus Oasisia; species Oasisia sp. SBJ-2009. The sequence continues at coordinate 50,923,727 of OZ024864.1, read as the reverse complement.
TCTGTAGATATTTCTCGATTTATGTGTCACTGAATTATGTAAACAAACCTATATTATCGCCCACGTGTTCTCGTTGCGGCAGTTTTTGTTCAACGCAAAATATTTCCAATTTACAAACAAAGTGAACAAACGTTTGCAAATTGTCTACAAACTTTTAGTTAGTATGAATCATTTTATAATTTGGATTCAATTCAGTTTTACGAAATTAATCTGTGTTCAATATTTACGTTAATAATGTCAAAGATCGGTTGTGTCGATATTTTACAAAAGCTGCCGCAGCCAGGATTTCGTACACGCACGAACAAAAATGTACCAAGTCGAAAACAGTTCCTCTGAAATATCGCCTTCTTAACATGAATAACTCACTTAATATATTTTAATGAACTTTCTGATCTTGCCCTGCTTCTCACAACACGTTGGGCAATAATATTATATCGATATATATTGCACAGAAATTAGGTAGCACTGATTTACGCCGTGGCATCTTTTTATTTTATTAGAGTTGTTTGTAAATATATCTTCTATAGTAGTCTTTATATATATATCAAGCGAAGTGCATATATTATGTAAGTGTTTATTATTGTATCCAAATTGTTATAGATCACTATATATTCATGCGTATACTTGTTCTTGTACTTGTACTTATATTTATCAAATGTACATTAAAAATATGAATTAACAAACTATACATGTTTGTGTATATATCACACAATCTGCAGCCATTTAAGTGAACTGTCATCTACACCCATTGCTCTGGCCAAACGACACACTGCATGGGTTCTGTAAGAGACATTGTTTAGTAAATGTTCATTTGTTTGACCTGACTTCAAGTTACGCGACTAACCCAAGTAACGAGGTTAACTGTCGAACATCCAAGATTCATACGCAATCAGGCGATATTCTCCCAGACTGAAATCAGTTGTACCACAGTCATAAGGCGGGGTTAATGGGACAGTTCACCCACCTTGTATGTTAGACACGTACCACAGTAAAAACACGTTCGCGAAATGCAATCGTTACCCCGTCCTCCCGGTCCGGTCCGGTCCGGTCCGGTCCGGTCCGGTCCGGTCCGGTCCGGTCCGGTCCGGTCCGGTCCGGTCCGGTCCGGTCCGGTGCGGTCCGGTGCGGTCCGGTGCGGTGCGGTGCGGTGCGGTCCGGTGCGGTGCGGTCCGGTGCGGTGCGGTCCGGTGCGGTGCGGTGCGGTCCGGTGCGGTCCGGTGCGGTCCGGTGCGGTCCGGTGCGGTCCGGTCCGGTCCGGTCCGGTCCGGTGCGGTGCGGTCCGGTCCGGTCCGGTGCGGTGCGGTGCGGTGCGGTGCGGTGCGGTGCGGTGCGGTGCGGTGCGGTGCGGTGCGGTGCGGTGCGGTGCGGTGCGGTCCGGTCCGGTCCGGTCCGGTCCACCCGCTGCGAAAAACTGCAATACAGCAGCGATATAGAAGCTCTGGTTCAACCACCCAAGAATGAACTTTTTCTGACGGATATGAGTTTGAACGATGATTTATTACGTGATCTAATAATGGACCTACATGAGTGTGTGGACTTACACAGTTCGCACACTGTTAATTGCAGTGGTCGTTGGGATAAAGCTCAACACTATTCCTACCTCTGTCTGTGCGTGCGTTTGTGCGTGCACGCATACACGCGACTGAAACATTCGCAGATTCCGATAGACTGCTGCGTCGCCTATCAATGATCTGACAGGACTGCATTACTTCTGTCTCGTTTTTGTTTCGTCTATATATATGTCATGTTTCCCATGTAGTGTGTAAAGACAACCTATCTTATTTTATTCTTCCACAAATGACACACGTGTACAGTAGTATGTTGACGCCCTATACAGTTGCGTTAAATTTTCCTCTGCGACGTTACGTCATCTAGTGACGTAGTGTTGTCGAAGTAACCGTTCAAGTCTCCAAGTGTACAATTGTGGTTTCCTGCACTACTCCTGTCCGCTCGCCTCGTGAAACTGGGGAGTGGACTTAGTCAAACTTTACAATAACAACAACTGACTTCGCCAGTCGCTACTGCTTCAGCTTCCGCCATAGGAACAGTGCAAATGCCAGGCCCAATTTCAAGACAGATACTCGACTGGTGGGATTCCCAAGGTAATGTCCCTTTCATGCCCTAAACATTGCATGTAACCAGCAGCGTATGGCTGAAATCACCACTAAATACCTGAGGTCGATTGCACTGCGTTTGGGCGATTTATTTGGTTAACAGTAAAAGAAGTCTTCTTGAAATGCATGTGCCAGGGGTAGGTAATGACGTCATCAGTCGGAGCGACCCCTGGCGCGCGAGGGTGGTGCAATGTGACTATGACATATTTTATGCAATCGCATTTAAAGCGACACGAACAGTTCGTGACATTTTTTTATTGCAATATCATGTTAATCATTATGAGTTATAACTATTTTATTGTCCTCGCCGCCAAAACATGCTTAACGAAGCAGAACTGACTTCGTAATGTTGACCATTGAAAATTTATAGGAATCCCGACGCTGTCACTCAAATCGCCGCGTTGTCACTCAAATTCCGGAAGAGCGAGGTCATGACCCGACGGGGTGGAGCTACATATGACGCTCGCAATCCATAATGGGGTTCATGGTAACGCTGTTTGTCTTGTAAAAGTAGCGTGGCATGACTAGTTATGCAGGAGGTAAAAAGCACAATTTAGTAAATAACAATTGTTCTACCAAATAGGCATAACATTAAATCAGTTATATAGACTAAGTGGAAGTAAAATCATAAAGTGGGATACTTAGATAAATTGTTGAATTTATTGTTATGTAATGTCCTTACATGTGGAGTGACACCCATATGTTTGGAGTGACACCCACATGCTTGGAGTGACACCCACATGCTTGGAGTGACACCCACATGTTTGGAGTGACACCCACATGCTTGGAGTGACACCCACATGCTTGGAGTGACACCCACATGTTTGGAGTGACACCCACATGCTTGGAGTGACACCCACATGCTTGGAGTGACACCCACATGCTTGGAGTGACATCCGCCCTTTGACCTGTACCGACTGGGAGCGTGCACCTGGCTTGGGTGTGGGAGTTAGTTAATTAGTTGTTATTGGCTATACAGGTTTCCTAATAATAGGATGTCTCTTGTCTAATATTGTGATGTGCACACAACTTATTACGCTAAATATATACCATGTTTTTATAACAAATAAACGACACGACAGCACGTGCAACCCGTCAACTTGTGTTCACGTGTTACTCCATCACGTGATCAAGCATTTCCTTCCGGGCTTTTAGTCACGTCTTTGGGTGGTCAGTACGCTATAATAGGTATAATTTATACCGTATAACATTATTTTGCCATAACAATTAAAAGCCACGAATTGTTCATGTCGCTTTAACACAACTTCAGTAGGTAGTTGGCGCGTTGAAACAGTGTCATCAAATCTCTGAAGACACGCGTTCACCGTCTGCCAATTTATTGTTAGAGTCTGTCATCAGTTTGGAACACTCCAGCAGAAACGAAGACTCTGTGAGAATGGGAGATTCCAATCCGGATTAGGAGATTCCATCAAGTGAAGCCGCCCTGTTTGTTGGAGACAAGTACACACTGTGCGTAGACGGCTCTAGAGGGCCGAGACCTGTAGGATTCGGCCGCGCTACCGCATCGTAGAGCGGAGTGTCGCTGAAGCTCCGGCTCAACCCAACCAGGGTGAATTTGGTTCGACCATCGGAGATGTTGGCGCTGTAGCGCTGACCTTTTTCCGGCGTTATAAACGTTCCGATTGACGTTTCTGCGCATGCGCGATAAATGTAAAGTTACCAATATGCAGCGAAAGAACAAAGCATTTATGGTATAACTACTACGGATTGTCAGTTAATATGTATATAAACTCTCAGCAAAGTTATTTGTGGCGTCACGAGGCAAACAAGTTTTGACGCATTTTTTGATAGCAAGCGTAAATCACATGACTGTATTGCGCCTTAATTCGTGACAGTGATTTAAACAAATGTAATATGTTATTGAATTGAATGACATTTTAAGCAACTCTTCACAGTAATCGTCACAGGAGACAGAGTTAAAGAACAGCCCGTGGCATTTATACAAAAATACTTTGTTGTTTTCGCTGCAAATTGATGATTTTACATTTATTGCTCATGCGCAGGAACGTTAACCGGAAAGATTATAACCATCGGAAAAACGTAAGCGAATTAATTGCAGCGTATCTGGATGCACTGACACTGAACGATGCAACAAGTTCTGTCTGGACTCTGGAGCAGGAAATCGGTATGCTAGGCGGTTAGCAGGAAATGTGTTTACCCTGGTATACCCGAAATCGATCACAATTAGATTTTCCGGTGGTTAAAATTGTATTTGATGAATACATACTCTCACATATACGGTCGTGCATACTCTCAAACCCACAAACAAACAAACACACACACATACACACATACATAAATACACATACGTACACACATGTAGACGCATACATAAATACACACACACATTCACACACATACACACACACACACCCACACACACACACACACACACACACACACCACAAACTCACTCACTCATTCACTCACTCAATCACTCACGCACTCACTCACTCACTCACTCACTCACTCACTCACTCACTCACTCACTCACTCACTCACACACACACACACACACACACACACACACACACACACACATATTTGATGAGGGTGTGGTGCAGCGCTGTGTAGCGGCTCCCACGACAGCTGTCTTATTGCTACACGTTTTTGACGTATTTCAACTCGCTGTTCGCTTTAAAATTTCACAAGTGCGTTTATGAAGGTACGGTAATTATTCCGGACGTTTACATTTTACTTGAAAACGGCCACTGTTGCCGGACTTTTTGGGTTTTAAATCGACATTCGTCTATGCCTGGTTTGATAAGTGGCTGCACACTCGTCATGCGGAATGTTGTGGTCTATTTGTGGTAAACACTCGATCACGGCCTGCACTTGTCAATCGCCAATGGTACGCAGTGACGCGTGACGCACTTCAGCCCGCATTTGTTACAACAGTGACATCAACAGTGCGTTATTCTATGTTCTCATTTGTTGTCTATTAACAACTATGCAACCAGGGATACGAGATATCGCCTGACCGGCTGTGTAAATCTTCTTCTCCGTCAACTCTGCATCTTCAAGCGTTTCTCTACGAGTTGTAAAGACCGCGGCGGTCGTGAAATCGCAAAACAGACCGAGACAATAGTTCACTGCGCACGAGCACCGACGTTGCCACAACGAATGTACACAGTTTAATAATATTACCGCTGTATAAACAGGTGGGCAAAACACGCGATCAAGGCGTACGGGTATGTTATGTCAACGCTTAATCGTGCAGGAACAAAACACTTGCGATTTGCTGAACACATACCTGATAACCAACTCGATATGATGACGATATCCCAAACGTGGTTGAAGTGTTCGCGCGACTCCAGTGTGATTACAGACATTGTGCCAAATGGATACTGCATTAAGCATACACCTCGTCCTATTGACAAAGGAGGCGGTGTCGCTATTATCCACAAATCCGAAATCGTCCTACAAAAACAAGATACCGATGCGTTTAGATCGCTTGTTTGAACACATCGAGAGCCGGCTGAAAACATCTATGTCTTCTATGGGAATCGTTTTCTTTTACCGTCCGCCGCCATCAGCGAAAAATGGATTAAAAACGACTGTGTTCTTTGAAGAATGGACGGTTCGTCGATCAGCATATCATAACACCTGATCCTTTGATTGTCATAGGAGATTTTAACATTCATATCGACAACACTACAGATGCTAATCCATGGCGACTGATCAATTCTGTGATTGCCACAGGAATGGTGTTGCATGTTCGCGAGCCGACCCACAGGAAAGGTCACACGTTAGGCGATCAATGACCCGCAGCACGGACGAACGCATTGTGCGAAATGTTACCGTTACGGATATGGGCCTTTCTGACCAGTTTGCGGTGAATTTCAATATAGAAATTGTTGAACATCGCACTGGTTTGATGGAAATCAGATACCGCAAAACACGCGCTATTGATGTAGTGAGTTTTCGACAAGACATTCCACTGTTCCACTCCGATGCTCTTGATGCGCTGAACGTAGACGAACTAGTTGATCAGTGCGATCATTTGTTGGTCAGCTTAGGTGATTCACACGCACCTATGCATGAATGAAAAGCAAATCCGACTACGGCAAGATACAGTGTGGTATACAGATGATCTGCGGGTAGAGAAACGAAATAACGGCGGAGAGAATGATTCTGAAGAAAATCCAGACTAGAGGTGAACAGACACATAAAAAATACACACATATACATTCATACACAAACATACGTACATACATACATAAATACACAAATACTCAAAATGTTGCAGGTTGAACACGATGATTTAACGCTTGAAAAGACAGCGGACACTGCGAGACACTGGGAATTGATGAAAATGCAAAATGCCTCAGCGGTGAATGCTGCTGGATGGGAGACAACAGAAACAACCGAACGCCACAACAAGCCGCCGTCGCACCACAACCAGAGAACACAAACAGTCAATTCTGACAACAACTGCACACTCTGCGGATATAAACACAGATCGACTAGAGACGATGCGTGTCCTGCAATTGGTGCAGAATGCAAGAAATGTGGCAAGAAGGGACACTTTGCGTCAGTGGGCCGGACAAAATATGTCCACGAAGTCAAAACAGTTCCTCAATGAGCCGAGACTCGTCTTCTGAGCATTACTTCCCACGGTCTGTACAGTGAGAGGACTCTGACCCAGCTTGGAGGGTGACATTTCCGATCTCGGGCAAAGAAATTGAGTTCATAATTGTCTCAGGCGCAGATACTTCAATCATGTCTGAAGAAACCTACAATGCCATGAGCCCGAGACCGAAACTGAAACAAATCACGACAACATTGCTGGGAGTAGGAGGATCTCTCGAAAGGAATGGACAATTCATAGCACACTCGGAAGTTAAGGGACAGTTATTCTACTTCCGTATTGTCGTAGTCAGTGCAACAGCAAGCAATCTTCTGAGTCACAGTGTCGCATGGGCTTCATTCTCAAAGTTGACGACGAGTTTGAGGAGACATTCGGTGACATTGGATGTCTCAACACTGAACCAGTAAGTACTGTGCTGAGGGGTGGAGCTGAGCCGTACGCTATGAGGGTAGCGAGGTGCGTGCCGATACCACTGCAACCCAAGGTGAAGGAGGAACTGGAGATCTGAACTGGAGCAGGAGATATTGTGGCCATCACCAAGCCAACATCATGGTGAGTATCACTGGTCATGAAGAAGTCGGGAAAAGTCCGTATCTGCGTTGACTTAGAGAAGCTCAATGGGGAGATGAAGCGAGAAACCTTTGTTCTGCCGACAATAGACGACGTCACATCAAAGCTGACTGCTGCGACAGAATTCACCTCTATCGACGCCGCAAGTGTTTTCTATAAAATATCACTACATAAGTTGTGTGTTTCTCCAGCGAGGCGGAGAAATGTCAACGTTTATTTCCATGTTTACGTGCGACCGTGAACCGTTAGTGTCTGATGTTGAGCAATTTGAGATTTTTTTCCCGGTTGAGAATATGCGTTTGTATGAAGTTGACGCTCTTCAGAGTTGCTTTTGACTTGTGTTGATAAACAGAGGGTAAACTCATAATAACAATCAGTCGATTTACTCAATTATGCGTTGGTTAGTATTTCCTTGTGGTAGCGGCGTTAATTGGGGGTTGTCACACGGACCAAGAAGTAAACTGACAGTCTAACGGACCAAGCAGAAAACTTACAGTCACACGGACCAACAAGTAAACGGACAGTCACACGGACCAACAAGTAAACGGACAGTCACATGGACCAAGACGTAAATGGACAGACACACGGACCAAGAAGTAAACGGTAAGTCACACGGACCGAGAAGTAAACGGACAGTCACACGGACCGAGAAGTAAACGGACAATCACACGGTCCAAGAAGTAAACTGACAGTCACTTGGACCGAGACATAAACTGACAGTCACTCGGACGAAGAAGTAAACTGACATTCACACGAATCAAGTAGTAAACTGACAGTCACACGGACCAACACGTAAACGGACAGTAACACGGACCAAGACGTAAACGGACAGTAACACGGACCAAGACGTATACGGACAGTAACACGGACCAAGACGTAAACGGACAGTCACACGGACCAAGACGTAAACGGACAGTAACACGGACCAAGACGTAAACGGACAGTATCACGGACCAAGAAGTAAACTGACAGTCACACGGACCAAGATGTAAACGGACAGTAACACGGACCAAGAAATAAACGGACAGTCACACGGACCAAGAAGTAAACTGACAGTCTCACGGACCAAAAAGTAAACTGACAGTCACACGGAAAAAGAAGTAAACTGACAGTATCACGGACCAAGAAGTAAACTGAAGTCACACGGACCAAGAAGTAAACTGACAGTCACACGGACCAAGAAGTAAACTGACAGTCACACGGAAAAAGAAGTAAACTGACAGTCACACGGACCAAGAAGTAAACTGACAGTATCACGGACCAAGAAGTAAACTGAAGTCACACGGACCAAGACGTAAACGGACAGTCACACGGACCAAGAAGTAAACTGACAGTCACACGGACCAAGACGTAAGCTGACAGTCACACGGAATAAGAAGTAAACGGACAGTCACACGGACAGTTTGAACTGTGTAACCAACACAAGAACACTTGATCTTGTCGCTGTGTCAAACTAAAGGGAGCTGCCAGCTCCTCTGCCCAGACTTGACGGAGCAGCAATTTGTAACGGGAAGTCTGCTGTCTAGAACGTCGGAAAAGTATATTTAGCATCAAAGGGTTTTGCGGTTAAATCTTCTCTCCTCGGCATTATCGCCAATCAATTTTGTTTTGATACTGGATGCTTCCTTTATCATTTGAACGTGTTGCAGGCAGATTCTTTCAAATTGCGAGCATTGCACTAAAGTAACTAAACGCAAATTGGCATGCAGTAAACCTTCAACATGCATTTTATATTCATAAGAACGTAATATCAAATGAAAAATACAACCTACGAGCTGGCTCCCTTGCCTTAATATACATAGCATAACAGTACATGGAAATATCATTGTGTCGCTATAGTTGGTACTGCCATAATGCACAGTCGACAGTGTAGCCCTACATGTTAGCGCAAACTGATGGCATATGATACATAGGTTTGGTATGCAAAATTATATTAGACATCCACATAAAAGTGGTACTATTTGCAGTAGTCATGAAAATTGAGATAAAGAAACGAAGGTAAATAAAAGGTTATGTCATGACGGTAAATAAAATCATTACGGTTGACCTACATGGTGATGCAAACTGCTGGCACACGATACATGGGTTTAATATGTACAACTACATACACTGTATGTATATATATATATATATATATATATATATATATATATATATATATATATATATATATATATATATATTATATAATTATGTACACACACACAAAATGTTATGTCATGACGGTAAATAAAATCATTACGGTTGACCTACATGGTGATGCAAACTGCTGGCACACGATACATGGGTTTAACATGTACAACTACATACACTGTATGTATATATAATATATATATATATATATATATATACACACACACACACACACACACACACACACACACACACACACACACACACACACACACACACACACCATAAAAAGTGGAGTTATGTGCAGTAGTCTTGGGAATTGAAATAAAGAAATGAAGTTAAATAAAAATATAACTTGAATTATATCATTTCGGTAAACTAGGTATGAATGTATTGGCTGGTACTATATACGAGACAATCTAAACATAGAGAAACTTAAATAGATCAAACATGACACGCAGATTATATAACGCAATTATTTTTTATCAGCTTCCGATATCATGAAAAGTGAGCGATTTGTCGTAACACGTCCCGTTATATTCGGTGCCACTGAGAATCTGAACTATAGACCCAGCATATGACGGTCCAGTTACATCCTCGCAAGGCATGGGTCGTGAATAAGTCCACTGCCACTGGCAAATCGACGTATTGTGTTGTAGGTCGTTGAATGAGACGAGTAACCGACCTTGTGTGTCGGTGACGCTTGACCACAGCCCAGACACTGACCCGACACCGCGGCCCATTCCAACACAAACAACGTCATCGACTACCGAGAATCTCGGTCACGGCTAGTTGCTACCCCTCCACGGCTATTTGCTACCCCTCCACGGCTAGTTGCTACCCCTTCACGTCTAGTTGCTACCCCTCCACGGCTAGTTGCTACCCCTCCACGGCTAGTTGCTACCCCTCCACGGCTAGTTGCTACCCCTCCACGGCTAGTTGCTACCCCTCCACGGCTAGTTGCTACCCCCTCCAAGGCTAATTGCTACCCCTCCACGGCTAGTTGCTACCCCCTCCACGGCTAGTTGCTACCCCTCCACGGCTAGTTGCTACCCCTCCACGGCTAGTTGCTACCCCTCCACGGCTAGTTGCTACCCCCTCCAAGGCTAATTGCTACCCCTCCACGGCTAGTTGCTACCCCCTCCACGGCTAGTTGCTACCCCTCCACGGCTAGTTGCTACCCCTCCACGGCTAGTTGCTACCCCTCCACGGCTAGTTGCTACCCCCTCCAAGGCTAATTGCTACCCCTCCACGGCTAGTTGCTACCCCCTCCACGGCTAGTTGCTACCCCTCTACGTCTAGTTGCTACCCCCTCCACGTCCAAATGCCCTATTATAGCTGTTCTGGTGTATAAACATATTTAAGCTTAGGGTTAGTTTTATGTTTATTTAGGGTTAAATTAGACTGTATTCGATTAGATTCCGTTAGATTAAAGGTACCTTTGACAAGACTAACATCAGGCGTGTACATTCATTTGTACATGGAGGGGTAGCAAAGAGCCACCAACGAAATGTCATTATAATTACCCACTACTCAGACAATGGCTGACACTCGGGCCACCGGAAGTTGCCGCCAGGAGTTATCATTATAATTACCCATTACTCAGACATGGCTGACACTCGGGCCACCGGAACTTGCTGCCAGGAGTTATCATTATAGGGCCTAATTACCCATTACTCAGACATGACTGACACTCGGGCCACCGGAACTTGCCGCCAAGAGTTATCATTATAATTACCCACTACTCAGACATGACTGACACTCGGGCCACAGGAACTTGCCGCCAGGAGTTATCATTATAATTACCCACTACTCAGACATGACTGACACTCGGGCCACAGGAACTTGCCGCCAGGAGTTATCATTATAATTACCCACTACTCAGACATGACTGACACTCGGGCCACTGGAACTTGCCGGCAGGAGTTATCATTACAATGTTTCTTTCCCATGTTGGTGACTGTGGCAATTCACAATCCAAGAGTTTCGGTGCTTTCTTCATTGTACGTTTTCAGCTTGGGATGTCGCTGTGTCGATAGTTCTGGCTTACTGGCAAGCCCCTCATAATTGCTCAGACTCAGTATATTCACCTGGGCACCGCTGTCTACTTTCAACGGCACAAGGCTGTCACATACTGTCAACAATGCTGTCACATACTCTCAACAAGGCTGTCACATACTGTAAACAAGGCAAACCATTCACACTGCTGCGTGTCGCTGTGTACAGAAACCTTCTTCGTCGCCAGTGCTGTCATTGTCTTCACCCACAATTGCAGTCTTCGCGTCAGACACTTTGAAGCATAGTGATTTCTCCCGCCACGTTTGTCACAAGTGGCGCCCCAAGCCGGACACTCGCGGAACTAGTAGGCTGTCCCGCAACGTTTACATCGTTGCTTGTTCCGCTACAGGGATTTGGGTTTTTCTTATGTTAATTTTTCAGTTTTCGAATCACGTTCACACTTGCACTGTTTGCGGCGCCAGATAACACTTTCATTTGCGCCTGCACGGCTAAGTTTGCTTTGCAAATGCATGTTGCCCGCACTAACGTTAGCTCTGAGTCCCTGAGTAACCTTTCCTTTATTGTTGAGTCTCTGATGCCCAGTACAACTCGGTCACGTATCAGGCTATCTTGCAGCGACCCAAATTCACATGTCTGTGACTTCAACCTTAGGTCTATTGTAAAACTACCCATCGTCTCACCTTCACATATAGTCTCACCTTCACCTATCGTCTAACCTTCACCTTGTACTCGGGTGGGAAACACGTATCGCTCGTAGATGATGTTATTCGCTGCACGCAGAAGTCGGCGAACTTTGTCAGGACGACCGAGAAGCCGACGACGGCGACGGCGACGGCGACGGCGACGGCGACGGCGACGGCGACGGCGACGGCGACGGCGACGGCGACGGCGACGGCGACGGCGACGGCGACGGCGACGGCGACGGCGACGGCGACGGCGACGGCGACGGCGACGGCGACGGCGACGGCGACGGCGACGGCGACGGCGACGGCGACGGCGACGGCGACGGCGACGGCGACGGCGACGGCGACGGCGACGGCGACGGCGACGGCGACGGCGACGGCGACGGCGACGGCGACGGCGACGGCGACGGCGACGGCGACGGCGACGGCGACGGCGACGGCGACAGAGAGAAAGTAGTTTGTGTAGATCAGCCGTCGGGAGGAGCCACAGTCTCAACATTCCAGTCAGCAGTGACTCCGGAGGCAGCAAAACCAAGCCACTCCACCGACCATCACAGCCTGTGTCCACTCCACCGACCATCACAGCCTGTGTCCACTCCACCGACCAGTCACAGCCTGTGTCAACAAAGAGTAATGTGAGAACTACACACAGTGGCCGCATCACCAAGCTGCCGAGTCGTTATGTGCACGACTAAAGTGACAGCAAATAAACCCATTCATATAGCATTAGACGAAACAAAGGGCAGTCTACCCTGGTGTTTAGTTATAACTGCAAGTTTCTTTGCGTATAAGTAGACAATCAGTAGTAGTGAAACAGGACATTATCATGCCTTTAATTGAACTGATACAAAGTGAACGTATACGAACAGTGAACGAAGATTTACGAACTTGTGAGATAACATCGAAGTGTGCAGAACTAATGTGCATTAAACTTATAATGTATTTAGTTAAAGAAAGAAGGGAAGATGTAATGAGATTATCATGGTGTAAATACAGCACTTTACGGTAATATAGGAATGAAGTATAAAGGCACTGTGGGTTAGGGTAAAAGTTCACACACGTCTTGTTTACGATACGTCATCCATTGAGCTGAAGCTATAAGACAAGTCCTAACTAAGTACATTGTGAGGTGGTGGCCGGCGTTTGTGTTGAATTTAGGTCTGCAAGGCGTGATTCAAATGTTGTTGTAGAAACAATGGGCAGGTCACAACTACAGCATATGCATCATCTACACTGTACGTTTAAAGCCACGTAGTTGCATGTTGCGTTCCGTATTCGTTTCAATGCGTTTACAAAGCGCGAACCAGTTTTTCTAAGTTTGATTTTAAACTACTCAAAATCGTTCTAATTGATTCCCCACTCCGTGAAAAGTCGCCATGATTAATGATTGAAGTAAATCCCGCTGAAGCCTAGGTCGACCTACCCTGGATTGGAATGTTGAATCGTCGGTCGGCGCTAATTCGCAGTCTGCGCTAGATAAGGACGTATCCTGCTTCGGCTGCGACAAATCGGGGTATGTCCGAAGACGAGGCGCCTGGTGTGTGCTAGTTTGATTTCATAATACAATATCCCATGTTCTAAACAGCACTCTTCCCATTACATATTACTGCTCGGTCAGTTCTGCCGACAGAAGCTGTCACTCTCCCTTTAATTGTCGTGATGGTCACCTTTGACCTCGTGCTTTCTACACAGCGACAAGATCAAACGTGTGTGTCACTTTTCACTTAAGTTCTTGTGTTGGTTATACAGTTCAAACGGGAGCCGGATGTTTCGGCCAAAAACAGTTTCGGCACATTGTGCCGAAACATCCGTTTCTGCAATCGTGGAAGTGCCGAAACATCCGTTTCTGCAATCTTGTGCCGAAACATCCTATGCCGAAACATCCGTCCTGACTTCCGTATTATATATAATTTTTGAATTATTTGCGTATTATTTGCGTTGCTTGTCATTCCATTGCGAATAATATATAATATATATTAATATTATTATTTGAGTATTATTTCTGAAAATTTGGGATTTTTAAGTAGTTCTTAGTTAATGACCTTATTCGACTTGGGAGGTAATTTGTCTGAGGATCTTTCCTTGCTTGTGGCGGCGGCGGGAATCTATAATACGTATATACAAGGGCGATATTAATGCTGCTATCGTGAAGTCTGAATGAGACACCTTAGTAAAAAACGTAACAATTTTATTGAATGCACACCATCACCTCATACAAAAACACGGCATCCTCCCACTCTCCGTGTAGCCTACACGGCGGTCAGCTGACTCAGCGCTCTCAGGGTGCACCTTATGTCTACTTCTCCCTTTACTGGCTTTTCCCATGCGGACAACATGGCACTGGTGCGTTTGTCGCTGACAGGACGCGAAAGCGGTGTCCCGCAGGATCGTTAGACGTTCATTGGCGATCTTTGCGTCGTTTGCCAGCAACTTGAGCAGAAGATATAGCTCAAGGTTGCCGCCGCGTCTCGCTTTGCTATTCAAACGCCGGTGCCATCCTTCGACGTGGTTGTTAGTCCGAACGCATCGATAGAAGACTGACCTAAAATGACAAATAATATATAAGTAAAGCTTTATACACACTCGCGCAGGCACACACACGCGCACGCACACGCACCCCCCCACCCCACACACACACACACAAACGCACGCACACACACAAACGCACGCACGCACGCACGTGTGCATGCTGCCCATTATTACTTACCAAGTGTTGGGCGGCCAGATGGTGCTGGTGATCCACGTTTGGTGCACATAGTCACATAGCTGCAATTGTTGCTCCGTTGTCGCTTCTGCCGTCAACTCCTGTAGCAGCACGCTGATGTGCCCCTGCGGCATCAGTGGCAGGGCCAGTATCTGGCGGCAGTAGGCTCGCAAGCCGTGGTCCTTTCGGTAGGCAGTCTGCAGGCCCAAGTCCTGTATCCGTCGGAAAACGGCCTGCGTCCAATGGAAATGGCACCCACGTACTTCAACGCCAGGCCACTCTGCAACATAAACAAGTCTACCCATTACACATTGCTGCGTATTTTATTGAAACCGTTTTAATCCACATTACTCACGTTTTGAGTACTAAATGAGTACTTTAATTCGGTGTTTATCAGGGAAGATATTAGTACATTACCAGTACTAGAGACTAAGTTCGAAGGGAGAGAGTCTGACTATTTAGGACAACTAATTGTAACCCCAAAAATTGTAGCTATGAAAATAAGAGATATGAAGATTAATAAATCACCAAGATTCGATGGGATTCCTCCCAAATTACTGTTGGAAATTGTAGAACAAATCAGCATACCGCTTGCGATAGTGTTCAATTTGTCATTAGAGGAGGGAATAGTTCCGTTAGAATGGAAAGAAGCAAACATTATACCATTATTTAAAAAAGGTTCGAGAAACAAGTCAGAGAACTGTAGACCAGTGAGTTTAACATCGGTGATTTGCAAACTATTAGAAAGACTAATTAAAGATCACCTGGTTGATTTTCTTGTTAAAAATAATAACGACATATACCTAAGACGGGCGGGGTATACTTAGATAGATAGGTTGGACTCTCGATAGGCCAAACGGCTTCCTTGTCCACCTGCCATGTAGAGTTGAATCTCTACGTATCCGTCTAGAGTAAGAAAACTCTCTCTGCTACAGAAAAAAGCTATACGAATAATATATAGTCTTGATTACCATGGTCATACATCTGTATTTTTTCACTGTTCAATAATTCTTAAACTTCAAGATTTAATTACACATAGGACTATGGTTATGCTTTATAAAGCAAACAACCACTGTTTAGAAGGTCGTGTACAAGCGTTCTTTGAACCAACTGCAGCCGTACACAAGTATGATACCAGACAATCTAAATTATTTTATGTTAAAAAAGCGAACACCACCCATAGACTACTGTCAATTACTGTCAGAGGAATACACGTATGGAACGGTCTTGAAAGTAATATAAGACAGTTGCCAAGTTTACAACAACTTAAAAAAAGTTTAAAGTCGACGTTACTTTCTTCGTATTTATGAACAATTAACACAATGCAAAAAAAATATTATTGTTGGTTGTATTAAATCTTATAACTTTTACTATAACTATTACGCATTTTAGTTGAGAAGGGCATAGCGCCTTACAAGTCATATGACTTCTCCTATGTCCTTTTAACAACAGCACCGATATTATATTGTATTGTCGTTACCATTATGTATTGTATTATTTTTCATACTATGTTGTATATTCCTGTGTTGCTGTTGTTAAATAAACATTCATTCATTCGTTCTAGGTAGCAATTTTGTTAAATCCTGTTATATCTTTTACTTTGATTAATCGTGTTTTAAACAACTCTAAACAAACATAGTAATCCGCGGCACAGACACTCGCGTTATCTTTTACCTTTCTTAACTGCCACCCACACAGCCGACTCGAAGTCGCAGACGATGCCGTTCACATACGGCTGTCATACAGACGACCCGTGTTTATATGTTCAACTAGAGCACCTACGGCTGTCATACAGACAACCCGTGTTTATATGTTCAACTAGTGCACCTACGACTGTCATACAGACGACCCGTGTTTACATGTTTAACTAGTGCACCTACGACTGTCATACAGACGAACCGTGTTTATGTGTTCAACTGGTGCACCTACGACTGTCATACAGACAACCCGTGTTTATATGTTCAACTAGTGCACCTACGACTGTCATACAGAGAACCCGTGTTTATATGTTCAACTAGTGCACCTACGACTGTCATACAGACGACCCGTGTTTATGTGTTCAACTAGTGCACCTACGACTGTCATACAGAGAACCCGTGTTTATATGTACAACTGGTGCACCTACGACTGTCATACAGACAAACCGTGTTTATGTGTTCAACTAGTGCACCTACGACTGTCATACAGAGAACCCGTGTTTATGTGTTCAACTAGTGCACCTACGACTGTCATACAGACGAACCGTGTTTATGTGTTCAACTAGTGCACCTACGACTGTCACACAGACGACCGCCCCCCCCCCCGCAGGGGTCGACAATAGCGCTGGCCCGATGGCCCGACGCGTGTTTTGAGGGTGTCGGGCCACCAGTTTTCATATTTTACTGGCCCGACAGGCCACTGGTTTCAATAAGTTACAATGGAATTATTCACCATTGTTTTAGATAGTTTCCATCAGTTGTCGCTCATTACGCAACACTTAAACATAATCTGTGACAGCGTGGACTTGCGTTATCAGTCGAAACTAGTCACCATCTTGTTTACGAATTGCAGGTTCTCCATCACTTCGCCCGGTGTCGCTACTGGCGACAGGAGGCGGAGACGCAAAACAGACAACCCGTAGTGAATTAGCTAAGATAACGCTTCGGATTTTGTAGTAATAGCCGAGTGGTACCTAAATACAAATTTGTCATTGAATTTCGCGTTCCCCTTTATTATTGTTGCTATCCTAATCTGTAAAACTAATAGACAAAATATGTTGAGCATGTCACGACGACCCCTTGTGGATTTCTTGTGAACTTGTACTAAATAATAGTATTAGTAAAGAAATAATTATATTGAAAAAAGTTACAGACTCTAACTATAGACTAAGTAATAACTCACATAAAACATACTCGTGTTGTAGCTGAATTGTCTAACTTGTTTATTCCAAAATATAATCCATTCCATTAAGTAAAACGTCAAGTTGTCACGTCGCAAAGGCCACCAACGGGGGCAACGCAACGGCAACGTCAACGTCGGCACAACGATCCCCGGCTTCCCGTTCGACCTCCGGCTGTCGGCGCTAAACTGTCGCCTGCAGCAAATACTTCTAACCACGGCATCGTCGCCTTCCATTTTTTCTCTGATTAAAATTAATTCACACCTTGCGGCAAATTTATAGCTTTGGCAGCGACAGGATACACACCATCGTCGTTACTCTAGCTATGGAGTTATCTAGGTCACCTCGTGTCACGCGCATAACGGAACACTTCCCGAAGCTGACGTCATAACGGCGAACGCCAAATAAGGAGATAGTCGGTCGGGCATTTATTTGGATTTCCCGTATATACAGGTCAAAGGGCGGGGATGCCGTCTACGTAGGCAGTTAGAGGACAGTTTGGCGGTTCTATTCGTACCACACAACATGGCGAACAGTGAAAGTACGATGGCATTACTAAGGTCTAAACATCGCGTATTTTCGAACATATCCTGCGTCTTCAAAATTAAAATGGATTTCACAATCAATAGGGGCTCATTTGTTATGGCAAACAAATAACTTAGAGGTAGGTAATTAATATAGAAGTGAACTTATTTGATAGAATACATACAAAAGAATTAGAAAACGGCAAAAACACGTTTTTGATTATTTGTCATTTCAGCTGCCGTTTCTATTTTAGTGTCCTAAATATAAATAAATATATTTTATTGTACAATGTACCTGTTTTTATCAGTATAAATGTGTATTCCTACAACAAAAAAGTTCGGGCCAGTAACTTTTTGGGGGGCCAGTAACTTTTAAAGTTCACTGGCCCCCCGGGCCAGTGAATACAAAACGTTATTGTCGACCCCGGCGACCCGTGTTTATATACATATTTTGTGTTATAATGTTTACAGACGGCCACATGCAGAGGATGTTTGTTCCCTCTAGGCAAAGGAACTCAATCGTTTGCAAAAGCGTCACGGGAAGGCAGTGAAGGGGGAAAGGCAGCCCAAGATATCCCTGATGTGTTTTTAATGGTATGTATATGAACTCAACAGTTTTGATGCAGCCCTTTCAGAAGTGAACGATTCTGTGTCGGGATGGACAAAATATATACATAAAACACCTGCAATAAACGTGAGAGATGCTGTTCATTATCTCCTGAAGTCACGTGACACTGTTTCTTTCACGGTAGCATGACCTTTGAGCAGGTCACACAGTTCTAGACGACTCTGTCGCAGCCGATCCAGTTCCTCGGCTAAGCTGCCACTCCTTTCTTTGGCCAGATACTCGTGGTCCTGGTGAAAGTATGAATGTACAGATCACATCTTGTAAGTGAATGTATATTTATGATTATGATGAAAGTAAGACATCTCTGAATCACTGATATCATGAAATTTATCATGAGCGTCTCTTGAAAATCTCACACCTACCACTACAAATAAAATGCTGACAATTTTCGTGAGAACATGGATCCGAGTGCAGAACATGGATCAGAGTCTGCACTGTTGGCTTCCCCTATGTCAGCCTTGAATATGGAATGCTTTTCAATAAAATGAGCAATATATTACACAAAATGTACTCAAAATGTGTTCAACAACAAGAATATTTAAAGAACAGTATGTGTTGTCATAGGCATGGATCCAAAAATAATTTTAACCGAAATTAGATATAATGCCAATTCTTTCCAAAATTATTGAACAATTTAAAACTTTTGCTCCCCACATATACTCACTATGCAGGGTTATTACTGATTTGTTCTGATGGTCTCTGCGTTTTATTACATACCATTAAAAAGTGCAGTATTTGAAAAAATATATGACTAATAGAGAGTTGCATATCCATGCCAAGTCAGTGATGTCATGGAATTTATCTTGAGCCTCTCATAGAAGTCTCAAACCCAACCATATAAATGACTAGTGGGTAAATGCTTCAAGCATGAAACAGGACTGGGGTAATATGAATGGGAGTGGCACTACTACAGGGTAAATGCTTCGCAACTAAAACACGTTTGATTCTGGGGGGCGAGGGGGGCTTGTCTCCTTACTTTAACTCGAGTCTGAAACGTGTTTTAGTTGCGAAGCATTTACCCTGTAGTAGTGCCACTCCCATTCATATTACCCCAGTCCTGTTTCATCCTTGAAGCATTTGCCCACTAGTTTTATTGCTTTACCCGCAAAGCCAACATATTTTTCCCGCTTATCATCTTCTGAAGGCATTCATTGGTCGATATCAATGTTAACAGTAAACAAAATTAGTATGCATAGCGAGAAACACGCCGTTTTCCGAGACCGCTTCGGCGGCAAAAAGCCTGCGCCATTTCTGGAACGCGTTACGCGGATAGAAAATGGTGGCGCCACACTACGGAGTTTTCAGGACGCTAGCCAACACACGCCACCAGGGAGCGCCACCAGGGGCACCTCGGATAGCCGATCCATTTGTTTGAACTTGAACTTGAAATTTTATTTGGCATATATACAACACAATACATCAGACACAGAACATATGTTAATAATGAATGCCAGGACGCCAGTAATAACTAAAATAGTTGATGCAACTGGACGCCCTTTAAAATTATAAAATACTGTCTACCTCTAATAGAATATGGTGTACATAATCATAATTTAATTAATAACAAGATAATAATAATAATGCTAATACTAAGAAAAGAGTAATATTGATCTAATGATACTACTTATACTATAAAAACAGTTTATTACTATACATAATCTAGTTTAATAAAGTTGACGTGAGAAATTATACAATTATTAATTAATACTGTTCTGATTCGCAATAGGGGTCAGGAATTTCTATTCCATTCATATTAGTTCTAATGTGTCAAAGGCTTTGCTTAAGTCAATAAACACAGCAAGAGCATAATGTTTGTCATTTAACGCATTTACTACGCTATCTATTAGTTCCAGAGTGGCATATTCAGTTGAACTTTGTTTACGAAAACCATATTGGGATGTAAACAGAATATTGTACTTTTCAAGAAAGCTATGGAGACGATTATATATCAATCTTTCGAACACTTTGGAGGATGCAGGTAATAGTGAGATGGGCCTGTAGTTTGTAAACAAACTGGAATCTCCTGATTTGTAAAGAGGTATCACTTTAGCAATTTTTAGATCATCAGGAAATACACCCGAACGTATCATAGAAATTGTTGAAACATATCATTGTTGAAAAGGGGGCGGCGGGTAGAGCAATTGCATTTCTGAACGGCGACAGTTTAAAACATCGAAAACTCGAATTGAGAGACGAAAATCAAAAATCAACGGATTTGTTTGTTTGAGGCTTGCTCTGGGCTTTCCAAAATGGTATAGCACATGTTTGTAGCTATTCCCAATCGCTGCCGTAATTCTGATTCGCAATAGGGGTCAGGAATTTCTATTCCATTCATATTAGGAAAGGCACTGCCGTGCCCATTCCTGAATACTAACCATTTCGTGAGAACATGGATCGGTGTGGAGTCTGTGTTGCATGGGTGTGGAGTCTGTGTTCCATGGGTGTGCAGTCTGCGTTACATCGGTGTGGAGTCTGCACTGTTGGCCTCCCCTGGGTCAGTCTTGAATGTAGAATGCTGTTCAACAAAATGTGCAATATATTACGTAAAATGTACACATGACGTATTCAACAAGAATATTGAAATAACAGCTCAATGTGTTAAATATGTTATCACAGGTATGGATCTAAAAATAATTTTAATCGAAACTAGATATAACCCAATTCTTTCAAAAATGCCTTAATTGTACAATTTAATACTTGTGCCCCCCCCCCCCCCCCCCCCACTACGAGTATTCACTATGCTGTGATGTTATTGATTTTGTTCTCATGGTCCCTGCATTTTGCTGTATACCATTCAAATAATTAAAGTATTTGAAAGATATATGTGAATAATAGGCAGTTGCATATCCATGCCAAGTCAGTGATGTCACGGAGTTTATCTTGTGCGTCTCATGGAAATCTCAAACGTACTCCTACGAAAGAATACTAACCATTTCGTGAGAACATGGGTTGAAGTGCAGACTATGTTCCATTTGCACGGCTGGCTTCCCCTATGTCATTCTTGAATGTAGAATGCTGTAAAATAAAATTAACAGAGAATGGAGGAACACAACGAAGTGAGAGCAGTTGGTGACATGAGAGTGCCACAAAAAAGGCCAAGGGGGAGACCAAGAGGGAGATGGATGGATAGCGTCCGAAGGGATATGCAGACACTGCGGATCACCCCGGAGGATGCGCAGGACAGAACATTCTTGAAATCAAGAATTCGGGCCACTGACCCCACCTAGTGGGAAAAGGCGAAGAAGAAGAAGACGTACACATGATGTATTCAACAAGAATATTTAAATAACAGTTAATGCTAAATATGTTGGATGGATCCAAACATAATTTTAATCGAAAGAAGATATAAGCCACATCACACAATTGTTTCTAAGATGTCTTAATTGTATAATATTTAATACTGTTGTTCCCCACGAGTACCTTATATGCCTGATATTCCTGGGTTGTTATGGTCCCTGCGTTTTATTGTATATCATTAAAATAATGAAAGTATTTGGAAACAAATGTGTGAATAATAGGCTGTTACATATCGATGCCATATCAGTGATATCATTTATTACTAAACAAAGTTAAGAAATCATACTTACATTATCAGTTTTCTAAATGCATTAAATAAATACATTTATTGATAACAATTCCTGTAGATGTTTAGCTCTTTCGATGAGGTGCATGCACTTCTGTGGAGGTTTGTTTAGGATCAAGCAGATGGTACTCGGCCATAATTTTTAATATATTTAGTTAACATAACATCGTGTCTTTCTGTTCCTAATTAGTTGCCCTGGTGGTAGAGTGGGATGTTGGTGCGGTTGGACAAGTTATATCTGGCAACTTGTGGTTCCAGCCAAGTAATCTTTTTTGTAGTTTGGTGGATCGGAAAAGTGGCAGGAACAAATGCGGCGATCGGCTTTTGGTGTCCATGCTGAATCCCTAATAAATCAGAGCCCACATTAATCAACGTCACATCTGCAAAAAAACTCATAATATTAGTAATATACTGGTTAAATGTAAATAATAATAAAATATTGCCAAAACAGGAAATTTCAGTAAATATTTGGGGGGCCAGACCTTAATAACACATGCTGAGCCATTACAGATTTATGCATATTACTGGCCTGTAACTAAAAGTTCACCAATTGTCAATGGGACAGGTCACATAATTCCCCCACACTACACATGTTCTAAGCAGCATAACAGCTTTTGTTTTTACTGTTCATTATATCATGTGTCTGGGTGAAAGTTTTCCATTTCTGTAACAGGTATTAAGAATGGCCTTAGCTTTCATTTTGTGGGGCTTGAATTACTGAATGAATGAATAAATGAATGAATGGACAGACGGACGGGCGGGCGGGCGGGCGGGCGGGCGGGCGGGCGGGCGGGCGGGCGGGCGGGCGGGCGGGCGGGCGGGCGGGCGGGCGGGCGGGCGGGACGGACGGACGGACGGACGGACGGACGGACGGACGGACGGACGGACGAACGAATGAATAGTTCAATGAAACTTTGTTCAACAACACAGAACCAGTACAACATATTATGAGAAAGATAGTACAATACATCATGAGAAAGATAACACAATACAATGTCGTTACTGCTGAGTTGCTGCTGCTGTTGAAGGGACATAGCAGAACTTGTGACTTGTAATTTTAAGGCGCTATGCTCTTTTCAGACAGTATGCTTAATTGTAGTAAGAGTTAAAGATAGAATAAAAAGTAACAGTAACGGTATTTGTAAACATTGTGATAACTATTCATAAACACAAAGTAAGTAATATCGACTTGAATTTGTTCTTAAATTGTTGCAAACTTGGCAACTGTTATTTCACTTGCTAGACTTGCTAGAGAGCGCGGGTGGTGTAGTGGTTACCATAACCGCCTGCCGCGCTGCCGGCACGGGTTCGATCCCCGGTATCGGCAGTTGTGATATACAAATCTGGCTCTCAACATTGGGGACTGTGTATCCCTCGTGAATCGGAGAATCACGTTAATGTCGGTCCCGTCTCAACTTGGGACGTAAAAGAACCACTAAGGACGACAAGCACGCTGGCAGTGACCATCCTCAGTGACTCCTGCGTTAGCCCAAGATTGGGCTGTTTGGAGTAAATAACCTGATACCTGAGACAGTTCCACATACCTTACTAGGCTTTAGTGTAACTAGACTTCTCTGTTTACTGCAGAGATCCATTTTTGCGCCATTTGAGGCAGCTTAGAAATGCCAAAAATGAGCAAATATGGCTTCCATGATTGTGGTTGCATCCTGCCACACAACATGTGTCACCACCTGGCTTAAAGCCCAGCCGACTCGTCAGGTTATAGAGAAATATTCAACAACGTCAAAACCATAACCAGAGGCAGAGACGCCAGGTTTGACAGCTAACCGGAACTCATGAGAAGTCAGTTCCAATCGATTCGATAGGCGTCGCTGCGGACTATCAGAATTGCTCAATACCTTTTCATGTATAGTTTGTAAGTGTGCTCAATAAACGGAACAGCCAAAATAACGCCATCTTAACACTGAATGCGCTCGAACGTTCCGCGATGTTCCATCGACTGTAAATGTACATTAATGTAGTCGTAGACATGCTTTCACATTGACGGACATGTTTTACGATATTAATACTTAACTAAGTATGAAGTAGCAGTCTCGTGTGAAGAATGCGGCGAGCAGTAGGTCATTTTAAACAATTGTTCCAGCACACCTGTGAGCCACCATGTCAGAATCGACCCCGTTGGGAGCGGGGAAGATATCTCACAAGGTGGTTGGTTTGTGTCGGATGTTTGCGATCGCCAGAACAGGAATTGTAACCCCCGATTCAAGGTGAAGTAAGTAACGCACAGGCATGCCACGTTTTGGGGATGGCAATCCGTATTGTTGACCTAAAATTCTAAAAGAATCCGTATCAATCCGCATCACTAATCAGGTCTTCCAGTTAACTAGCGTAAGTTATTAAATCCTTTTTAAAACGTTTGTTTGTGGGGGTTTTCGACGTTTGCTTCGATGTGTATGTGTTTGGAATACTATTCTGTATCACTCCCGCTAAAAAGAAGTCAGATGTTATTTTTTTAAATCGTGTTTTAGTTTAATGCCGTCGAGTCGACGTAAACAAGCCGATGTCATAAGGCGCGAGCAGTTAGCGCAGCCCAAAATCATCGGCCCATCGGGGCCTCAAAGCCGGCTTTGTCAAAAGCGATGTGTAGCGTGTGCATAGCGAAGTCGAAAAAACAATTAGCCATATTTTTAAAATGTATGCTTAAAACAAATATATCTGCATTATATAGAATACAAATTAATTATGTAGCCTTAGTTTTGGGGGACATATTCGCAAATCGCAAGACATCACCTTTGCGGTCGTGATCCGTCTGGGAGCGCTGCTCACGCCCAGTGACATCAACTTATTTACGTCGACTCGACTTTAAATTGATATAAAACACAATTAAAAATATATATCTTACTTCTTTTTTAGCGGGAGTGATGCAGAATGACATTCCAATCACATACACATCGAAAACAACGTGGTAAAATCGTTTTGAAAAGGCCCTAATAATTTAGGCAAGTTAACTTCAGCACGTTTCAACTGCGTACCGCAAAACAGAGTGTCATCATTTTGAAATCAGAAATGTAGGCGATTTCGTTGAACTCGGCGTCTAGATCCATTTCATGTACTGCTTTTCATAGTCGTCACGCGCCTGCCACGCGCCTCGTCCCCACCCGTTGAGCCACCAGCCGCAGTTTTCAGAACTAACATTTACCAGCGCGCCATCTATTACGCGCGACAATAAACTAATCGGTTGTTTAATTTGTTCGTTTCGAATCGATTTACTTAGTCACTAACAGTAAGCGATTATTCCATTACGCTGTATAGTTTTGTGAGGCGTACAAGGCCATAGTGTTTAAAAATAATTTCTCCATAAATTTAGTTAAAACCCGTATCAAAATGGAGTACGGCTGTATCATTTTAGGTTTTTATTCATGCAGAATAAATTTCACGTTCGTACACAAGAATAACACGACAAACACTGCGTTGGCAATATAGTTTACATGGCAACATCGAAGTATCTGAGTACCCTACTCGTGATTCAGGAAAACTACAGTATCCCTACATTTTACATGTTTAAAATGTGCCGATAATTTATTTTGAAGTTCGTATATAGTATGAGGAAATGGTAGACCGAAATCATCTTCGGCAGCCCCAGTCTCCCTGATTAAAACGACGCTCTGCCCTTGTATAATTAAAAGATAATTTACCGCATTGTTAATTGACCAAGTCCGGTAGTAGCTTGTCCAAGGGCGCTAGTTTGAAACAGACACATTTTCACGTTGCACCTGCGAAACACCTGCAGTATCTATTGAACTCCAACTTAGATTTATAGAGGAGACGTCTTTTATCAGTCTGCCTGCTAAGCTAAGATTTTGTCAATGCCAAATAAATTAATTGCGTCCGTTGAGCGTCTAGCTGGTAAAATAAATGGCCATTAAGAGCAGCGCCGTCGGTGTGGTGCGAGATGAGTTCCTATTGAACTCCTCCGGCGTGATAAACGGTGGTGTCCACCTTTTGACTTATTCGGATTCTTGTTCTAGACTAGGTTCTTCTCTGGATCTTAACTTTAACGTTATACTGTGTTCATCTTAACGGGTGGTTTCTTACAGCCAGTCGACGTTCCATCGGCTATAAATGTACATTAATGTATATAGTATGCCTTCACATTGACGGACATGTTAGACTATATCCATAATTAGCTATCTGTGCGGTTTCGGGTTCATGCGAGTTCAATAGCTAATTGTAGGATGATTTAAATAAGCGTTCCGCAAAACGTTCCGCGGTTTACCCGCTGCCTTAAATAATATAGGCCAGCGGTTGCGTCACTGCGATGTCATTGCCACAGACGTTTACGTGATAACATCAACTGCCAGCGACGTTACGCGTTGGCTTTTTCTCGTTCTTATTGGCTTTTACAAAGCATGACATGTCATGGCCCAAACACCCATAACGTATAGCACAAGACACCCTGACAGATATCTACGCCGTGCTCCAGTCACTGTACGCGGCACGCTCTGACATCCACAGACAAAGTAGGTCACCTCTTTTTTGCATTTATGCCCGGACGTGAATGATTTCACTGAATATAATATATTATATATAACCCGTGCGCGTTATGAAAGCGTATACATACTTTCCACCTATCATGTCATGATGTTACTGTGTCTGTGAGAATATCGCCCCGTAGCCGTAGTCATAGTTTGAACTAGCTAGTCCAGAGGACCGTTTCAGTAACATGTTAAGTGCCTTAACACCGATTTTGATCCATAAAATCGAAAGGTCACTGTTTATGTAGGACCAAAAGAAAAATTACATATCACTAATATTTCATCCTAGTTCCGGTCCATAAAAATGCGTCTAGTCCTAGTCCTAGAAAAACAAATTTCTAATAGTATGCCATGCCACACTTTAGAACAAAAATATGCATGATAAACAGGGATAATTCAGATTTTGGCATTTGAAGTCCAGATTCGTGCAAATATCCAGTTGTCTACAGCCAAATAAGTCTTTAAAACGTTAGCGATTAAAAGTGTACTCGATGACCTCCCAGTCGAACATGCTCACGAGTCGAACACTTGAGGATATCGCTTAGTAAGTAACGCAAGAAATAACATAATGGGCAAAGTAGATACATTGGCAAAACAGGTACATTTAGCATCTATACAAACAATTTGATTGACAAAGATGTAAAATGAGGTTTGTGAACATACATTTTCCAAAAAAACTTATATTGCACGAAATACTCATTGGCCCCCACTGCGGGCCTGCGCTATGGTCCCTGTGGGGAGTGTGGCGTGTTTAAAAACAATATCTAAAAATAATTTAGAAGGACGGAATATACATAGATAATTATGGGTTGAATTCTTAATATTCCGAAGGCTTCCTTGTCCACTTGCCATTTATAGTTCACTCTCTGATAGCAATTTTGTTAAATTTGACTAAATCTTGTAATTATTACCATCACCGCGTTACCATTTTGACTCGCGGGATGGAAATTTGTTCGCGC
Source organism: Oasisia sp. SBJ-2009 (assembly GCA_964017155.1). NCBI lineage: Eukaryota > Metazoa > Annelida > Polychaeta > Sabellida > Siboglinidae > Oasisia > Oasisia sp. SBJ-2009. Next base: position 50,895,824 of record OZ024864.1, on the reverse strand, counting down.
GACACCGTCTCGTGGGGGTATATTTTGTAAGTATTTCGCCAAAGTATACCTTTTGTAACAATTCATGTGCACAAGTGGAATAAAATAAGTGTTACATATTTGGAATATCGGTATACTTTGCAAATGTTTCTTCATATATATTTTTTAATCGGCATGTGTTCGACTCGCGGGCTGGGCAATATATGTTAAATTATGACTCGTTAACTCGTATACTCGAGATTGGCGTCTTGACTTGACCCGTTGAAGTTTGCATTGCAGTTTACGGCTTTGCGAAGATCAAGGTTGTTGTGATGTTTATTGGTCGTTTTTTTGAGCAAATGTAGGTTGCATCTAATTTAAATTGTACCCAGTTACCTTCATATTATTATACTCGAACTTTAGATTAAGACGTCGGCGCTCTCTGCAAAGTTGTAAACTCAAAATGTTCAACAGCGACCAACAGCGACGTTCCCGCTTACTGTTTACACGGTGTGTGACATCGAAATAGTTTCCTCAATATTATCTCAACCGCTTGTATAATATTGCTTTTTAAATATTCGCACAGCGAATAAAGTCATAAGTTTATCAAATGATCGGTGCGGCGTATTTTCAAACGCATTTTGACAAGTATTGTGTATGTTTTGCTAAACTGTACCTACAGTATATATTATAGATTAGTATGATGGCGAAAGTGCTCCGTAGCTTACGATTTCCGTAAGGATCACGTTAGTGAAACACATTTTGAAAGTTCTCTTTTTACTTTAGGTTTTCCGTCCGATTCTTCTTTTTAAAGTGCACTTTAGCTTAGTGAAACAGTCCCCTGGTGGCTATCACGATATCTTCCTGCTAGCTAACACCTATCATTGGGCTGTGATACGTGTATAATGACGTACTTCAAAATTAGCTTAAACGTAATAACAAGCTAAAACTACCAACACCAACAAACAAGCTCCACGCTGCCCGCACTGCGTCTCGCCGCTCTCTAGTTCCGGAGCCCCGCGGGGGTTTCACAATCGCAGGCAGGGGGGGGGGTCACTATCACATTCCCCCTCTAACAAGTTCGCCCTCGAACGAACTCAGAAAGCTTTTAATGATCACATGCTTCTTTTTCTTTTTTTGCTTTGTCTCGACCTATACAACAACAAGTTCATGCCGTATATGCCATGGCGCTGTCAACCGAGTTAACAGACGATAGTAATGTATCAATTAGTATTGATACATAGGGTAATGTCTTCCTGGAAACAAATGACACGGTATTCCGCAGGCGAATGTGTTCCAATTGTGATGCTGACGAACAGAGACCTGGTATCACTCTACCAATGTAACAGATTGTGTCAAAACACTGACGCGACCAACTATGGCATGAGTAATTTCTTCACTGTTGGTGATTGATGTTAGATTGCGTGCAACTGCTAACGGAGATCTACATATCCATCATATCACAACTGTTGGTGATTTATTTCAGATTGCGTACTACATATCCATCATGTCACCACTGCTGGTGATTTATGTCAGATTGCGTGCAACTGCTAACAGAGATCTATATATCCATCATGTCACCAGCAAGTTTGAGATGTGTTCAGTTCGTTAATTGTGGTTCGCCTGGATTGCGAACTTGTAGCCAGCGATGTGTTGACCTACAGGTCAGGCAGAGTAGGTGGGCGATGTGAGCGTAGACCACGCCGAAGATTTATAGAGTCATCGGTAGCCGTCCCTTGGCGACCGACCACCGTGCTACCGTCACACACAGTGCACTCATCTCGAGCCTGTACTCGAGAATGGTCAATACGAAGCTCTCGAGCCTGAGTTCAACGTCCTGGATTTTGAGAGTTGACCGCAGTGTCCACTGGTAAGTCGTTGGTCAACGAACTGGATAGCGAATTATCACTAGCATTCACATACTCATTTAGGTGATCGATGTGTTCGACTCTTGGTCTGTCCCCTGCAGAGCGTTGTGTCGCAACAGTTACTCCAAACGGACGAGCCACTGCGAGGTATGGACCAGACCATCTGAATCCACCTTTCATCTTAACTGTGGCTGTGCTGTAGCGCCACAACCAATTTCCTTTCGGGAAATTATCCGGAGTAGCCTCCTGTCGTACGCGAAGGGAAGCCTTGCGACTTTCCCGTCGAGCTATATTATGACTGAACTCCATGACGTCTCGAAGCCATTCATCATACTGAGTTGTGCATGAGACATGTGCTTTCGGGGTCCCTCGATTTATAGATCGACTGGAAGGGTAATCTTGTGACCCAACAACATTCGGTACATATGGAGATACCTTAGTGCTGGTGTATACCGTAGTACGATATGGGCAGAGGATATATGAAAGATGGTCTTCTACTCTAACGTAGGTTTGTCTGGTGTGAGCTAGAAATTGGAGTACTGTGATTATCATTTTTACACTGCGACCCGGTTTCCAACACGTTTAACCGATATATCAGCGCATCCATCTCAGCATCGTCGCTGGCAAAATTGAATAATGTGTTATGACAACACGGTGTTGCTAGAGTATATATATAGCCACCATTATCTGGTTTAACCACCGTACACAGGTTAAAGTATTCACTTTTCTCAACTATGTATACCAGCCTTTTGTTTCGAGAGGCGTATCACTCTCAATAGAATAGATTATTCCTTCACCAGTGACAGACGACTTTGCGTCACTCTCAATAGAACACATTGTTCCTTCACCAGTGACAGACGACTTTGCATATCGAAGTTCGGACATGTCTGTCGAGCCACGTCATGCAACTCACTAAAAAAACTCGCAACGGTTCGGCAGCACCCCGTTGGCGTTGCCAGAACCTGCATTGTGCAACTCCACTGCCGATTGTCACAACTGCGCCGCACGGTTGCACAATATTGACCACCAAGCGGTAAGCTTCTCCGACGAGAGCCGTCTCCAACTGCAAGGTAGCTGTCCAACTGCAAATGTCAGCAGTTGTCTCGAAACGATTAAGGAAATCGTCCACGGTATTGGCATCTTTACTGCCCGAGAATATCGGCAATTTCGGACACTTTTCAAATCCGGCGAGCCATAGCCATAACCTGACTTCGTCCGGAGTTAAAAGGGTTAACAGGCAGGATTGTGGACGGGACCGCCGGCGTAGTCATAGGCAGAAACGGAAGAGCGACATATCAATGCGACAGGGTGTCAGCCTATCAACAGATGGTGGGAACTGAGGTGGATCATGACGATAGGGACTACCCCATCGATCGGCTGAATGCCCCATATGTATTGGCCGAAAATAATTTCTTTAACACTTAACAAAGTTGGATGGAAATGTATGACTGGTCATGGCACCAGTGTGATATAATTTTATGTATAACGACGTATTTCAATATTTGTTTAAATTGTTGAATAAACAGATAAAACTGCCAACACAAACAAACAAGCTTCACGCTCCCCGCTCTGCCTCTCGCCGCTCTCTGGTTCCGGAGACCCGCGGGGGTGTCACAATCGCAGGCGGGGGGTCACTATCACAGGGCCAAAAAGGGTGCCACGGTATTTGGCAATAATCCGCGCGACTGGACCTGATTGGGGAGAGGACACAATAATGATATTCTAACGACATATGACAGTTGTGGTTTCCGACGGACGAGTATTAGGAAAATCAGGTCATCAATATTTGGTGTTATAGCTTTCCTATCTTAACTGTCCGACTTAATAGTGAGCTTGCCACACTGCCATAGACATAGGGCGATTTACGTAGCGCAATAGTTAGAACGACTTTAGATCGGGCATTTTACATTGCTGTACGTTGTCGTTCACAACAGTTCGATAAGCAGTTAAATCAGACAAGTTGTCTAAATGCACATGATCATAACACATGTACACATCTGCCCCAAAACAGGTTGTACTGCGCGAAACATAGCATTCTTCATTACATGTCAAGATTGCTAAACACAAGTATCAGCCTCCGATGCCATGGCAACCAAATGAATACTCGATTAAAATGCATGATTTACGTGATCATCCTTACCGGCAAAGTGTCACACTGCTTCTGCTTGTAATTATCCTTCGGAACATGCAGCTATTTTCTTTTTTTGGACAGCTCGATCCTTACAAGTAAAAACAAAACAAAGTCCTATCTTTTAACATGAAAATAACTGGACTTCATGCCCCCAACCTCGTTTTCGAGCGCGATACCTATATGGTATAGTCTATGCTTATAAAAACGAGTCCTTAGCCGATGGACACCGACCCAAATACGAATGTGTGCATATGCACATATACATGTACATGTGTGTATATATATATATATATATATATATATATATATATATATATATATATATACATATACATATATATACATATATATACATATATATATATATATATATATATATATATATATATATATATATATGTGCGCGTGTGTGGGCGTTTCTTCATGCGTGTGCATGCGTGTGTGGGTGTGTGTGTGTTTATCCGCGCATGCGCGTGTGTGATTAGCGGACGTGTATTTCGTATTAAAAATATTAAAATAACGAACTCCGTTTGACTCGATGTATACCTTTGACATATTGATTTCACTTAGTATGCCTCCTAAGTATAGTCTACCTCAGTGGCTCGTCAGACAATGCATTTTGTTGCAGAATTATGACCACCAACACCCCACTAGGCCTCGACCACGTCAAACCGGAAGACGTGGAGGCGTATAAACTGAATTACGCCGCGTACGATGTCGGGAACCAGCTAAACGACGTCATAGATTACTACAACAAATGGGCGCAGAATGGAACGTACGAGCAGGTATGTACACTCCTCGTGCCCACCACGAAGCATTTAGTATTATCGGTTTAAGTTAAGTTCAAGAACGACTGTGGTAGGCTTTTTTCTTCTGTAAAACACCAATTCCTTCAACCAGCAGTCGACATAAGTTTGTGATTTACACGCTCTATACCATCTCCAGCCAGGTTAGTAACCATGGTGGTAGAGAACCACGATGGAATTTCAAACGCATGTGTTGCCTATACGTTATCTGACGGTGCTAATACTCTTCACGTTTAAATAAATTGTCAATCTATTAATGCCACGACCTGTTTCGCCAGTTAGCTTGTCTTGGGGACGTGACAAATGGCTGTAGTCAATAGGCGACTGGTTGGACTGACGCGAGTGCGACGGTTACAGGTGCTGTGTCCCGGCCGCTACAACGGACCGCAGATAGCGGCCCAGGTCGTCGAGAAATACTTCGGCGACAGGAAGGAAGACGTCAACATCCTGGACGTGGCTGCAGGAACAGGACTTGTTGGGGAGAAGGTAGGAGAGGGCGCGTATGTGTGTGTGTGTGTGTGTGTGTGTGTGTGTGTGTGTGTGTGTGTGTGTGTGTGTGTGTGTGTGTGTGTGTGTGTGTGTGTGTGTGTGTGTGTGTGTGTGTGTGTGTGTGTGTGTGTGTGTGTGTGTGTGTGTGTGTGTGTGTGTGTGTGTGTGTGTGTGTGTGTGTGTGTGTGTGTGTGTGTGTGTGTGTGTGTGTGTGTGTGTGTGTGTGTGTGTGTGTGTGTGTGTGTGTGTGTGTGTGTGTGTGTGTGTGTGTGTGTGTGTGTGTGTGTGTGTGTGTGTGTGTGTGTGTGTGTGTGTGTGTGTGTGTGTGTGTGTGTGTGTGTGTGTGTGTGTGTGTGTGTGTGTGTGTGTGTGTGTGTGTGTGTGTGTGTGTGTGTGTGTGTGTGTGTGTGTGTGTGTGTGTGTGTGTGTGTGTGTGTGTGTGTGTGTGTGTGTGTGTGTGTGTGTGTGTGTGTGTGTGTGTGTGTGTGTGTGTGTGTGTGTGTGTGTGTGTGTGTGTGTGTGTGTGTGTGTGTGTGTGTGTGTGTGTGTGTGTGTGTGTGTGTGTGTGTGTGTGTGTGTGTGTGTGTGTGTGTGTGTGTGTGTGTGTGTGTGTGTGTGTGTGTGTGTGTGTGTGTGTGTGTGTGTGTGTGTGTGTGTGTGTGTGTGTGTGTGTGTGTGTGTGTGTGTGTGTGTGTGTGTGTGTGTGTGTGTGTGTGTGTGTGTGTGTGTGTGTGTGTGTGTGTGTGTGTGTGTGTGTGTGTGTGTGTGTGTGTGTGTGTGTGTGTGTGTGTGTGTGTGTGTGTGTGTGTGTGTGTGTGTGTGTGTGTGTGTGTGTGTGTGTGTGTGTGTGTGTGTGTGTGTGTGTGTGTGTGTGTGTGTGTGTGTGTGTGTGTGTGTGTGTGTGTGTGTGTGTGTGTGTGTGTGTGTGTGTGTGTGTGTGTGTGTGTGTGTGTGTGTGTGTGTGTGTGTGTGTGTGTGTGTGTGTGTGTGTGTGTGTGTGTGTGTGTGTGTGTGTGTGTGTGTGTGTGTGTGTGTGTGTGTGTGTGTGTGTGTGTGTGTGTGTGTGTGTGTGTGTGTGTGTGTGTGTGTGTGTGTGTGTGTGTGTGTGTGTGTGTGTGTGTGTGTGTGTGTGTGTGTGTGTGTGTGTGTGTGTGTGTGTGTGTGTGTGTGTGTGTGTGTGTGTGTGTGTGTGTGTGTGTGTGTGTGTGTGTGTGTGTGTGTGTGTGTGTGTGTGTGTGTGTGTGTGTGTGTGTGTGTGTGTGTGTGTGTGTGTGTGTGTGTGTGTGTGTGTGTGTGTGTGTGTGTGTGTGTGTGTGTGTGTGTGTGTGTGTGTGTGTGTGTGTGTGTGTGGTTATGTGGGTGCGTGCATTTGTATGCTGCGTGTGTTTGCGAGGGCTGTCATGTATGGACGTACGTGCATGCGCATAGGCACCTCCAAATAACGGGTTAATTGCGCAGTACGGTACACCAGTTGACAGCATATGTTTCCATACGGCATATAATCATTGCTGTGTCGCCGATCGTTTCCTAAATGTCCCTGTTAAGAATCTATAAAGGTGATCGTAATTGTTGATTGATCCGTTCGAGGATCGCCAATTTAAGCGGATGTGCGAAGATAAAAATGTCGGAAAAATGTTGTCCAAACCGTAACTGTAAGCAGAGGAATGTATTCCCAAACATGTTTGTTTGCATTGTGGCTGGACTGCGAATATATGTAATGTAACAGTGTCTTGCCGGTGTGACGGTCTGGAACGGTCTAGAATGTCGTTAAACGTATGCGCATGCGCGCGCGACTGGCGTGACCTCAGGTGATCGATCAACTTTAACCCGTGCCAAAATGTCGAGACTGAGTCCGTAACCCACGTGGCGACTGTTTTTATATAATAATCATTTTCCCCCGACATTGCAGTCAAGTTTCGTGCGCGCACCTGTTCACGCCAGTAGACAGATACATATGTCCCAAACTGGCAAAGATGTCTATATGTCATGAAGAAGCTGAGATTTCTGTTTAACGCTGTACATTCTATAAACAGCGTTGAAAACTACTGCTGTGGCCATAAGATGCACAACGCTCTGAGACAAGTAGATAAAACGTGTTTATAAATCATTTAAGATAACACTGATGTTGAGGTTTTGTTATGTTTATTAACAATTATTGCAAGAAAGTAAGCGCATCAATACGTCATTAACGTAAACTATGATGTGCACGGGGCACACATAATTTCGACAGTCACAGCTAGTGTTTAAACGTGTCAAAGAAGACGTTAACCTTTGACATACGAGTACATATACATAAACAACACTCAAAACGAGGTGGGACGACATCCTGGACCGGATGTACATTCCAGACAGGCAAGCTGCGGGCCGAAAAAGGCGCTAACCTTTGACATGTACGAGTCATGCGCAATATGCATAAACTGATGATGACGGATGTAGAATGACGCTCCAGACCTTAACACCGGTGCATTATCAAACTCACTTTAACCGCTGTCGACATACACAGTTATTCTTGTTAACACTTGGTTCATTTGAATGTCGCGCTATGCAAATGAACGCATGTTTACCCAGAATACATTGCGTACCGCCTATATGAGCAGATCGCGAACAGGTCAATGTTGATCGTACTTTGACCGTTCTGTCGTTTAGCTGCGAGAGCGAGGCTTCAGCAAGATGGACGCTCTAGAACCGTCCAAGGCCATGCTGGCCACAGCAGCCGCGAAGAAAATATACACGAACTGTATAGAAGATTACCTAGACACGCACGGCACCAGTGTCGAAAATGGTCAGTACACAGTATGCGTCACAATACAGTATTGTTATACATGTACTACGCGGGTTGTGCCAAATATGTATTTTGTAGCTAGAATGTTGGTGTCTTAAAATACTTACATGCCTGTGCTTGTGTGTTCCTCGTAGACACCTACGATGTTCTCGTCATCTCTGGCGGCATGGGGGAGGGACACATTCCGACGGTCGCACTCACCGAGATGATTCGCCTCGTCAAGCCAGGTACATGCCCGATGGAAAACTTAGGTCCTCGCCGACGGAGATAAGGACCAACCCCTTGCATTAGAAATATTATTTCATTGTGCTAACTGTGATGTTTTGGTGTTGCCCAGCGTTTGGTCGCTAGGTGGCGAAATTGTTCTAACAGGCGTTTTCACAAGATGTTCTTTATATCCAGAATCACCCTCGGGTGAAGCCCTCTGACGTTTCATTTGCACGGGCCCTAAACATATTGTTCCTTTGCATAAAAATAGAATATAAATCATGACTACGTCTATGTAACATTTTACTACGCCTTTTATACGACTGTTGTTACAGTATCTTTTATTTTTTTTAAATTAATACAATTTGATTACGCTAACGTAACATTTTAATTACACTTTTTATTGTTATAACGAGTGTGATTACTTTTTATTTTTTATAACGACTGTATTTATATTTATTACAATTTATTACAATTTATTAAAGTATTATTCTTTTTAGTGAATATATATATATATATACACTATTTTTAATATTCAATATATAAATCAAGCGACAACTCAATACAAAACGACATTTGGTTTGCAACGACTGTCTAAGCGTGGTGACTTTTGCGTTGTCTAGCTGCAGAAGCCATGGGCAGAGACCAAAGAAAACGGATTTTCGTGGGTGGAATGTCTGACGAAGGAAATGAATAAGTTGACAGTTGTCGTGAATGGGATGAGGTGAAAGACACCATGGAAATAGATGGAATACGAAATGATGACAGGGAGAGAGTTGGGAATACTGTGACACAGAAAGAGCAGAGTTGTGTCACAGAAACAGGAGAAAGGAGACAGGGGAGACGGAAGGTGACTCAGACTGTCTATGTGAGACAGGTCGGTGATGAAGCTGGTGCTGCTGAGAATGATCGATGATGATGATGACTATCTTTACGATGATGAACATTATGATGACGACGACGACGACGACGACGACGACGACGACGACGACGACGACGACGACGACGACGACGACGACGACGGTGCGGATAATAATTATGATGACGTGATGATTATGGTGAGGTAATGATGACGACGCAGGTGGTGGTGACTGTGACGATGGTGACATGACTGTGATGATGACGGTGCATGACTGTGACGAAGGTGACATGACTGTGATGATGACGGTGCATGACTGTGACGACGGTGACACGACTGAGATAATGATGGTGCATGACTGTGACGACTGTGACACGACTGTGGTGATGACGGTGCATGACTGTGACGACGGTGACACGACTGTGATGATGACGGTGCATGACTGTGACGATGGTGACACGACTGTGATGATGACGGTGCATCACTGTGACGATGGTGACATGACTGTGATGATGACGGTGCATGACTGTGACGATGGTGTCATGACTGTGATGATGACGGTGCATGACTGTGACGATGGTGACACGACTGTGATGATGACGGTGCATGACTGTGACGATGGTGACACGACTGTGATGATGACGGTGCATGACTGTGACGATGGTGTCATGACTGTGATGATGACGGTGCATGACTGTGACGACGGTGACACGACTGTGATGATGACGGTGCATGACTGTGACGATGGTGACATGACTGTGATGATAAGATAAGATAAATTTATTATGTGGCAACTTTGCAGTTGGATTGTACATGTACATTAATACTAAAATCAACAATTCCATACAATATCATATCAATGTACAATGTTAGCATATCTTGTTAAAAATTAACATCATCATTAGAAACCTACCTAATAAATTTAAAACATATACACTGTACATTAAAATATACTTTACACAAACATTGTTATAAAATAAATAAATACATTAATTAATTAAATCAAATTAAAATACATGTCCATTACTAGCCGATCTGGAAATGTTCTAAACACCATGGAATTAAGGAATTTTTGTAGCGATTAGTTTTTGCCCTTGGAATAGGTAACTTGTTACACAACCTCAAGGCATGTGGCATACTTCGACCATTTAGTAATAACGCATTCAGTTTGTGATCATTACTATTCATTTTAGCGAAATACACTCTACACAATTCATCGCGTCTGCGGTGCAACGTTGGCAGGTTTACCATCTGCAGGATATTTTCGTATTGATAACCTGGAAATATAGTTTTGAGACACCTTTTTTTAATTATTTCTATGTTATCCGATAAGTATTTAGGTAAGTTCGTATGCCACACAGGGGACGCATATTCGACTACAGGTCTAATTACAGATACATAAATTCTGACCAAATCGGTTTGGTTGATACCAGCACGTTTCAGTTGATAAATCATGTACACTCTCTTTCTTGCCTTTGAAATAATGTCATCTACATGTGCATTCCAACTTAAGTCAGATGATATAGTTACACCGAGAAACTTTGCTTGAGACACTCTTTCTATATAATTTCCATTCATATAAATATATGGCAGAGACTCTACAAATGTTCTGTCTCTTCTGAAACATATAACCATCTCTTTGGTCTTAGTCGTATTGATACGCATGTGATTATTACAGGACCATTGCTCAACAAGGTCAGCAGAATCCTGGATAACAGATACCATGTCTTGGTTGCATATTTCAAATATAGTGCTGTCGTCAACATATTTATAAATAGGACAAGGCGTTTGCAAATCATTGATATGGACTAAAAAAGTGTTTTGGCCCTGATAAAGTCCCTTGGGGAACGCCGCTTTGGGATATCCTGGTTTTGACACAGCGTCGCCGATTTTCACTCTCTGTTCGCGATCTAGTAAGAACGCAGCCATCCATCGAACCAGATGATGACGGTGCATGACTGTGACGATGGTGACATGTTTGTGATGATGACGGTGCATTACTATGACGATGGTGACACGACTGTGATGATGACGGTGCATGACTGTGACGATGGTGACACGACTGTGATGATGACGGTGCATGACTGTGACGATGGTGACATGTTTGTGATGATGACGGTGCATTACTATGACGATGGTGACACGAATATGATGATGGCGGTGCATGACTGTGACGATGGTGACACGAATGTGATAATGACGGTGCATCACTATGACGATGGTGACACGACTGTGATGATGACGGTGCATGACTGTGACGATGGTGACACGAATGTGATGATGACGGTGCATGACTGTGACGATGGTGACACGACTGTGATGATGACGGTGCATGACTGTGACGATGGTGACATGACTGTGATGATGACGGTGCATGACTGTGACGATGGTGACACGACTGTGATGATGACGGTGCATGACTGTGACGATGGTGACATGTTTGTGATGATGACGGGGCATTACTATGACGATGGTGACACGAATGTGATGATGGCGGTGCATGACTGTGACGATGGTGACACGACTGTGATGATGACGGTGCATGACTGACGATGGTGACACGAATGTGATGATGACGGTGCATGACTGTGACGATGGTGACACGAATGTGATAATGACGGTGCATGACTATGACGATGGTGACACGACTGTGATGATGACGGTGCATGACTGTGACGATGGTGACACGAATGTGATGATGACGGTGCATGACTGTGACGATGGTGACACGACTGTGATGATGACGGTGTATGACTGTGACGATGGTGACATGACTGTGATGATGACGGTGCATGACTGTGACGATGGTGACACGACTGTGATGATGACGGTGCATGACTGTGACGATGGTGACATGTTTGTGATGATGACGGTGCATTACTATGACGATGGTGACACGAATGTGATGATGGCGGTGCATGACTGTGACGATGGTGACACGACTGTGATGATGACGGTGCATGACTGTGACGATGGTGACACGAATGTGATGATGACGGTGCATGAATGTGACGATGGTGACACGACTGTGATGATGACGGTGCATGACTGTGACGATGGTGACATGACTGTGATGATGACGGTGCATGACTGTGACGATGGTGACACGAATGTAATGGTGACGGTGCATGACTGTGACGATGGTGACACGACTGTGATGATGACGGTGCATGACTGTAACGATGGTGACATGACTGTGATGATGACGGTGCATGACTGTGACGTTGGCGACATTTGCTTAACCTACGACTGCGGCTCCCTATAAGCCATCAAGACTCCAAACATACATCCAAAATACCCCATTGAAACTCGCATCAGGTCCCCTCGAGACTTCCCAAAACACCTCAACTACATCCCTCCTTGTGGCGCACAAAACAAACCTCCTCAAGCGGGACTCATTCACCCGGGTACGGCAGCCATGTCTCCTTGTCACGTCCACTCGACGAACTGATCGCGTTTGCGTCATCTTGCAGGAGGCTGCGTGTGCATCATCATGCGGCAAGAGTACCTGAACTACGTCGCCGAGTACACTGACCGCCTCGAGCCGGGCATGGGTCAGCTGGTCGACCTGGGTTGGTGGACGCGAGAGGAGAGAACCGTCGTGCCGAATTATGCGTTCGGCAAACCTGGCGTCGTGTTTGTCTACCGCATTAATCGCTGCGGGGCGCCACCCGTCGGCTGCCTCACGTTCAAGCAATAGGTCCTGTCTGATAAAGCGAACAAACAGTGTCATGCACGTTCTTTAAATATGGTCCGCGGACTGTTTACATTTGGGCCACGAAACAAAAAAGTAATACCGAAATAAGTTATTAGTTTCAACTAATGTTCTTTACATATGGTCCGCGGACTGTTTACAGTTGGTCCCCGAAACAAATAAAGGAATACTGAAATAAGTTATTAGTTTCAACTAGTGGAGTTGAAGCTAATAACTTATTTCAGTATTACTTGTTTTTATGTTTATTTAGATAGCATGAAATTGATGTTGCGTCATCAACCAATTTTCATGTTGGTATAATTACTGTCGTAGCCATGTAGCGATATGTCGTACACGTTTAACTAACTGTGCGTAATTGTCAGGTAGCGCAGCTCATTATACATTTCTGTATTAGTTTACATTTATTTTGTATCGAGTTGTCGATTGTCGGTGACATCGGTACATTATTCAGAGCTTCTAATTATTAATTTATTTAAAGGAGGTTGCGGCTTGTAGGAGATGATGAAAACTGTCGCTGCAATCGTGAATATTTTCCGCGACGTTGAACCATCGACGATTGCAGAATTACTTGCCCGCTAGGTGAATCCCAGTTCAAAACATTTGCAAGTTTGCGGAAGGCTGGAACAAACAGCGCTATGCACGTTCTTAAATACTTTCCGGGTGGCGGTTATGTGTGTGTGCGTATCTAGTGCATGGATAAATGTACAGTCATCAGTGTGCGACACAGTGCAAAGCAGTCATAGTATAAATACAACGGGCTGTTCAGTTACGTTCCTGTGGTGACTAGCGTGAAGAGTTGCCTAAAATTTCATCGAATAAAATTAAACATTACGTTTGCTTACACTACCGTCACGGATTATGGCGCACGATCTGCGTTTGCTGTCAAGACGTGTTTCAAACACCTATTTGCCTCGTGTTAATGTCAGACAAATAGTTTTGCTGAAGTTTTATTGACGCCATTTTGCTCACATGGTCTGAGACATCTAACCAAATATGTATTTAATATCAGAATCAGCGGGAAGCATGAACGTACCTAATGTAAGACCCACGCACGCGCAGAAACGTCACCCTCAAAATATTTCACGCCGGAAGAATGAAACATCTACAACGTCATACAATCAGGTAGCAACGATCGCAATTATACGCAGCGATATTTCATCAATAAAGCGTCTATGAAAAGTTATTGTGGCAATATAGATGTGTGTGTGCGTGCGCGCGATTTTGTGTGCATACGCATATGTATATGTGTGTGTGTGGGTGTTCTTAACTAAACTACCTGGTCTTTTAGAATAATGTAATACTATGTTATGTTATTTTGAACGTCTGCTTTGTAAGACACAATAATTTGTTTCTTCTAAATATCGCTGCGGGTTTGTGTTGCGTGGAACAAAATGGTGCCATATTGTCAATTGTATTTATAGATAACCAGTTGTATATACAGATAGCGTTGTGCGGCATAAATAAAAGGGAAACGTCATCAATGAATTGTATTTGTGTGTCTGGATGTCCTTCGTACTGTGCCCCTTCTAGTAGCCTTTCTAGCTATTTCATTTGCTCGGTAATATGCATTTATATCACCCATTTAGCAAATTATTTGACAATAGCTATATGCATACTAATATAAGTATTTGACAATGTTGTGTCATATGATTGATTGTGCGTTTGCATATATCATATATATATATGTATATATATATATATATATATATATATATATATATATATAATTACACACATTTATATGTATGTATGTAGTACAAATATAATAGGGACCCTATAGGATCGCCAGGGGGCGCAACTAGGGTTCATCGTTTTCGCGATGTTTACGCGCTAGCGCGCTGTTAAATTTAGTTTCAGTTCATTTTTTAGGTTTTCTAGTCACCAACTGTCATAACTATAGGACTAACCTACAACGTGTGTCAACACATGCTGTGTATAACGAATAAAGGCGGCGACAGGAGGTAGGTCTAACGGGTCGCTGGCAGTTGACGGCACGAGGCCCGAGTTACGAAACAGCGCCACCTGGATTATTAGTTCTGTAGGTTCCCCACTGATAAGTAGGATGATACGTACTGAATGGTTACCTGGAGCCCACTGTTAGTGTTATATTACCGCGCATTCCGGACAATACAGTCAATAAAGGCGGGAACTCACGGAACCGTCGGCCGACGCACGAAAAATGAAATCGGTCGGGCGTCGTGGGAACATCGGGCCGTCGGCCGGTTTGGTCATTTTGGAACTCACAGAACCGGCCGACCGGCCGGCCGTTGTCCGCCCGATGCTACGATTTTTCGAACACACACAGCCGGCGGCCAGCCGGCCGATTTCATAATTTAAGCGCTATTAATTTAAATTCAAATTAGTTTGATTTGTTTCCATAGACGGATTCAACATGCTCGCCCAGGTGACATACATCCAAAGGTTCATCATGGCGGACTCAGAGGATGAATTCATGCCGATTTTTGTTGCTGCAAGTGCCGCTTTTGTGGCAAACAACCCAGAACATCTGCCGGCCGGCCGGGCGTCGGGCGGGCGTCGGCCGGCCGGCAGTATTAAACATATTTGATACCGCCGGCCGACGTCGTGCGGGCATCGGCTCAACGCACGACGCCCGGCCGATGCCACGATTTTTGGAACTCACATAACCGATGCCCCACGACGTCCCACGATGACCGGCCGATGCAAAATCGGACGGCCTGCTGGCCGGCCGGCTTAGTGAGTTCCCACCTTAACTTTCACACAAAGTTCACAATAAACTTAACACCAAAACACGGAAGCGACTGAAACGTGATTCGTGAGAAGAACGTGCGGGTGCAGTGAACCGAATAGCAATTAAGTCACCCTTTGAATTTGAGTAGCGGAGACAAATCAAATGAAAGGTCACTAACGCAATTAGAACACATTAAAGGGATACTCCTGTCAGTGAGAGATTCACAGCATTTACTTACATCTGTATAATACATTGGTTGTGCATAGCAACTGTGCACAGAAATCGTTAAAAAAGCAATTAATTATAGTATAGTTGTAATAGAAACACTCCATGTTGGATTCAGGGCGCTGCCATCTTAATGACATTAACCGGTTACGTCACTGGCGCATGCACGTTCGAACTTCCTATGTCTGTCCAATGGTATCAATGTATTCAATACGTCGCGGATTGCTTACGTCACTATCACAATTATTAGCGAAGATTCCGCCAATCCTTGCCTTTTTCAACAATGCACCAGTGAAGTAAACGATTTGGCTTACGTCACTGGCGCATACGTTTCAAGATGGCAGAACCCTGAATCTAAAACAGCCTGTTTTTGATATCATTAAACTATAACTTATTGTTTATTAACGATCTTTGTGCACAATTACTAGGCACAACCATTACAGTATACATATGTAACTTAATACTATGAACCTCTCACTGACTGGAGTATCCCTTTAAGCAACATGTGTGATATAGTAATATAAGCAATAGACCGAAACACAAGTTGCTGCACCAAGATCAACGATAGCCACACAGCTGGGTGCAGCGTACAGACAGGTGTGCGTCTATGAAGCATCATGCCGCATTTGTTTTGTTTTTGTCACTGACTTCACCACGAGGAAGGCGTTGATTGGTCCAAACCTTCATGTTAAAGGGATACTCCAGTCAGTGAGAGATTCACAGTATTAACTTCCATATGTATAATATATTGGTTGTGAACAGTAATGGAGCACAAAGATGTTTAATAAACAATTCATTATAGTACAACAAATATAATATACTATCTTGGATTCAGGGCGCTGCCATCTTGAGGCACAGAACCAGTCAAATCGTTTACGTCACTGGCGCATTATTGGAAAAGCAATGATTGGCGGAGGCCTGACTCAAAATTGTGATAGCGCCGTAAGCACACCGCGACGTACTTGATACATAAAATACCATTGGACAGATGTGTGATGTTCGATCGCGCATGCGCCAGTGACGTATGCGGTTTACGTCACTGGTTCTGTGCCTCAAGATGGCAGCGCCCTGAATCCAATGTAGCATACTCATAGATATAAATAGAACACCCCACTAGAACACTAGATCGCTTGGGCGCTATCAGTTGACACACGATACTTTGAAGTCAACATGCCCACTGACAGCCAGGCTATAGCAGGGCAGAAAGGCCATTGCAGTGCCTGTATATACATAGGACTGCACCAAGTGTTCTACATAATTATCACGTTATTTATTTACTGACGTCAGTTAGCCAGTGTTGTTTAATAATTGTGTACAGTGTGTTCAAACAGTTGCCTCTCTGATATGCCAGTATGAAACAAATCAACAGGCTTATACTTAGTATATACAGTGTCTCCCTGTGTGAGGGGTGAGTACAGCTTAGTACTATTTAATTTGTTGTTCTACCAGATCCACAATTGTTGTGGTGTTTTACAAACAAAAGTCATTTAAAAATCAACCAACTGAAGTCCGTCCTCCAAAGACACTGGAGAGAACATGGACACCTATATAATTAATTACAATTTTACAGATTAAAAAACAGACCATGCAAAGTGGATGAGAGAATAGGGAAAACAACAACAAAACAGAGCTGCCAACATTATTAACAACAACAGTAGTAGAAAAGTAGTAATATTAAGATAGTGTCAATAGTAATAACAATAAATAAATACAATTAGATAAACTACAACAAAACAGCAGGGATGTCATGGTAACAGGTTTCCTTAAAATGACCACAGTTTCCCTTTCACTTTGCTCGGCATTCAGGTATTTTCTTTTCATCTGGGAATCTGCAGAAGGCAGTACCCATTATCATTAATTAGTAGTCATAAAATAGTACCATATTATAATTAGGCTATTAGATTAATATAAAATATGTCACTCGCACTACGACTATGCACTGTAATATTATTAAAAATTGGTTTGGTACATAATTCATCCAACATGTATTATTGTTGATCAATTTTCATATGACTGTAATGTCTTAAAACTATTCATTTCCTAAATTAATGGCAGTGGAACATAAATATGTTCGCAGACTATAACCTAAGCTATATATTGTATAACTGAGATTCTCCCCTGTGGAAAGAGACTCTGGATCCTGTTTTCTGTCGGTTGGTACAGTTGTACGCTACACAGGAAATAACCATACTTGCTAGTTCACAATGACTGTTGTAGCCAGCATGTCCCCAAATGGATTAACATTGTTCACATCAGTGTCAACCACCAAACTGGCCAGAGACAGAGTAGCCATCTGGGATATTGACCTCAGGTTAAACTCATTTCCAGGTCACAACCCTTCCCCTAATGACTATATAAGCTGGAGGCTACAACCCATCCCACTGCATCATTATTCACATAGCCAAGGAACCACAGTGACCAATATTTAGATCCCTACCCCAACACAGTGAACCAACTCAAAACTGGCTGGCCCTGCTGGTCTACCCCATAAATTAATCATGAGCTGTCTTATATGGCGTAGGGCTAGGGGCACAACGACACACATCCAAGTTAAAAATTTCGTCTTAGCAGACTTTTTTGACATTTATTGCGTTGCTCAACAGTTCTATTCTATATATCCTGCCAGTGAGTACAGCACTTTCTGCCATGCTATTGAATTATCGCCAGTGGTCCACCGCAGCCTCAGTGCAGCGGGCCAGCTTGTCACTCTAGTCTATAGGGGAAAGATTAATGATCTAACTCTGTGAGCATACTATAATTAATCGGTAATTAACCATCTTTATGCACAATTACTATACACAACCACTACACTATACACATGTAAGTACATGCTGTGAACCTCTCACTATGATTGGAGCTTTAACTGGATAAACAATAGGTAACGTCGCGCTAACCTTCACCATGAACCGCTAACCATTGACGTGTACCGCTAACCTTTGACGTGAACCGCTAACCTTCGATGTTCTGGACCGCTCGACGTTCTGGACCGCCACACCGGCATGCGAGCGAGGCCGATGTGCTAACCACTACACTATCGCGCCCCCAACCCGTCACCTGTCCCGCTGTGCCGATGGCTCGGGCCGCTGATAGCTGTGACCTCTGCCCCGTGCGTCGCCCCCTGCACGCTTCACGCCGCACGCCCAGCGGTCCACACGCTTACACGCACCCACAAAGTAGGTCAACTCTCTTGTATTTATGCTCGGACGTGAAACGTCAACGTACATGTACTGTCCACCTATGGTGTTAGTGTGGACAATATTGCACAATAGAGTGAAATAGCTAATCCTGGTGGCTGCGTTTTCGGCAATGCTAGCTTACGTTACAGCTATATTAGTCTAGGCTTCCCATAACGGGTCCTTAGCCGACGGGTACCGTTCCAATCTCGCGGGTCGTCAATCTATTTTAGGGGCTCGCCATAGTCACCATGGTAACTACACGGAACGCTCCTTTGAAAGGTTTATTGTGTCGTGTGCTCGAATCAGAGGCGTGAGAGAATTAAGGGGTGTATCACAGCGTTTGCAATACATCATCGTAGTCTATAATTGTCTTTGCTGTTAATCTTGCTACATTTATCTTTGATAACCTAGGAACCAGCACAACAGATAACAAAGAACTAGGTAAAAATCCATGTACAAAAAAACCAGTTATACACATAGCAAGTAAAGGCACAATGCGCTTATCACAATATTAATTTAAGGTGTTCAGCATATACACAAACCATACCATAAGTCTTATTTATATCTAGGCATTTAATAGCATTTTCAACTTCGCTAATTTCCACAACTATGTCATTTGTATATTTGGAATCACATTTGATCTGTTGACTGTCTATATCCCTAATACAATTAAAAAGCTGTTTAAAATGAGACCGCCATTTACCTGTAAACCTTTACCTAATAGTGTTGAGGATGTTAGTGGTATTTTTGAAATAACTGAATTATGGCGGCCTCATTTTAAACAGCTTTTTAATTGTATTAGGGATATAGACATTCAACAGATCAAATGTGATTCCAAATATACAAATGACATACCCCGGTAGTTGTGGAAATCAGCAAAGTTGAAAATGCCATTAAATGCCTAGATATAAATCATCCTCGCAACCCAGGGGTCGACATTATTCCTGGCCGATTGTTAGTTCCTGTAAGTCTGACTGGTCGACTAATACCGCGTCTGCCGTGGGAACAGCGCTAATGCCCGCCCCATTTTGAAGACGGACACATGACTGGCGGGAATCGAAATCGAATAACCCGATCACTTTGCGCGTAACACGAGCAGCGTGTGGCTGAAATCACCCAAAATTACCACTTGGCCAGGTCCCGACAATACTCCTTGTGGGCGATTTCAATGGCTGACGTTAAAAGTTGATGTGTCAGGCGTGAAGAGCGTAGCGATCCCGGGAACGCGCGGATGAAATTCTAGTCACACTCCATGAAGCACACCTACTGGCTGACCCCGTCCGCACGTCTGACTGACCCCGTGTCCGAGTACGTCAGGCCACACACACCGGGCGTCACTTCCCTTGTACGCGGTCGACCTGAAACACCTCGTGAGGTCGGCCTCTATGGAACGATATTAGGGCCATAATTCAACATGTCATATTATTGCAGATATTCTGCAATAATACGACGTCAGGCATAATGAAGACAGGCATAATACGAATTCAGGCATAATACGAAGTCAAGCATAATGCAAGCAAGCACAATACGAGCAAGAATGCGAGCAAGAATGCCAGCTTGCATAATGCGAGATAGAATGCAAGCGAGCATAATAAGACTTGGCATAATCAGCACTCGCTAAGTTTGTGCTGCCATCTAGCGAACTACGCCAACCTGAAAATTGAAAATACTGAAGTATCCCTTACATTAACAAATGTTTTGGCTCAGACTATTCACCAGCGAGCTGCTCGCTAAGTAACGTTGTCGCGCTTACATTTTTCCGATCGTTAAAACCTTTCCGATTGACGTTTCTGCGCATGCGCGTATCTAGGGGATAAACGTAAGCGCTACCTACGATGGTCGCGCTTACATTTTTCCGGTCGTTAAAAACGTCCCGATTGACGTTTCTGCGCATGCGCGCATCTAGAGGCGCGCGCGACAGCGCTAGCTAGCTACGCTGGTTGTTGCTCACGTGTATTTGGGAGTTTGAGCGTTATAGCACGGACTAATTGGACCAGTGACAGCGGATAACAAAGCGCTGTCACTGGTTACGATTGATTGTGCTAGGATTTACTGCTACAGCTTTAGTAAATAAAAATATAGTAGTTATTGCTTCGTATACAAAGCTGTATTGTTTATTTATCCTTAATATTAATAGTAATTGGATGGATAAATAAATAGTTGCACCAAGTTTGGCATAACAAAGTTTTGTAATTTGTTTTGTGATAAGTGGCTTAAATATGCATTTAACGCGTACACAGGAGGAAAATAATGACTTATACATTAACAATCTTTATATTATACTGACCAGTTTCGTCTAGTCTACGTTTAAATAATTACAGACTTTACTGAAGTAACATGATATATATTTGTTACATTTATTAAAATAACATCATGATCATCGTCTTACCTTCAGGAGTAAATGTAAAAAGATAATGTTAGTTATGTTCAGTGTTGTTTTGTTGAAATGAATCCATACTGATATTTTATTGTATTCTGAATTTACTTCTTGAATAAGCCTGTAGCAGTTGTGTATAAGTGAAACATATTGATGTCCTCTATAAATAGCACATCATTTTATTGTTTTAATACTGGCCTCTAAGTATAATATGAACATAACTGGACCCAGTACAATTCTTTGTGTTATAACTCATGTGGCCGCCATTATCTCTGAACTGGATTGATTAAGCAAACACTGTTGCCTAGTTCATTGTTGAAGCACAGTAGACACACAATTAATCCTCATTCAATAACAATTTATTGTAAAAATAATCCAAAATCCAATCTATCTTGCGTGGCTGTGGCTAAATTGAAATACATGCTGTATATAAAAAATCAATAAATTCTTGGGATAAAAAAATTAAAACATTCGTCTTAAAGCAAAATAATTGTACATAGATCGTCTGTATAAAATTTTCAAGATCACATCACATAATGACTAAAAATAAACATATATGCAACCAATCATGTATGCATATTTTTAAAACTGCAATATGCATTAAAGTGGTTAGATTTCACGATTCCACAAAAATGTATTGCCAATTTGTTTTAAAGTGTCTTATGTTATTTATTTACTGCTAAAATTGAAACTGTTTATTTATTTTTTGAAAAATACGCATGCATGATTGGTTGCATATAGGTTTATTTTTAGTCATTATGTGATGTGATCTTGAACATTTTATAATCTGAGACATTATATGAGCAGTGGCGTGCACCATCCAGCTGTAGCCAAGCATGACAATGTCCAGAGAAGGGTACACTCAGCAGCGCTGAAGCATACTTTAAAAAGTGTGTTCAAACAGGCTAAATTCGAGTCGACTCAGTCAGTGGCAGTGCTGACTCGACATCGTCAAACCTTCATCACAAATAATACTAATTATTATATTAAGTAACGTCATTTGCATCGGAATATAACTATTGGGTTGCATTAACTAAGTCGTTTATGTAGAGTAGAAATGATACAGCAATGATAGGAGTGAGCCCTGCACCAGTGCATGGTCGTGTGTGTTTTCAATATCTTTATTTCAGATTGTCATAGTACATACAAATGTCCACATAAACACTAAAAAAACAAGTGACTATAGAAAAATATAAAAGTATTGCACATGGTAAATAGAGAAAAACACATTGCACAATGGTACATTCCAGACTGGTACATTAAATCAAAAACTATTATGTATATACAACATTTTGATCCAATGTCGTCTTATCCTGGATTGCCATTTGATATCACTGTTGATAATTGCAATTACCAACTTATTATAAGAGCATCAAGTCTCCGCATGAATTTATATACAAGGTTTCTAATTACAGCTTTACTATCTGGTACATGGTATTCTACAAACATGGTGGAGGCACTGCAATATTTAGGCTGATTCAGCAATAAGCGAAACACATTATTGTAAGCCACATGAAGATTATGTATACTTGCTACTGTGTAATTCCACCACAGCTGAGCAGTATACATGGGAGAGCAGAAAGTTCTAAGCAAAGTCAGCTTCACTTCAGTGGAACACATGTAAAATTTCCGCAATAGTATATTACCCCTAGCATATAGTTGTCGGCATTGGCGTAAGATATCTTTGTCATCATGTAATGTCTTAGAAATAAAGTGACCCAAATATTTCACATTATCCACTTCCTGGATTGTTTCACCATTAATCTTAAATGATGGAACATCAACATTGTTCATATAATTGTATTAGTTACTTTTAAATATTAACACAGCACTTTTCTTGGAGTTGTACTTGATATCATGATTTAACCCATAGAGTCCACATACCTGCATCAGTTCAGACAGTCTTGATACAGATGGGGACAGAATTACCAAGTCATCAGCATACATAAGATGGTTGATAGTTGTACTACATATTACACACCTTGTGTTACATTTGTTTAAAGCTATGGTTAAATCATCCATATACATATATATTAAAAAGGTGTGGTGAGAGTATACCACCTTGCCTGACACCATTTGTAACACCAAAATGTTCCGACAATTTGCCTGACCATCTTATACACATAGTCTGATTCCAATACCAATATATAAGCAGTCTAACAATATATCCAGGCACTCCCCTGTCAATCAACTTTTGAAATAAGATAGAATGTTTCACTCTGTCAAAGGCTTTAGACACATCTAAAAACATGTAACCATAGAGACTCCTATGCCTGTCAATAACTTCCTTTAAGACATAAATACACAAGTCTGTCCTGTTTTTTTTTCTCAAATCCAAACTGATTGGACATTGTTGACCGTGTAACTGACATTCTGTCTAACAATATGTTTTCATTCAAATTTTTTTGACACAATACTAGCTAATGCAATAGGTCTATAATTGTCTTTGCTGTTAATCTTGCTACATTTATCTTTGATAATAGGAACCAGCACAACAGATACAACAGATAACAAAGAACTAGGTAAAAATCCATGTACAAAAAACCCAGTTATACACATAGCAAGTAAAGGCACAATGCGCTTATCACAATGTTTAAGGTGTTCAGCATATACACCACCCATATCATCAGTCTTATTTATATCTAGGCATTTAATGGCATTTTCAACTTTGCTGATTTCCACAACTACCGGGGTATGTCATTTGTATATTTGGAATCACATTTGATCTGTTGAATGTCTATATCCCTAATACAATTAAAAAGCTGTTTAAAATGAGGCCGCCATAATTCAGTTATTTCAAAAATACCACTAACATCCTCAACACTATTAGGTAAAGGTTTACAGGTAAATGGCGGTCTCATTTTAAACAGCTTTTTAATTGTATTAGGGATATAGACATTCAACAGATCAAATGTGATTCCAAATATACAAATGACATAGTTGTGGAAATTAGCGAAGTTGAAAATGCTATTAAATGCCTAGATATAAATAAGACTTATGGTATGGTTTGTGTATATGCTGAACACCTTAAATATTGTGATAAGCGCATTGTGCCTTTACTTGCTATGTGTATAACTGGTTTTTTTGTACATGGATTTTTACCTAGTTCTTTGTTATCTGTTGTGCTGGTTCCTATTATCAAAGATAAATGTAGCAAGATTAACAGCAAAGACAATTATAGACCTATTGCATTAGCTAGTATTGTGTCAAAAAAAATTGAAAACATATTTTTAGACAGAATGTCAGTTACGCGGTCAACAATGTCCAATCAGTTTGGATTTAAGAAAAAACACGGGACAGACTTGTGTATTTATGTCTTAAAGGAAGTTATTGACAGGCATAGGAGTCTAGATGGGTCTATGTTTACATGTTTTTAGATGCTTCTAAATCCTTTGACAGAGTGAAACATTCTATCTTATTTCAAAAGTTGATTGACAGGGGAGTGTCTGGATATATTGTTAGACTGCTTATATATTGGTATTCGAATCAGACTATGTGTATAAGATGGTCAGGCAAATTGTTGGAACATTTTTATGTTGCAAATGGTGTCAGGCAAGGTGGTATACTCTCACCACACCTTTTTAATATATATATATATATGGATGATTTAACCATAGCTTTAAACAAATGTAACACAAGGTGTGTAATATGTAGTACAACTATCAACCATCTTATGTATGATGATGACTTGGAAATTCTGTCCCCATCTGTATCAAGACTGTCTGAACTGATGCAGGTATGTGGACTCTATGGGTTAAATCATGATATCAAGTACAACTCCAAGAACAATATTTTAAAAGTAAATATAAGAAAAATATTGAAGTTCCATCATTTAAGATTAATGGTAAAACAATCCAGGAAGTGGATAATGTGAAATATTTGGGTCACTTTATTTCTAATACATTACGTGATGACAAAGATATCTTACGCCAATGCGGCAATGCCGACAACTATATGCTAGGGGTAATATGCTATTGCGGAAATTTTACATGTGTTCCACTGAAGTGAAGCTGACTTTGCTTAGAACTTTCTGCTCTCCCATATACACTGCTCAGCTGTGGTGGAATTACACAGTAGCAAGTATACATAATCTTCATGTGGCTTAAATAATGTGTTTCGCTTATTGCTAAATCAGCCTAAATATTGCAGTGCCTCCACCATGTTTGTAGAATACCATGTACCAGATAGTAAAGCTGTAATGAGAAACCCTGTATATAAATTCATGCGGAGACTTGATAAGTAATAATAAGTTGGTAATTGCAATTATCAACAGTGATATCAATAAAATGGCAATCCAGGATAAGACGACATTGGATCAAAATGTTGTATATACATAATAGTTTTTGTTTGAATGTACCATTGTGCAATGTTTTTTTTCTCTATTTACCATGTGCAATACTTTTATATTTTTCTAGTCACTTGTATTTTTTAATGTTTATGTGGACATCTGTATGTACTATGTCTATGACAATCTGAAATAAAGTTAAAGATATTGAAAACACACACGATCATGCACTGATGCAGGGCTCACTCCTATCGTTACTGTATCATTTCTACTTTTTTTGATTGATTGATTTGTTTAATATAAAATGTAAAACATTGTACACATATGCATAATATATAAATACAAAGTACATTTAAATATTTGGATAACACAAAAAGTGCACGCACTTATTTCCATTGTGGTCCTTGACATACACATGACAGACATTGACATAAATGACAGAACTGATAAATATAACATCTCAAATGACAAATATAACATACTAAAACAACCATAATAAATAAACCGATATAAATAATTACTAAAATATGTAAATGACATTGATAATTACAATATAAAAAGGTATGGAAATAATCTTCTGGTTAGAAACATTTTGTAAAACCTTGTTATTTATTACACAAAAATCATAAATAAATCTAATAAAGAATACAAATTATAAAATAAAAATTACGTCATCAATTATGATTAAAAATAAATAAATGAGCTGGCTTCCTGGTCATTAAGACAACTGAACAAAAACTGCTTCAGTAGACATTTAAATTGCTTCATGTTCTGAACACTTTGTATGGAAAATGGCAATTTGTTCCAGGCATGAATTCCTGTATAGTAAAACGAGGTTTGCCCAAATGATTTAACATACGGCACATGAAGAGACATAACACTAGATCTTGTATTTATACCGTGCTGCTTACATGCTACGTTAAACAAATTTGACATATACTTCGGTGCTCTATCATTTATAACATTATAAACAAGGTTCAATTTGAGTTGTTTAACTCGTAACTCCACTGGTAGCATATTCACCAGTCTAAACTCTACTACTCTATATAAACGACTTAATTAATGCAACCCTATACTTATATTCCGATGCCAATGACAACGTTACTTAATATAATAATTATTATTATTTGTGATGAACGTTTGACGCTGTCGATAATCTTATTACTGATAACTGGACTCTGCTCCTGAGAGGCTGAGTCAGCACTGCCACTGACTGGGTCGACTCGAATTTAGCCTTTTTGAACACACCTTTTAAAGTAGGCTATGCTTCAGCGCTGCTGAGCGTACCCTTCACTTGACATTGTCATGCTTGGCTACTGCCGGGTGGTGCACGCCACTGCTCATATAATGTCTCAGATAACTGTAAAACATCTCAGAAACTACAAACTTTCGCCGGTTAACAAAATAGTTGACACGCGCATGCGCAGAAACGTCAATCGGAACGGTTTTAACGGTGGGTGCCGCGGGGTGGGAAAAGTAAACATCCCGCATAGCAACCAAGGTCGTTTCTGACTCGCGCATGCGCAGAAACGTCAATCGGAAAGGATTTAACGCCGGAAAAACGTAAGCGCTACAACGTCAAGTCGAACTGTTATTTTGTTGTTTGTAATGCGCCTTATTTATCCTCTGGAACAATTCTTAATATGATATGAGGCAGAACGTGAGTTTGGGCATTTATTAGCAAATGTCACACTATGTAACGGAAGACATCGTACGTGTGATGACATGCACGTAATTGCAGACATTGTACATTGATATGTGACAGATATGGTCAAGTAGTATGCCTAAGAGAAACAAAAGAACATGTGTTTAATGATCACATGTATTTTCACACACAATTAATATTGCCTTATTTGTATAAAAAAATTACGTAACTACTCATAAAAAAATCATAAATGACATAATTAACGGAAAATATATTATTAAGCTGATTACATACATTAATTATGCTCTATCATTATAATTTAAATGCTAGGTTTCTGCCCAAACTCACTTTCTGCCTCATATCATATTAAGAATTGTTCCAGAGGATAAATAAGGCGCATTACAAACAACAAAATAACAGTCCGACTTGACGTTACTTAGCGAGCAGCTCGCTGGTGAATAGCCTGAGCCAAAACATTTGTTAATGTAAGGGATACTTCAGTATTTTCAATTTTCAGGTTGGCGTAGTTCGCTAGATGGCAGCACAAACTTAGCGAGTGCTGATTATGCCAAGTCTTATTATGCTCGCTTGCATTCTATCTCGCATTATGCAAGCTGGCATTCTTGCTCGCATTCTTGCTCGTATTGTGCTTGCTTGCATTATGCTTGACTTCGTATTATGCCTGAATTCGTATTATGCCTGTCTTCATTATGCCTGACGTCGTATTATTGCAGATTATCTGCAATAATATGACATGTTGAATTATGGCCCTAATATCGTTCCATAGGCCTCTACGGTCGTCTCCAGCACGCAGCTAGTTTTGTCTAACCGACTGTCGCTCGGCTGCGGAACTTCGCCGAGAAGACGGTCTGGTGACTTTGCTGGCTTTCGAATGTTATCCGTGTGGGGCTAAACAATGCTGCCATCTCACGGATGACCTACTGGTTAATCCTGCCTAATTCCTGTTCTATAAACAACTGCAAATTTATATTTTTATTTATTTGTTGTGTTAATATAAGGTTAATTTTGAATAGTTTAATAACAAAGCATTATCTGATAAAAAGGTATCCTTATTTAATATGTTATTTCAAATTCGGCCTGCGTATTTACCGTAATCTGGGTCTGGGGTAAGGCCGCCGTGTCGTATACATCGGCAGCTCATTAATTCCCCAGGCGGAGTTGAGGTGATGAAAGGTGCTGCCACCACGCGGAGTCTGATTAATTGAGGCTAGTTCGCAGCAGGCTTATTAAACGTGACAGCGTGCGCACTTGTACGGTTCGTGGAATAACGTCGCATGCACGCCCATATTCCACGCAGCATTGCAATGGTCAATGCATTTTACCAGCAATTCACCTTAGGGGGCTGGACATAAGAATAGTCCCCTAATGACATGGGAGGTGACATGTTCAAAGTGAATGGTCTCTGTTTACATCCATTACTTCCCCACTTAAGCGCTATCGCAGTCTAATTGACACAGAGACCGTTCTGCGTGCGTATAAATGACGCTGTCGCACTTACATTTTTTCGGTTGTTATACATTTTCCGATTGACGTTTCTGCGCATGCGTGATAAATGTAAAATCATCAATGTGCAACGAAACTATAACGTATTTTTGGTATAAATGCCACGTTAACTCTACTGTGAAGAGTTGCTTAACATGTCGTTCAATACAATAAAATATTACGTTTATTTATATCATTGTCACGGATTATGGATGGTGCTCTACAGTCACGTGATTTACATGCCTCAAAACTTGTTTGCGTCGTGTTAATTTGCGACAAATAAATTTGCTGAGGTGTTATATACATCCTGATGAACAACCCGTTGTATGTATGCCATACAGGCTTTGTCATTTCGCTGCACACTGATGATTTTACATTATCGCGCATGCGCAGAAACGTCAATCGGAACGTTTATAACCCCGGGAAAATGTAATCGCTACAGCGCTACTGAGTGAAATCCACCCCAGAGCGAAATCAGTCAAACTGAGCACGCGCAGCGTTAGTTGCGCATGCGCGGTCATGCAATTTCCCGCGAACACATCCGGTTTTGTTCGCTTCTTTAGCACGATCGATCACAGATGATAAATATAATGTGTGTATCACCTGAGGAAGATAGTATGTAGACAAAGACAGGTTGCACCATGGGAGGACTCTAGCAGGTGCGGGTAATATGACAGGCGGAACTAATTTGGCTGGGATATCACGCGGGATTAGTGTCTCTTTCTCGCGAGAATCTCGCAGGTGGGATTAATTTTATGGAACGATATTAGGGCCATAATTCAACATGTCATATTATTGCAGATAATCTGCAATAATACGACGTCAGGCATAATGAAGACAGGCATAATACGAATTCAGGCATAATACGAAGTCAAGCATAATGCAAGCAAGCACAATACGAGCAAGAATGCGAGCAAGAATGCCAGCTTGCATAATGCGAGATAGAATGCAAGCGAGCATAATAAGACTTGGCATAATCAGCACTCGCTAAGTTTGTGCTGCCATCTAGCGAACTACGCCAACCTGCAAATACTGAAGTATCCCTTACATTAACAAATGTTTTGGCTCAGGCTATTCACCAGCGAGCTGCTCGCTAAGTAACGTTGTCGCGCTTACATTTTTCCGATCGTTAAAACCTTTCCGATTGACGTTTCTGCGCATGCGCGTATCTAGGGGATAAACGTAAGCGCTACCTACGATGGTCGCGCTTACATTTTTCCGGTCGTTAAAAACGTTCCGATTGACGTTTCTGCGCATGCGCGCATCTAGAGGCGGGCGCGACAGCGCTAGCTAGCTACGCTGGTTGTTGCTCACGTGTATTTGGGAGTTTGAGCGTTATAGCACGGACTAATTGGACCAGTGACAGCGGATGACAAAGCGCTGTCACTGGTTACGATTGATTGTGCTAGGATTTACTGCTACAGCTTTAGTAAATAAAAATATAGTAGTTATTGCTTCGTATACAAAGCTGTATTGTTTATTTATCCTTAATATTAATAGTAATTGGATGGATAAATAAATAGTTGCACCAAGTTTGGCATAACAAAGTTTTGTAATTTGTTTTGTGATAAGTGGCTTAAATATGCATTTAACGCGTACACAGGAGGAAAATAATGACTTATACATTAACAATCTTTATATTATACTGACCAGTTTCGTCTAGTCTACGTTTAAATAATTACAGACTTTACTGAAGTAACATGATATATATTTGTTACATTTATTAAAATAACATCATGATCATCGTCTTACCTTCAGGAGTAAATGTAAAAAGATAATGTTAGTTATGTTCAGTGTTGTTTTGTTGAAATGAATCCATACTGATATTTTATTGTATTCTGAATTTACTTCTTGAATAAGCCTGTAGCAGTTGTGTATAAGTGAAACATATTGATGTCCTCTATAAATAGCACATAATTTTATTGTTTTAATACTGGCCTCTAAGTATAATATGAACATAACTGGACCCAGTACAATTCTTTGTGGTATAACTCATGTGGCCGCCATTATCTCTGAACTGGATTGATTAAGCAAACACTGTTGCCTAGTTCATTGTTGAAGCACAGTAGACACACAATTAATCCTCATTCAATAACAATTTATTGTAAAAATAAAAATAATCCAAAATCCAATCTATCTTGCGTGGCTGTGGCTAAATTGAAATACATGCTGTATATAAAAAATCAATGAATTCTTGGGATAAAAAAATTAAAACATTCGTCTTAAAGCAAAATAATTGTACATAGATCGTCTGTATAAAATGTTCAAGATCACATCACATAATGACTAAAAATAAACATATATGCAACCAATCATGCATGCATATTTTTAAAACTGCAATATGCATTAAAGTGGGTAGATTTCACGATTCCACAAAAATGTATTGCCAATTTGTTTTAAAGTGTCTTATGTTATTTATTTACTGCTAAAATTGAAACTGTTTATTTACTTTTTGAAAAATACGCATGCATGATTGGTTGCATATAGGTTTATTTTTAGTCATTATGTGATGTGATCTTGAACATTTTATAATCTGAGACATTATATGAGCAGTGGCGTGCACCATCCAGCTGTAGCCAAGCATGACAATGTCCAGAGAAGGGAACACTCAGCAGCGCTGAAGCATACTTTAAAAAGTGTGTTCAAACAGGCTAAATTCGAGTCGACTCAGTCAGTGGCAGTGCTGACTCGACATCGTCAAACGTTCATCACAAATAATACTAATTATTATATTAAGTAACGTCATTTGCATCGGAATATAACTATTGGGTTGCATTAACTAAGTCGTTTGTGTAGAGTAGAAATGATACAGCAATGATAGGAGTGAGCCCTGCACCAGTGCATGGTCGTGTGTGTTTTCAATATCTTTATTTCAGATTGTCATAGTACATACAAATGTCCACATAAACACTAAAAAAACAAGTGACTATAGAAAAATATAAAAGTATTGCACATGGTAAATAGAGAAAAACACATTGCACAATGGTACATTCCAGACTGGTACATTAAATCAAAAACTATTATGTATATACAACATTTTGATCCAATGTCGTCTTATCCTGGATTGCCATTTGATATCACTGTTGATAATTGCAATTACCAACTTATTATAAGAGCATCAAGTCTCCGCATGAATTTATATACAAGGTTTCTAATTGCAGCTTTACTATCTGGTACATGGTATTCTACAAACATGGTGGAGGCACTGCAATATTTAGGCTGATTCAATAATAAGCGAAACACATTATTGTAAGCCACATGAAGATTATGTATACTTGCTACTGTGTAATTCCACCACAGCTGAGCAGTATACATGGGAGAGCAGAAAGTTCTAAGAAAGTCAGCTTCACTTCAGTGGAACACATGTAAAATTTCCGCAATAGTATATTACCCCTAGCATATAGTTGTCGGCATTGGCGTAAGATATCTTTGTCATCATGTAATGTCTTAGAAATAAAGTGAACCAAATATTTCACATTATCCACTTCCTGGATTGTTTCACCATTAATCTTAAATGATGGAACATCAACATTGTTCATATAATTGTATTAGTTACTTTTAAATATTAACACAGCACTTTTCTTGGAGTTGTACTTGATATCATGATTTAACCCATAGAGTCCACATACCTGCATCAGTTCAGACAGTCTTGATACAGATGGGGACAGAATTACCAAGTCATCAGCATACATAAGATGGTTGATAGTTGTACTACATATTACACACCTTGTGTTACATTTGTTTAAAGCTATGGTTAAATCATCCATATACATATATATATATAGTAAAAAGGTGTGGTGAGAGTATACCACCTTGCCTGACACCATTTGTAACACCAAAATGTTCCGACAATTTGTGAAACATTTGGGTCACTTTATTTCTAATACATTACGTGATGACAAAGATATCTTACGCCAATGCGGCAGTGCCGACAACTATATGCTAGGGGTAATATGCTATTGCGGAAATTTTACATGTGTTCCACTGAAGTGAAGCTGACTTTGCTTAGAACTTTCTGCTCTCCCATATATACTGCTCAGCTGTGGTGGAATTACACAGTAGCAAGTATACATAATCTTCATGTGGCTTACAATAATGTGTTTCGCTTATTGCTAAATCAGCCTAAATATTGCAGTGCCTCCACCATGTTTGTAGAATACCATGTACCAGATAGTAAAGCTGTAATGAGAAACCTTGTATATAAATTCATGCGGAGACTTGATAAGTAATAATAAGTTGGTAACTGCAATTATCAACAGTGATATCAATAAAATGGCAATCCAGGATAAGACGACATTGGATCAAAATGTTGTATATACATAATAGTTTTTGTTTGAATGTACCATTGTGCAATGTTTTTTTTCTCTATTTACCATGTGCAATACTTTTATATTTTTCTAGTCACTTGTATTTTTTAATGTTTATGTGGACATCTGTATGTACTATGTCTATGACAATCTGAAATAAAGTTAAAGATATTGAAAACACACACGATCATGCACTGATGCAGGGCTCACTCCTATCGTTACTGTATCATTTCTACTTTTTTTGATTGATTGATTTGTTTAATATAAAATGTAAAACATTGTACACATATGCATAATATATAAATACAAAGTACATTTAAATATTTGGATAACACAAAAAGTGCACGCACTTATTTCCATTGTGGTCCTTGACATACACATGACAGACATTGACATAAATGACAGAACTGATAAATATAACATCTCAAATGACAAATATAACATACTAAAACAACCATAATAAATAAACCGATATAAATAATTACTAAAATATGTAAATGACATTGATAATTACAATATAAAAAGGTATGGAAATAATCTTCTGGTTAGAAACATTTTGTAAAACCTTGTTATTTATTACACAAAAATCATAAATAAATCTAATAAAGAATACAAATTATAAAATAAAAATTACGTCATCAATTATGATTAAAAATAAATAAATGAGCTGGCTTCCTGGTCATTAAGACAACTGAACAAAAACTGCTTCAGTAGACATTTAAATTGCTTCATGTTCTGAACACTTTGTATGGAAAATGGCAATTTGTTCCAGGCATGAATTCCTGTATAGTAAAACGAGGTTTGCCCAAATGATTTAACATACGGCACATGAAGAGACATAACACTAGATCTTGTATTTATACCGTGCTGCTTACATGCTACGTTAAACAAATTTGACATATACTTCGGTGCTCTATCATTTATAACATTATAAACAAGGTTCAATTTGAGTTGTTTAACTCGTAACTCCACTGGTAGCATATTCACCAGTCTAAACTCTACTACTCTATATAAACGACTTAATTAATGCAACCCTATACTTATATTCCGATGCCAATGACAACGTTACTTAATATAATAATTATTATTATTTGTGATGAACGTTTGACGCTGTCGATAATCTTATTACTGATAACTGGACTCTGCTCCTGAGAGGCTGAGTCAGCACTGCCACTGACTGGGTCGACTCGAATTTAGCCTTTTTGAACACACCTTTTAAAGTAGGCTATGCTTCAGCGCTGCTGAGCGTACCCTTCACTGGACATTGTCATGCTTGGCTACTGCCGGGTGGTGCACGCCACTGCTCATATAATGTCTCAGATAACTGTAAAACATCTCAGAAACTACAAATTTTCGCCGGTTAACAAAATAGTTGACACGCGCATGCGCAGAAACGTCAATCGGAACGGTTTTAACGGTGGGTGCCGCGGGGTGGGAAAAGTAAACATCCCGCATAGCAACCAAGGTCGTATCTGACTCGCGCATGCGCAGAAACGTCAATCGGAAAGGATTTAACGCCGGAAAAACGTAAGCGCTACAACGTCAAGTCGAACTGTTATTTTGTTGTTTGTAATGCGCCTTATTTATCCTCTGGAACAATTCTTAATATGATATGAGGCAGAAAGTGAGTTTGGGCATTTATTAGCAAATGTCACACTATGTAACGGAAGACATCGTACGTGTGATGACATGCACGTAATTGCAGACATTGTACGTTGATATGTGACAGATATGGTCTAGTAGTATGCCTAAGAGAAACAAAAGAACATGTGTTTAATGATCACATGTATTTTCACACACAATTAATATTGCCTTATTTGTATAAAAAAATTACGTAACTACTCATAAAAAATCATAAATGACATAATTAACGGAAAATGTATTATTAAGCTGATTACATACATTAATTATGCTATATCATTATAATTTAAATGCTAGGTTTCTGCCCAAACTCACTTTCTGCCTCATATCATATTAATAATTGTTCCAGAGGATAAATAAGGCGCATTACAAACAACAAAATAACAGTTCGACTTGACGTTACTTAGCGAGCAGCTCGCTGGTGAATAGCCTGAGCCAAAACATTTGTTAATGTAAGGGATACTTCAGTATTTTCAATTTTCAGGTTGGCGTAGTTCGCTAGATGGCAGCACAAACTTAGCGAGTGCTGATTATGCCAAGTCTTATTATGCTCGCTTGCATTCTATCTCGCATTATGCAAGCTGGCATTCTTGCTCGCATTCTTGCTCGTATTGTGCTTGCTTGCATTATGCTTGACTTCGTATTATGCCTGAATTCGTATTATGCCTGTCTTCATTATGCCTGACGTCGTATTATTGCAGATTATCTGCAATAATATGACATGTTGAATTATGGCCCTAATATCGTTCCATATAATTTCGCAGTAGGACGGATTTCGCCCGACAACGCTATACTCTCTGACAGAGGCGACGCACACCATTGACACGTTGACGCGTGCTCAGTGGGTGAGGGAACCATCGAGCGCAGTATCGATAATACGCTGAATAGAATGGAAACGCGTGTCGTGATTTAGCAATCAATCTGTAATAAATTGATTGTTAATTAGGTTTGAGAAAAAAACCATAACATGGAATCATTAACTTAAATTAACACTTATTTGATGATTATATTTTTATTTGATTACTGTATGTGTGCGAACCTAATGCTCCAGTCGTTACGTTCATATCAGGATAAGTAACAGGTTCACTGTCTGACTTAGGGCAGGGCCGAGGGCCAACTGTCCATGTGCCTTTATAAACTATTAGGAAGTTCGCTTGAACGTTTCTCGCTCGAATGTGTAACTTCGCCGATAACACAGTTTGGTGAAACATACACTTCGCTTATGTAACCTTTATGTATGAAGCCGTTAGAGGGCACCACTGTTCTGGATTAATTTACACGTTTATGTGTATAATTATTAATAATAAGGGTTTATATAATGTTTTTTATAACAAAACTAAGTTATAATACACACACGCACACACGCACACACCCACACATATACACGCGCACGCACACACACAACGAAATAAAAAGTAGAAAATAAAATTAAGATAAAAGACTAACAACGAGAAATGTTAATTTCATTTTTTTCGGTGTGACATGTTTCAATGTAAGTTTTGTCTTGAATAGTTCGAAACTCACGACGCATTGGTAATCGAGGCTGCCATTTTAATGGAGATGTCCTTGTGAAGACCGTAACCTGGCGCCACCTTGCGAATGAATTATAACTGTCAGCCTATCTGTCGTTCGGTCTGTCTGTCTCTCTGTTTGCATACATGCATGCATGTATGCACGTACGTACACGTATAAGTATATACGTAACTATATGTGTGTATGCACGTACGTAAGTATGTGTTTGTATGCGTGTATGTATGTATGCATGTATCTAGGTATGGACGTTTGCATGTATGTATGTATGTATGTATGTATATATGTATATATATATATATCTATGTATATATATATATATATATATATATATATATATATATATATATATATATGCATGCATGTATGAAGGTATATATGTATGTCTCTTTCGCTGTCTTCTTTCTTTCGCTATCGTAAGCTTATATTACCACGGTTAATCCTCTTTATTGAAGTTTAATAGCAGGCATCATGAAATGTTCAGACAGAGGCCACGTATAAATGATACGTTGCTTGCATTACATTTCCATACACATGTTCTTCAAGAACGATGTATACTTTCTGGTTGTATAGTTTAATTCAACACGAGGATGGTTTCGTCTTGGAACTTGGAATGTGCATTCCCAAATTTACCGTTGTGCGTGTGCGTGCGTTTTGTGTTTGTGTGTGTGTACGTGCGTGCGTATGTGTGGAGTGTTAGCTGCAAGGCGTTCTATGCATTCTCCCGTATGTGCCATGCAACTCTCACAACTATGTTACTAAATAGTACGCCGGTTTTCTTAAACAGATCCTCTCACTCAGCGTGAAGTATTGGACGCAGATGTAATACCTTCGAACCTAAATCAACCTTTACGATCTGAACACAGCGTTAATATTAACACGAATAAATGTAGTTATAATAGAAAAATAGCTGGTCAGCTTACACCATAAACTAAGCGGAACAAACCAAAAGAATCACATGGGAATGACTGGCGCGCCATCTAGCGGGAATAGGTAGGTAATGGAACAAAAACACAAGTCAGTAATGAAACACTAAGTGGTACATTGACGAGTTGGCTTGTCGCTGATGGTGGTTCATGTCGTCAGCATAGTCACGAGTTCTGGAAATCAGAGGAAACAAACATTACAATTACATACATCAGAGAGAAAAATACGGACATTTTGGGGAAACAGAGGTGTTTGTCGGTGCAAATAAACACGTAGGTCGTTAGGGGAAAAGACTCGGTAGGTAGAAAGAAATAGTTTTCCTGCATTCTGCCTTTCTTTGAATGTATTTCCGTGGGTCAAATAGCCGCTGTGTAAACTCGAAGGCAGGACACACGCGCGATGAACTAGTCGGTGTATTACACGACTGCATGAAGCATCCTCGCAAGGCAGCGATCGTTAGGCTGCGCTACGGTACCCCTGGATGCTCGTCTCCACAAACCTTGGGAGTGACCTATTCAATTATAGCAACTGACCTCGTCAGTTACCACTGCGTAGCCGTGGAACAACACAAATACCCGCCCCAATTTGAATATGGATACACTGCATCTCGATTGGCTGATTTTGTTGTATTATTGTATTATGGCCACCTGACCTGGTTTGAACCATATTTTCAGTGATCGATTTCAATGGCTGATGTTAAGAGGAGTTTTTGAAAGAGGTGTGCCAGAGGTAGAGAAGAGCTGGAACTAACAAACAGCCGCAGCGACACCTGGTGTGCGACGATGGTATGATGAGGCAAACTTAAATTAGACATCACTGACATACATATATATATATATATATATATATATATATATATATATATATATATATATATATATATATATATATAATTATATATATTCTAGATGAAGACGCTTTAAGCACCATCAGTGAAATTCCTGAGAAAATAAACATTTATAACACTTATGAAACAGTTGGTTCTCTAAGTGTTATTGTTAGTGTTAGTGTTAGTGTTAGTGTTAGTGTTAGTGTTAGTGTTAGTGTTAGTGTTAGTGTTAGTGTTAGTGTTAGTGTTAGTGTTAGTGTCATCACATTTCCATAATTTTGCATGAATCAGGCAGATATGTGATCTAGTGGGCACATTCAGATGGCTCAGACTTTTTAGAAATTCGTCCGGGGTGGTCAATAATTCAAGATTGTACTTGGGGTTCCAGCCGTGGAATTTCATGTTCTATATATCATCATACGCCATCACAACCATTTAACTGGATGTCTACAGAAACTTTACATAGGAACTGACATTTGAAAGTCTTCATCCCATAACACTGCGACTTGTTTGGAGTGCTCAACAATCCAACATGGCGTTTGTACCGCAAATCACCCACCAGGAGGCGCCACCTTACCTTCGTAGGCGACGTTCCCGTCTCGAGTCACCTGGGCTAGCATGCCTTCAATCTCCTCGTCTGTCAGCTGGTCGGCCCCCTTTGTCTTGAGCACCTCCGCCAGGTGGCTGCGACTGATCAGGCCGTCTCCGCTCTTGTCGAACACCTTGAAGGCGGCGGAGAGCGCAGACTTCTCGTCCGCTGGCGACCGTTCCAGAATCCGTGTCACTTGGCAGAACTGGTCGAAATCAACGCCCCCTTCCGGACTTACTGCGTGAGACAAACGCGAACGCTAGAGGGAGACGGTTGTGTTTGTTTTCGCTATACCATAAAAATGTAGTATAAACTATAATGCAAATAAAACATGCATATAAACATATATAGCGTACCTGTACAACGCAGACGTTGTGCTACTGGATCTTCGTATGTGTAAGAGCTAAAATAAATAGCGCTATACTAAGTATTGCAATAGTATTGTTGTTGCTAGTAATATTGTACTACCATTGTGATACTATCATAACTATTGCGATAGTATCGCAATAGTATCATGGAATAGCGATTACAGTGGGAAAACACGTGACTTTGGACGGTGTTGATTCAAATTGCAAGTTTGCTATGTTTCAATTGGACTAACATTAGTTTTGTTGAGCAACGTGCAAAACATTGGTACACGTCGAAACGCCAATTGACCTAAATTCGTTTAAATACATACACTCGGCCGCCTTGTCCGTCATCTTGGTGATTTCGTCGGGGATCGGATTGAACCCCAGACGACGTATCACGTTGACGATTTCATCTCTCGCAATCTGACCGATATGTTCTTTGTCTGCCGCGTCGAAGGCATCTTTGTATACTGCAAGTGACATTAGAGACAACATTGACGTTGTGTGTGTAGACATTGTCGGGAAAGGAGGGTTACTTTCAGGGAAATACGGACAGTTTCCCTTTGAGGGTGCGAGTGGTGCCACACAATCACGCACGCACTCATGCATGCACACACGTACGTACACATGCACGCACTTATGCATGCACATACGCAGCCACCTAAATCCTCAGTATGTTGAGGCTAGACATGTGCTAGAAAAAGAAAACGAACACGGAGAGACGGATGCAGATCGACCGACCGACCGACCGACCGACCGACCGACCGACCGACCGACCGACCGACCGACCGACCGACCGACCGACCGACCGACCGACCGACCGACCGACCGACCGACCGACCGACCGACCGACCGACCGACCGACCGTCCGACCGACAGACAGACAGACAGACAGACCGACCGACCGACCGGCCCTAAGGCCGGCAGGCGGCAGGCAGACAGACCGACATACAGATCGACAGACAGACAGACCGACAGACATATCAACAGATCGACAGACAGACAGACAGACAGACAGACAGACAGACAGACCGACAGACATATCGACAGATCGACAGACAGACAGACCGACAGACATATCGACAGATCGACAGACAGACAGACAGACCGACAAACAGACACACCTACGCACACACGCACGCACAAAAAAACGATGTTTTCGTCGACGAGGTCCCGTATACAGCAAACATTCAGCGATGCGAGCTTCACGTAGCCCAGTCACCACCGCGTATTAGCGACGGTCACTGCCCGGGTCTAGAAAGTGCACAGACGCGGGAAACGTATACACGGCTCTATCAAAACGCCCTGCAGTGCAAATATTCTCTGAAGCGTAGGGGGCACCCTCGTAAGCTTACAACACCGCCGACCGAATTGGCTGCGAGCGGTGCATGTTTAATTGTGTGAATGTTGTACATACACTCTGGAGCACTGACGACAACAGGTACTGCGCAAAGGTTTCTTTGTTAATGCGTTCCATTAATCCTAGTAAAATTTGCACTGGGTCTGCATTAACGCGTTTCCTTTTTACTGTGCGCGGATTTTAGGTCGGTACATCAGTAGTAATGAATTGTGTGTGTGTGTGTGTGTATGCGTGCGTGCGTGCGTGCGTGCGTGCGAGCGTGCGTGCTTGCTTACTTGCGTGCGTGTCTGCGTGTGCATGTGGGTGCATGCATGTGTGTGTGTGTGTGTGTGCGTGCGTGCGTGCGTGCGTGCGTGCGTGCGTGCGTGCGTGCGTGTGTGTGTGTGCGTGTGCGTGTGTGACAGTGTCATCCGACATCGCTGTATGATGTGTTATCAAATAGTGTTTTTCTGAATTACATCAACATGTTTAACTGACTATGTAACGCCACACGTGCACGAGAATCACGGCGAATTTGCCTTTCTCTGTTTAAATGGATGTATGTGTGGTTAGTCCACGTTGTCACGCATGCTTGAGTCCGTATGAACAGGTGGACTTTATCATAAGGTTCTTTGTAATTATGTATATACATCCCTTGACTGGAACACGCTGCATAGGCAAACGTCAGGTAATTTCCACACCGAAGTAGGGCTCTTCCGCATCCGGTATGCAGTGTTTATTTGGTGCTATATAAGCTGTCGCGCTTACATGTATCCAACTCGCGCATGCGCAGAAAGGTCACCAGGACATTATCCAACGCCCGTGAAAATGTAAGCGGGACAACGTATACGATCTTGCATGGGAGCTAGTAGTTTCAGTCATTGCAACTGAAGGCAACGTATACGATCGTGTATGGGAGCCAGTAGTTTCAGTCATTGCGACTGAAGACAACGTATACGATCTTGTATGGGAGCCTGTAGTTTCAGTCATTGCGACTGAAGACAACGTATACGATCTTGTATGGGAGCCAGTAGTTTCAGTCATTGCGACTGAAGACAACGTATACGATCTTGTATGGGAGGTAGTAGTTTCAGTCATTGCGACTGAAGCAACGTATACGATCTTGTATGGGAGCTAGTAGTTTCAGTCATTGCGACTGAAGCAACGTATACGATCCTGTATGCGAGCTAGTAGTTTCAGTCATTGCGACTGAAGACAACGTATGCGATCTTGTATGGGAGCCAGTAGTTTCAGTCATTGCGACTGAAGACTACGTATACGATCTTGTATGGGAGCCAGTAGTTTCAGTCATTGCGACTGAAAACAACGTATACGATCTTGTATGGGAGCTAATAGTTTCAGTCATTGCAACTGAAGACAACGTATACGATCTTGTATGGGAGCCAGTAGTTTCAGTCATTGCGACTGAAGACAACGTATACGATCTTGTATGGGAGCTAGTAGTTTCAGTCATTGCAACTGAAGACAACGTATACGATCTTGTATGGGAGCCAGTAGTTTCAGTCATTGCGACTGAAGACAACGTATACGATCTTGTATGGGAGCTAGTAGTTTCAGTCATTGCGACTGAAGACTACGTATAAGATCCTGTATGGGAATTAGTAGTTTCAGTCATTTAGACTGAAGACAACGTATACGAGCCTGTATAGATAGGAGCTAGTGCAAGGGACGGTC
Organism: Oasisia sp. SBJ-2009; assembly: GCA_964017155.1. NCBI lineage: Eukaryota > Metazoa > Annelida > Polychaeta > Sabellida > Siboglinidae > Oasisia > Oasisia sp. SBJ-2009. Next base: position 50,853,881 of record OZ024864.1, on the reverse strand, counting down.
GGAAAGGCAGTAATTCCTGACGCCACGCGGCCTATTGTCACCTGATCACGGCGAAAGGCCGCGGAGACATAGCCTAATATTAGGTAAAGTTGCCCGGCCGTGGCGGGTATGGCATTAAATATAAATGTAAAGTTTATTGATTTAAATAGCACCATATTTAAAAAAAAAAATTCGATGCTGCTGTACAATACCAAAAAAACACAATGGAAGTTAACATAAGCACATATAATAACATAAAATAGTAAAGTAAAATAAATGAATAAATAGATTATTAATTTTTAATATATATATAATAATAGTTAATAATGTTTAAATTATAAAAAGTAAGTCATAATTTCAATCCAAACATACGATATAGTCTAAATAAGTATCTAATAAGAGTAACACTATTTATATTAAATTAATATAAAATGTATAAGCTAGTCGTGGGCGAAATACAGTGAGTCTTCAATCTGCTCTTCAATCATTGACATTGCGAGTGGTCCCCGGTGGTTATCTCGCGTGAGTTCGGCCGACGGCACAGTGTCTAGTTGATGTCACGTTTGCTTCCGATGAGAGTCGTTCGTTGCGTTGTTTGTATGACGGCATGCGATATATCAGTCAGGACTGCACTATCACGGATGTCACGCGATGTTTGGTTTTGTGTCTGTCCGTGCGCGAAGTAAGCGCTAAGATGGATGTGTTGCGGATTATTGACTATCTAGACACTTGCAGAGCTGCCAAGTTGACTTGAGTGTGATGAGGGAGATCTCCCTTCTATACTTATAATACTATGCCAAAAGAGGGAGAAATATATGCAAGACGCGAAGCTCCTTTCCCGAGGTAGCGAAGTAACCGAGAATGCTAGGGGAGTCCGGGGGCGTGCCCCCCGGTAATTGTTTTTTATTGAGAATGCCAAATACGTGACTCCCTGCCTTTTTCGCTTATATTTAGCACCTATAACTCTGCGAAAGTGAACTATATTTTAAATAACAATATTTTAAACTTTCATGTGTGGATATATAATTAATTAATATTTTTTATTGGGGTTTACAGAGACTTTCAAGATTCTTTCACTATTATAAATATGGACATGGTTTTGGTATTGTAACATTTTATTTTAGCTATAGACAGCAGTCACAAAATAAATAGTTCAAGCAGAACTGCATTTCTGTCCATTTCCATTCACTCTTGTACTTGGAATCATATTTCCTCTTTTTCAAACACTTTTCAGACTTTTCACTCATTGTACCTCCAGCATTTTCCTCCTACCCAATACGTAACAAACGTTTCCATTGGCCATTGGATATAATAACTTCCTGTTAGCTGACCAATCAGAAAAGTTCTATTATGTGCGTCTTGTATAGTCTCCGCTCGGCTGCTCTCGCTACTTTCCGTGTTCCGTAGATGACACACAGCTGGCAAAACGGTGCGCCGGCAAATAAAATCGAAAAATACACGTAAAAAAAGTCAAAACGATTCTTTTGCGGGAGATTGCAAATCAAAAGCGGGATATCGGGAGATCGGGAGATTGGGTTTATTTTGCTATATTTCTGGGAGATCTATATACATATATATATATACACACACGCACGCACGCACGCACGCGCACGCGCGCGCGCGCGCACACACACACACACACACACACACACACACACACACACACACACACACACACACACACACACACACTAGTAGTTCCCACAGTTCACAGATAACCTTTCAATAGTCATTTTAATCCTAGTCTTCTATTAATAATAAATGGTATTGCATCGTTCAATTGATAGATAAATAAATGGAGATCCTGCACAGACGCGCAAACAGAGAGCCGATGGGGCCAGTGCCATGGCATTTCGGTGAAGGGGCAGACATATGGTTCTACCCCTACCCCCAGTAAATCTTAGACTTAGGCAACTCTCTGACTTTTGCACTGTTGTTTCATCTTGTTTGATCGTGAATACTGCGTATGCGTGAATGTATCTATATCATATGTGTGCGTGCGCGTGCGCGTGCATGCGTGCGTGCGTGCGTGTATGTGTGTGTGTGTGTGTGTGTGTGTGTGTGTGTGTGGTGTGTGTGTGTGTGTGTGTGTGTGTGTGTGTGCGTGCGTGCGTGCGTGCGTGCGTGCGTGCGTGCGTGCGTGCGTGCGTGCGTGCGTGCGTGCGTGCGTGCGTGTGTGTGTGTGTGTTAGGACATATTATGCGGAAGCGGCGAAGAAACCGAATTGAGCGACTTTTTCGACATGTATATTATTCAACGTTTTATCAAACATATCGATAAGATAATTATCCCTGCCGTTTTACATGTTCTCTATTCCGGACATTTCGATATCAACTGCTGCATTGAAATTCCACGTCTACTAAGCAAATTTAGAAAATATCAATTACGACAACTCGGCCACTCGCAATCCTCAGACACGTAAGGAATTAAATATTCAGAGTGATGCCAACTGATTTGAGACGATCGCCCCCTCGTGTGTCATCAAGGATGATTAAAAATTTATATAAAAAAAAAACTCAGAACAACCAAAATAGCAGAGGGTGTCCCAAGTCACTTAAAATCAGAACTCACACTCCCTCACTATCAATCGATTTTTTAAACAACGCAGATTGAAAAATTCCGATACAATGCTGCATGATAAATTGCCCGCAACGCAGAGCAGATATGTGAATGCAACGACACGAATAACAGATGTAGCCGGAAGCTAATGCCTTTTCCATAGATTGTCAGTCTAAAGACGCTTTCAGGGGCTTTAGGGAGTGGGCGTTTCAATGCTTTCGCTTGCTCAATTTCTAAAATGTCACGGAGGTGGTCACTCGCGTTCGCAGTCCCATTAATATACGCTAAGCATTGCGTTTGGCGCTGGTTTGGTCGCCATTATGCGGAAACAAATTATTCTAGTGGCGCCACCCGTCGTGTGAAATATGTATAACAACAACTACATCGCAACCATAATGATTAGGCGAGTTGAAACAATACAAAACAAAACATGTTTGAAATTGAGAATTTGTGATATCAGCCTACATACGTTGAAATTGCTGCGATATCAGACGGATGGTGTAAGTTCAGATATGGACACAACTGCCAGTAATCGGTCGCCACGCGTCTTTTATACGATGGAAAATATTGATACAGTGCAAACGGCCAACGGCCGCAGTCGTACGCTTATCATATTTACCAAGACATTGTCACTTTTACAGCAGACAGGCCGCGCATTATAATCCATGTGGTGGAATCGAACATGCATGCCCCAAAAAGACGATATTATGCCAAATAAACACAGCCATAGCTGCTTCACAAAGGCTGTGTAAAACTTGATTAATTAACGATTCCCGAAGTGTGGACACTTCTTAGGCATACTGACCGATTAATCAACTGTCAAAATCTTCAGACGAAAGCAAACAAAACATCGCGCAAATTGGTTAAGATCGCGGGCAAGTCAGCACACGCTTTGCTCGGTAGCCACAAGTGAATGGGCGGCGTTTCTAATTTTAACGCTATGTATACATATATACAGTGTATATATACATCTATGTATATATATATATATATATATATATATATATATATATATATATATACATATACATATGTATATATATATATATATATACATATACACACACACATATATATATATATAATATATATAGTGTGTGTGCGTGCGTGCGTGCGTGCATACGTGCGTGCATACGTGCGTGCATACGTGCGTGCATACGTGCGTGCATACGTGCGTGCGTGCGTACGTACGTACATACGTGCGTGCGTGCGTGCGTGCGTGCGTGCGTGCGTGCGTGCGTGCGTGCGTGCGTGCGTGCGTGCGTGCGTGTTGTATTGCAAGAAAGCGTCACTATCTTCTGTGATAAATCAACAACTGTAATTATAAATCGATAAGTTCGCACGGCCTAAGATGTGGTATGTTACTATTTTAAGCACAGCGTTCACTTGGATACCCACAGGATAGCACAAGATTAATATTGAATGACTCGATCATTCACGGGAACGTCCCGCCGGCTTATCTAATTATGATGTTAGTTATCCCGTGCTGAACGGATTAGTAAATAAGTAAAACTTTATTTCATGATGGTAACTGTGTCACGTGGTAAATCATGATTTCCAATGGGCCATCATCATCCAACACACTACTACATACATACAATAACGATTTAGGTAAATCATATAGTTCACAACAATACTAATAAAATAATATAACATTACTAATTAATTAATAATGACACAAATAAATAATACATTAATAATTACTATTGTAATTATTATAATCATACTAATATAAATACACATTTATACAATTAAAACAATATTTAAAACAGTAATCAAATGAATAATATTAATAATTATTAATGTAAAACTATTAAAATAATAATAAATTAAATTAATAAATGAAAATAATTAAAATTCTAAATAGTGTGGTTATGTTTGTCAGTGTTAATACTAATAGCATGCATATAAATTATTCCATCCCGTGAACATGTTTAAGCTTAGACAGGTTGTGTTAATTATAAGTTATCAGTGTAACAAATCATCATATCTTGGCAGATTTCATATTATTAAATGTCTCGATTTAACGGATATCTAGGTTATCGTTCCTAGTTTTTGAGAAATATATATATATTGAAGCGTATAAAAGGACGTGTTGATAAGAAATACAATATACTAAATCCGTGTACATGCTTAGTGCTGCTGCATTCGAAGGAACTAAAGGTACTTATATAATGTACTGTGACTGTTCAGAGCATTTTAGGTTCAAACAAACACCATCTCGACTACTACGGGAAATCTTCAACCAAGCATCAATTAATCAGCGAAGATCACTCGTACACAAATATCCACCATTGTCTATAATACCCAGGTATGCCTTTATAGAGCTGTGTGAACTACGGCAACATGGAATGAACAAACCTTCCAAAGAACAAAGCTTCGAAAAGGCACCGATAATAAGGGGGTTCGAACCTTGGATTTCTCCATTCAGAATTCGAATCTACGTGACACCAGTACATCATGACACAAGGCAAAGTTTACCTTTTAACTGATACATAAAAAGAACATCAACGTTGCACGCACCTTTCAAAGCTTCTTCTGACAAGTCGGCGCTCTGAAATTAAACAAAGAAAGCAATTACACTGATGTGCTGCAAAACTGTCGCTTTATTCGGATTCTAGATAGTTACGTTTCTATATGTCTACGTTTGTCAAACCCAAATTTGGGTCGCCGAGCAATTATGAGTGGTCGCCACTAGTATTACTGTTCAAACTGACGTCCCTAGCGCTCGCGAAAATGTTTCGACGTATCACAAGTTTGTCAATGAACCGAAGACGGTTGAATTTGAAAGGTTAGTCTCTCGATTGCAATTTGAATCACAGCCAAAGTTATTAAGAACCGCTGTTATAAAATACATTATACGAGTCCGAGACAATGAAAAGAAGAGAGAACAGACAATGATGAGTGATCGACAATCACAATGTCACTCAATCTCAATGACAATGTCGACAATGTGAATGTCAATGTTCAACAAGTATACTTTATTTAACAGGTTTTGTTGGTCTTCATACATCTAACAAGGATATTAACGCTTTAACTTTTAAGTCATAATTACCGTTATGCCATAAGTTGTAGTAATTTGTTTTATAATGTAGAGATGATGACGTTATCTAGTATATGAACTGTTCAAAGCTGGTTTATTTTACTACTTCGCACCGCCGTCTTGAGTTGACTGTTGTTCGCCTTGTATGCACGTGAAAAAACGGTATGGTTTGGCGGGATGTTATGACACTGTACTCGGTGCTCCGTGCCCCGCACTAGATGCTGAATTCTCGCTCTTACACCATTCTTATACTTACCAACTTTCCGAGTACGATATCGTTCTCGGACGTGAGCATGAAATGTCAAAATCCTGAGTATGCTAAGTATTTGCCCAACGCAACGCGGTACTCAGACAAACAAAGATGGCAGCTAACGTAGAAATTGGTCGATTCGTCGTTTTTAGAAGAAACTCAGCCCCACTTCAGCGTCGACTCCGAATCGCTTACGAAGTATTGTCCATGACTCTATCCACTAGAAGGTGGTGCACCACGAATGTTTTGATAGGCACTGTGTTGTGCCTAAAACTGCACTGTTTACTGAACATGTGCAAATTTAAGCGACATACAATAACGCTAAGATACAATGTTACAATATTTCTGTTGTGGTGGCAGTTTTTCGGTGACAGGGATCATTCGTTTACCGCTACGGCTTGGCGACACACATTCTCGTTCAACTGCAAAGCGATTCATATGACACTTTTCCCCAAAACTGTGTGATGTCATTGGACAAATAATGAAGTACAATCATGGATATTTAGCCATACCGATGGGGCATGACTACATTCACAATTATATGACAGAACAATACACAATACTATGTCACATCTTTGACACGGTTTACATGCCATAGTGTTGGAATTATCTCAGTTTACTTAATTCATCCGGTTAGATACAAACCCAAAGGCTAAACAGCGTTGCCTTTGTCGGGCTTTGAGCTGTAGTGATAACTGTCTTAATACAGTGCTATGAGAAGTTTTCTTTACCTAAATTGTCACACACATTATGTATGTGTGTGTGTGTGTGTGTGTGTGTGCGTGCGTGCGTGCGTGCGTGCGTGCGTGCGTGCGTGCGTGTGTGTGGGTGTGCGTGTGTGTGTGTATTATTGTGTTTATCTTTATAAAGGTTAAGTGTATTGTGTGTGAAAACGTATTTCGAACAAAATTAATAATTTAGTCTTTGCTGACACTTTTGTGGATATTAAATGCCACGGAACTGCATAACGAAACAATTCTATGAGTTTGCCTATCTCCTTATCACACACACGCACGTACGCACGCATGCGCGCGCACACACATACACACATGCTTTATTTGTACTTTGTTTTCTTTCTACAATTCATTGATTTATTTTCACAGTGAGTTGGGTTTGTTAGTCGGCTTGCGGTTATACAGTAATGTATATCTTGTACAGCGTTTGATAAAGGCGTAACGGTTCACTGATTTGGGTACAATATGGACTACATGAATACAATATCAACTGTCAAGAGAGTATCGCGTGACAGCTAATTATAACTGCACATATCCACAGACTGCTCACATAGTCCGTGATCACCTGGTAATGCGGCACTGTGTGTGGGTCGGGGAATATGTTTGTGTTGTATGTGTTAGTGTGCGTGTGTGTGTGTGTGTGTGTGTGTGTGTGTGTGTGTGTGTGTGTGTGTGTGTGTGTGTGTGTGTGTGTGTGTGTGTGTGTGTGTGTGTGTGTGTGTGTGTGTGTGTGTGTGTGTGTGTGTGTGTGTGTGTGTGTGTGTGTGTGTGTGTGTGTGTGTGTATATATATATATATGTGTGAGTGCGTATTTACATGCATGTGTATGGTGACATATAAATGAATCAAACGATAAGTGCTATACTCTATATCACCATGATAACATGTTGAAATCATTCTAAACTTAATGGACTCGTGCCTTAACATAAACCATGGCCGTCTTCTGCAAGGACATTTCCACCCACGGCACGACACTTTACAGTGTATATTCGAATATCTCACACATATTCAAGAAACACTAACATGTTATCAGCTAAGAACTACACCCGTCCCTCCCTCGCTGGTGTGGACACCCAGTGGTTAGGCCGTCCCAACTTACCATTGTGACGACGTCTTATCGTTAGTAGGAATCAACGGCTCGTCCAACTTGCTTGCTCAGGTCGCCGTGTAGCTCGTAGACTAACCACTGGTCGGCCGTGCGCGGGCACTAGATCTCACACGGCAAACAGACAATTGTATGTGGTCCCGCGCGAACGCCGTCGCCATGGCGTCTGTAAACAAACGGCGTCCAGCATAATGTACGTCTTTACCAGCGGTGTAGTAAGCGCGACGGTGGCGCAACGGTGCGGTCGCTCGCATAACTACAATAGATCGTTGTAGTGTGTGTGTATGTGTGTGTGAGCGTGTGCGTGTGTGTGCGTGCGTGCGTGTGTGTGTGTGTGTGTGTGTGTGTGTGTGTGTGTGTGTGTGTGTGTGTGTGTGTGTGTGTGTGTGTGTGTGTGTGTGTGTGTGTGTGTGTGTGTGTGTGTGTGTGTGTGTGTGTGTGTGTGTGTGTGTGTGTTTGTCTGTGTTTGTCTGTGTGTGCTTGTTTGTCTGTGTGTGTATGCGTGTGTGTGTGTGTGTGTGTGTGTGTGTGTGTGTGTGTGTGTGTGTGTGTGTGTGTGTGTGCGTGCATGCGTGTGTGTGTGCGCGTGCATGCATGCGTGTGTGTGTGTGTGTGTGTGTGTGTTTGTCTGTGTGTGTGTGTGTGTATGTGTGTGTATGCGTGTGTGTGTGTGTGTGTGTGTATGTGTGTGTGTGTGCGTGTGTGTGTGTGTGTGTGCGTGTGTGTGTGTGTGTTTGTTTGTTTGTGTATGCGTGCGTGTGCGTGTACGTGTACGTGCGTGCGTGCGTGCGTGCGTGCGTGCGTGCGTGCGTGCGTGCGTGCGTGCGTGCGTGCGTGCGCGTCTGTATGTGTGAGTGCGTGCGTGCGTGTTCGCACATACGATTAGTGGACACTTTGCATTAAAAACATTTAAATTACGAACCTGATTGGTGGAAAGTATACTTATTAATTCCTAAAAGCAGACCTATTATGTGTAATCAACACTTGTGGTTCATCGCGCAATGCAATTTATTTCAGAATTATGACCACCAGCACCCCACTCGGACTCGACCACGTTAAACTTGAGGACATCGAGGCGTATAAACTGAATTACGCTGCGCACGATGTAGGGAAAGGGTTAAACGACGTCATCCAGTATTACAACAAATGGGCACAGAAAGGAACGTATGAGCAGGTATGCAAACGTCATGTACGCACTACGAAGCGTATAGAATTATCGTTTAAAGAACTTTATAAGTTCAAGAAAGAATACGGGAGGCAGCCGCCCTGTGCTATCGATCATTAGTCCTCCTGTAAATACACTAATTCACTCAACCAGCTGTCGACATAAGTTTGTGATTGACACAGTCTGTTACGTCTCTAACTAGGCTAGTAAAATAATGGCATTGTAAATTTAGGGAATATAACATTATATAATGTTCTTCCCTTACTTCTCTCTTTACGTATGTCATTTGCTTTGATGTGATTCTGTTGTGTGTATTGTTAAGTGTTACAATGTCCTTTATTTGATCTGGTTTGGTTCGACTTTGGTTTGTTTTGTTGACTGGACTGGACTGGACTGGACTTGTTACAAACACATACTTACTGCATCCTTTCATGTTTTAATATATTGTCAATATACTAGTGCAACGACCTGCTTGACTATTTAGCTTCTCTTGGGGACGTGACAAATGGCTGTAGTCAATAGGCGACTGGTTGGACTGACGCGAGTGCGACGGTTACAGGTGCTGTGTCCCGGCCGCTACAACGGACCGCAGATAGCGGCCCAGGTCGTCGAGAAATACTTCGGCGACAGGAAGGAAGAAGCCAACATCCTGGACGTGGCTGCAGGAACAGGACTTGTTGGGGAGAAGGTAGGAGAGGGCGCGTGCGCGCGCGCGTATGTGTATGTGCGTGTTTACGTACTTATATGTTTTGTGTTTTACATGCATTGTATATATATGCGTATGCTTGCGAGTGTTGTGATGTGGACGTGCGTGCATGCGCGTAGGCATGTCCAAATGACGGGTTAATTGTGCAGTACGGTATAGACCAGTCGACAGCATAGTTTTCCACAGATCATAGAATCCTTGCTATGTCAGTGAACGTTTCCTATATGTCCCTGTTAAGAGTCTACGATCTGCGAAAATGGAAATGTGGGGAGGATTTGGTTCAAGACGTACTGATAAACACAGGAATGCATTGCAAAACATGTCTGTCTGCTTTGTGGTTGCACTGCACTGTGTAATATAAGCGTGTCTTGCCGGTGCCTTATCAAAGTAGTTTTAACTGCTGTCGTCAAAGTTATTGTTAGGTTAATTTGAATGTCGCGCTACGCAGATGAACGCGTGTTTACCCAGCACACGTCGCGTATCGCCTATATGAACAGATCGCGAACAGGTCAACGTTAATCGTACGTCAACCGTTCTGTTTTTTAGCTGCGAGAGCGAGGCTTCAGCAAGATGGACGCTCTAGAACCGTCCCAGGCCATGCTAGCCATAGCGACCGCCAAGAACATATACACAAAGTGTATACAAGCGTGCCTGGACAATCACGGGACCAGTATAGAAAATGGTCAGTATGCAGTATGCACTACGACGAATAATTTGTACATTCGTGACATTTGAATACAGCATTGTTATGCATGTACTAGGCTACGCGGGTAGTGCCAACTATGTATTTTGTAGCTGGAATGTTGGTGTCTTAAAGTACTTACATGCCTGTGCTTGTGTGTTCCTCGTAGACACCTACGATGTTCTCGTCATCTCTGGCGGCATGGGAGAGGGACACATTCCGACGGTCGCACTCACCGAGATGATTCGCCTCGTCAAGCCAGGTACATGCCCAATGTAAAACTTAGGTCCTCGCCGATGGAGATAAGAACCAACCCCCCTGCATTAGATCGCTTGCATTGTGCTAACAACGGTGTTTTGGTGTTGCCATGGTTTTCTAGTGTTGCGTTTGATCGCTAGGTGGCGCGAGTTGGTGCACGTTTGTTTTCCACGGCCTATTTCAAAATCAGTTTTGTAATCTAAGACATGCATTTTTGCCAATTACACTAATGTAATTTATGACCAATGCACTGGTTCATCTGGACATGCAGACATTTTATAAATTGACACAACTTAGGCAGTTGAAATCGTACTTAAAATATGGTGGGCGATAATAGGGGGCGATTTTATTTAAGCGCCATCATGGTTACGTAAACAACATACAAGGATGGGGCAGTCCCCTTATAAACTCTTTTGACATTAGTAACAGGTCTTTTCACAAGACGTTCTGTATACACAGAATTGCCTTGAGGGGTGACAACCTGTGACGTTTCATTTGCAGGGGCACTAAACGTCTTGTCAGTTTGCACGGGCTGTGCTGAGCGCAAATAAATATTTAAACGGTCTGTATATTTAGGTTTAAATTTACCCTTTTAAATTTATATATATATATATATATATATATATATATATATATATATATATATATATATATATATATATATATGGCCACGGGGACCTATACATGTGCACGTGGGCACAAACAATGCTGAGAGGGAAGGCACGCCGGGCATCACTGATAACTACAGGAGACTAATATGTACAATGAAAGAGGTATCGGGTATATTGCCGATAATAGGCGCCAGAGGAAATACAACAAGGACTGCAGACGAATGGTCATCAACAAACTGCCAGAAAGGAATCGGCTTTGTTGTCAAACGACGATGAAGGTATAGGCACAGTTGAGTGTTTAAACTACGTGCACGGGTGGATTCATAGAGCCACTTCAAAAATATAAAACAGGCAGATTTACAAAGACAAATTCACAAAATATCCATAAAATGAACTTGCGTGCTTAAATACCAGATAGTATATAAAGAAGTGATTTAGACATGACGATAGCGGATATAAGACCCGATATTGAGATCCCTATCCGACCGAAGTAATGGCTCTAAACTATGCATGATATATAAAATAGCAAATGGCTTAGTGGGTAAACCAGATGTAACTACCACATGTATTATTTTTCCCAAGTACCATTCGACTTTGGAACATGCTGCAAAACAAAACAGCCTTGATTCATTTAAGAGCAATATCCAGACTTTGCATTATTCCACTTTATAAACATAACTAGTTCTTTTGCACGCATTATTGTTTACATACCCTACTGTTTTGACATATTGCACCCTAATAGAACAAAAACAAATTTCTGATGTTTCTTGTTCACCCGCCTGTATCCTCAGCATGTTGAGGCTAGGGGGTATCTGGAAGAAGATATAACAGGCATCACATAACCATAGACACATGAAGTCATGGTTGATGCTGAATTAGCGCTGTGTGGTTCAGTATGTAATGTTTAAAAAAGACAGACGAGGTGAAGTCATTCTGGATGTTAAATATTCAATACAAGCATATGAAGTATATATGAAAAGGGAAACAGACAGTGAGATGGCTATTTGGTGCCACTAGAAACTCAACATTAACGATGGGGCTAATTTATCGTAGTCCTAACATATGACAAGACGATGATGTAAAATTGCACAATGCTACAAAGCAGATTAGAACAACTGAATGTGTTATAAGGGGTGATTTTGATCATGGACATAGTCTGTGGAAATCACTAGAGTATGCTGGATGTGATGACCACTACTGCTACGAATATAGAACTGTTTTAGAACCAACTAGAGTTGAAATGTGCTGGATTTAACTAGTGTTCTGTTATCAAACCGAATTAGTTGATGATGTTAAAGAAGTGAGCTTTTGCGATCTAGTGACCATAACCAGATCCATTTTAGTATTAAAATACAAACAGGTAATACTGGCAAAAAGCGATGGAGGAATAATGTCAACAAAGGCAGACACAAACAAATGAGAAGCATAAATTGGACTAATTTAATAAAGGCCAAGACAGCAACATAATGTTGGATCATTTTGAAAGATGAGATTGAGGCCATTATTGAAAGACTTGTTCCCATGAAAATCAAGGGAAGCGATGTATAATGATGAGATGATAATGGTGAGGTGACGGTGACGGTGACGATGGTGACAGTTGTATAACCTACGACTGCTGTCTCTTTGTAAACCACCAAGTGTACTCCCTCAAGGCTCCAAAATACATCCAAATATACCCACTTGAAACCTCCATCAGGTCCCCTCGAGACTCCCCAAAACACCTCAACTACATCCCTCCTTGTGGCGCACAAAACATCAAACCTCCTCTAGTCAAGCCACGAGTCCTCGCCATGCCCTCTACAAACTGATCGCGTTTGCGTCATCTTGCAGGAGGCTGCGTGTGCATCATCATGCGGCAAGAGTACCTGAACTACGTCGCCGAGTACACTGACCGCCTCGAGCCGGGCATGGGTCAGCTGGTCGACCTGGGTTGGTGGACGCGAGAGGAGAGAACCGTCGTGCCGAAATATTCGTTCGGCAAACCGGGTGTCGTGTTCGTTTACCGCGTTAGCCGCTGCGGGGCGCCACCTGTCGACTGTCTCACGTTCAAGCAATAGATACTGTTTGATAAAGCGACCAAACAGTGTTGTGCACGGTCTTCTGGGCGTTAACTAATTTCCGGGTGGGGGTTCTGCCCGTGTGCGTATTCAGGGGGTAAAGGTAAAATCATCAGTGTGAGACAAAATGCAAAACTACAGAATGTTCGCTAACATTCCTATGGTGATTACTGTGAAGAATTGCTTCAAATGTCATGCGATAAAATTAAATATTACGTGTGTTTACAACACCGTCGTGGGTTACAATCACGTTATCTGCGTTTCATGTCAAAATGTGTCTCAAAAACCTGATTGACTCGTGTTAAGTTCACCTTAATTTGTTTGCATTTTTAGATGCCCTTTTACTCAAAAATAATATGTATTTAATATCATATTCAGCGGGAAGCGTGAACGTACTTAATGACAAGGTATGAATCGCACAGAATCGTCACCCAGGAAATATTTAACATATTGACGCTGGAGTTGTATTTATTGATAACATTGTATGGCATAAATTAAGGGGGAAAGTCATAACTGAATTGTGTTTATGTGGTATCTCAAATGTTCTAAAATAGTCGTCATTCGATTTACATACATACATACATACATACATACATACTATGTATAGGTATAATGTTATGTTATTTATATAACTTGAAATAGGAAACACGTTCTGCATTGTTACGTTGAGTACATACTGTTATGTGGGTCCGCATTCTGGACAATAACGTTCACACAAAGTTCACAATAAAGTTCACATAAATCACAGAAGCGAGTGAAATGTGATTCTTAAGAGGAATGCTGCGAGTGCAATGAACCGGAAATAAAAACGAAACACCACTAACAGCAGAGAACACAATAAGCAATATTCATAGGCCGTAAACATAACGTTAGATCGTAGACCAGCAGCAACAATAGGAAAGACTGAAGGAAACAGATAAGCGAAATCAAACTACGATCGATCGTGCGTTTTGGTGGCTTAAAGATCGCCAACGTCCGTGTCAGACACGGCACTTAAAAGTAGAAGATGATTTGTTTGTAAAATAAATTAAGAATAGTTATATAAAGATGTGCCTAAACTGTGCCACGCAAATATACTGAGCTCTCCTGAACGCATGGCAAATACACTATACTCGACATGAAGACATCGAAGAAATGGGCTTCCACAAATCCACGTTAGACGCTAGAGGCGTTAATACGCAACTAGACCCTAGTTGTGTATCAGCGCCTCAAGCGACTAACGTGGATTTGTCTGCATGTTTTGCTGAACGCTTGTTTACAAAATAATCATCCTCAATTAGCTATTGACGTTGCAGACGCGTAGCGTAGCCAGCGGCAGTTTGTATGTGGGCATACCGTGTGTGTGCTCAATAGACAGAACAGCATGTCGTGTGTGTGATCAATAGACAGAACAGCGTGGCAATGTGTGGTCGATAGACAGAACAGCCAAAACAACGCCATTTTGGCACTGAATTCAATCGAACGTCCCAAGACGTTTCATCGACTGTAAATGTACATTAACGTAGACATTATGTTTTCATATTGACGTACCTGTTATACGATATCAATATTTAACTATGTGTGAAGACGTTGCAGTCTCGTGTGATGCATACGGTGAGCTATAGATGATTTTAAACATCCTTTCCCGCATCAAGCCAGCAAACCGGGCCACCGTCGGGCCACCAGTCGACGTTCCATCTGCTGTAAAGGTACATTAATGTACATATTATGCTTTCATATTGACGGACATATCAGACTATATCCATATTTAGCTATGTGTGAGGCTTCGGAGTCATGCGAATTCAACAGCTGATTGTAGGATGACTTAAACAAGCGTTCAGCAAAATCTTCCGCAACACGGTGCCGCATTTTACATACGTCAAGAATACGTAAAACACGGCACTCAGACCCTAGTTGCGTCAGAGCGCCTTCTGTCGGATTAGTTATTGTGGTAACTCATTACTCAAACTCTCGAGATTTGCTGCGGTGAGTCACACTCAATCTCCTTTACTCGAAGGAGATTACTGTTTACAATTATTGGTCACCACAATACACAGATGAACTAAGCAGGTACGAAGCACGACAAACATTATGCACCCACGGAAACGTGTTTTGAATGTTCTACTGCGCCGCGTGAAATGCGTCACGGCTGGACATGTCTGGACTGGTCACTCGATGGGTCAGACACCTGCCCACCAATGCCTCGTACAGCGACTACGGTAACCTGAACCACCGGCGTTGAAGGGCCCCGTCAGTTACGGTGAGTAGACAATGTATCAATGATTAGCGGCAAAACCCGGGGGCTAGAATACCTTCCAGTTTACCAAGTTGTCTTTACGATACAGAGGAATACATTCGAACGAACGCAGCATTCGCCTTGCTTGTTGACTGTCTAGTGCAGTCACGGTTGAATGATTGAACCTGTAGTCGCGGTTGAACGATTGAACCTATTGATCAATGACGGGTCGCCTAGATGCGTGCTACTGCAGTCCACTTACAACACGAAACACAAACTCACGCTGCGTGTCGGTTCCACACTTTCTTTCGTACAGCTCTCAGCCAGCGATGCGTTTGTTTATTAAATTTGGTTATTCGTTCGTTCGTTCGTTCGTTCGTTCGTTCGTTCGTTCGTTCGTTCGTTCGTTCGTTCGTTCGTTCGTTCGTTCGTTCGTTCGTTCGTTCGTTCGTTCGTTCGTTCGTTCGTTCGTTCGTTCGTTCGTTCGTTCGTTCGTTCGTTCGTTCGTTCGTTCGTTCGGTCGGTCGGTCGGTCGGTCGGTCGGTCGGTCGGTCGGTCGGTCGGTCGGTCGGTCGGTCGGTCGGTCGTTCCTACATCCATTCAAACACGTTTGACCATTAAAGAACGAGTTTGAAAACATACTCATTAATTAACTTTTTCTGTGGCTGACATTTCTCTTATTTTGGATAAAATAATTTTATGTGTATGTTTTGTTGTTGACGATAATCAGAGTAAGAATTGGTAGATAGCATTTCGAATATTACCTAAGCAAACTACAAAATCGGATTTTTATAATAATAATTTACAAACGGTTTTCAGCATAATTTAAAACCGATTTATTCTGTAAGCATTCCAGACTAGAAATGGCTCAATCTCGGAAGACGGCGTTTGGTGGCGCTGCTGACGCTAACATTGATGGCGTTCTACGAACGAGGGGTAGGTTGAGTAACTTTGACGCTAGATGGCAGTTTACAATATGAAACTCAGCATTATGTTTTTCTTTAAAAAAAATCAATACAGACGACAACAACGCAATGCGGAGTGTGTTCTGTACAGTACAGTTTCGCAATGTGTAGTTCTTAATGAAATATTTTGAAGTATTATCTTCACTATTTTCTTATGTCATGGCATCACGTGATTTTGTGTGGTCATTGTGACATCGATAATGAACATAACCTCGACATTGAGTTTTAATTGTCTATATCATTATCGTTATTAGTGTGATATAAATGTAAAACGGTATCTTGACAATTCGTATTTCGCTGTAATTACAATCGCCGTATGTTATCTCTATTGGTTCCATTTGTGTCTGGTGCTATTTTTATTGTGACATCGTAATGTTGGTTATAGCAATTAGATATACAGTAGCATCTGGCTGTATCCTATCCTATCAAGAACATATATATAATTATATATATACTTATAATATATATATATATATATATATATATATATATATATATAAACATATATTATATATATATATATATATATATATATATATATAAACATATATTATATATATATATATATATATATATATATATATATATATATATATATATATAAACATATATTATATATATATATATATATATATATATATATAATATGTATATAATATTATAATATCACACACCCAGAGATATACACAAATATATATATTTATATATATATATATATATATATATATATATATATATATATATATATTATACATAACACTGATACTGATGCAGGCTAGGAGGAGGCTCTGAATGTACCTATGAATTCAGCTGAACTGTGTCCATACCTCGTTTTGTATATTAAACAACTCATGATTTTAAATAATGCGTTCGTGTTCTTAGCACTGATCGACAACACGTTTCTGATGAAACTCGCTCAGCACAGGCTGACGTCAGCGGAACAACTCCAGCTGGGAGTGTTCTTAAGGCTGAAGACGACGACAATACGGGCCACCATGCGCGACTGCGAGGATCACGTGACCAACACGTTCGCCCTACTAGAGACCTGGGCAGAGACCAGGAAGACCGACGGCCCTGCTTCGTCTACAGGTTTGTTGGAGGAACTGAGCGGCGCGTGTCGGGACATCCACAGGGCCGACCTGGTCGATCACGTCCGCTGCGGTGAGTGGGAAGTAAAACAATTATAATGCATCTCTTTTATCATGTGTATTATGTGGTGTGATTATAAGAGGCGTGTAATTGTAGTGTCTACGCAGAAATTATTTGACGATGTGTATACGTGTGTGTGTGTGTGTGTGTGTGTGTGTGTGTGTGTGTGCGTGCGTGCGTGCGTGCGTGCGTGCGTGCGTGCGTGCGTGCGTGTACATGCGTGCTTCTGTGTGTGTGTGCGTGTGTGTGTGCGTGTGTGTGTGTGTGTGTGTGTGTGTATGTGTGTGTATGTGTGTGCATGTGTGTGTAGATATATGTGTGTGTGTGTGTATGTGTGTGCATGTGTGTGTAGATATATGTGTGTGTGCGCGCACGCGCGCGCGTGTGTGTATGTCTTTTGCGTCTGTGTCTGTATATTATAAATAAAAGCGTAGTGCCTACATAAAATGTATGTTGTGCCTGTGCTTGCGTCCGTGCGTGGCTACGTATGTGTTTGTTTGTGGCATTGTACATGTGTATGCGTGCTAGCATGCGCGCTTGTGTGACGTGCAGACGTACACGGGTGCAAGCTTGCGAGTTGCACGTGGACATTTAATCAGTGCCTGCTCACTAGACATAATTGAAATGTAGGGTGCGTTTTATGTGAAGATCACACTAAGTTGAATGACTTTCTTATGTGCACATACTTATATTTTATAACCATGTTTTAGAGCAAATTCGTCAACTGAGGGAACAGTTGCAGAAATCACGGGAAACCGCAAGATTGAACAAAAAGAATTTCAACGGTACATGTTTCTTTTGTGTTTATTTTGATTTAAATATAACAATATTATATATAGGTAAAATGGCATGTGGATATGTACGGACGCACGCACGCCAACGTACCCACAAGCCTTCCTTTGCACAACACACACTGCCTCCCAAAGGTTATACTGCTGTACGTGTCAATAACAATTAAATATAAAATTTAGGTATTTATAAAAGTTGCTAAATCAAAGTTATTTCTACCGATACGTATAAGATATGCAAAATACAATAATTAAATTATCAATAAACTAAAATACAACTCTCTACGGAAGTTTAAGATCTTGCTAATTATATAAAATGTCAATGTGAACGTTCACCAACATGATGTAATTTCAAGATATTCACCACAATAGATTCTTGTGTGTATACGTACATTCATTCATTCATTCATTCATTCATTCATTCATTCATTCATTCATTCATTCATTCATTCATTCATTCATTCATTCATTCATTCATTCATTCATTCATTCATTCATTCATTCATTCATTCATTCATTCATTCATTCATTCATTCATTCATTCATTCATTCATTCATTCATTCATTCATTCATTCATTCATTCATTCATTCATTCATTCATTCATTCATTCATTCATTCATTCATTCATTCATTCATTCATTCATTCATTCATTCATTCATTCATTCATTCATTCATTCATTCATTCATTCATTCATTCATTCATTCATTCATTCATTCATTCATTCATTCATTCATTCATTCATTCATTCATTCATTCATTCATTCATTCATTCATTCATTCATTCAATCAATCAATCAATCAATCAATCATTCACTCATTCACTCATTCACTCATTCACTCATTCACTCATTCACTCATTCACTCATTCACTCATTCACTCATTCACTCATTCACTCACTCACACACACACACACACACACACACACACACACACACACACACACACAGCATGCAATATCCTCATAGACCAACAAATAATGCTACATTTATACAACATATCGTTGAGGTGTAAAGATAATGGAAAACACGACCAATTGTTTTTTTTCCAGAACAAATGCTAATAGCGCGGACAGAAGTGAGAGAGGCACGTGACGAGACAGAGCCCTCGAAAAGGGAAATACCACAGACAAAACTTGAATTGCAGCAAACAAAGGCAGACTTACAACAAACAAAGGCAGACTTACAACAAACAAAGGCAGACTTACAACAAACAAAGGCAGACTTACAACAAACAAAGGCAGACTTACAACAAACAAAGGCAGACTTACAACAAACAAAGGCAGACTTACAACAAACAAAGGCAGACTTACAACAAACAAAGGCAGACTTACAACAACAAAAAGCAGACTTACAGCAGACAAGCCTTGAAATGAGGCAGGCAAAAGCAGCGTTACAAGAAACGGGAAAATGTAAGTTGCTATAATCCAGTGATGTGTCTTTCTTGTCAATTCGGCAGTTTTACATTTATGATATCATCCACAGATTTATTTTTGTAGCATAAAGTAACAAATAATTAGTTCCTGCTTGTTCCTGCAGTGTAGGTTGTAGTCATTTATCGGAAAAGAAAGCAATATATGTGTATGTATGTATGTATGTATATATATATATATATATGTATATATATATATATATATATATATATATATATGTATATATATATATATATATATATATATATATATATCGCGCTTACATTTTTCCGATCGTTATAAACTTTCCGATTGACGTTTTTGCGCGATAAATGTAAAATCATCAATGTGCAGCGAAACAACAAAGCATTTTTTGTATAAGGCTGTTCGCTTGCTATCAAAACTTGCCTCAAAACTTGTTTGCCTCGTGTTAATTTCCGACAAATAACTTTGCTGAGAAGTGATATACATCCTAACGAACAACCCGTAGTATTTATACCATAAATGCATTGTCATTTCGCTGCACATTAATGATTTTACATTTATGGCGCATGCGCAGAAATGTCAATCGGAACGTTTATAACGCCGGTAAAATGTAAGCACTACAACGTGCAGAAATCGCTCTGCGGACAATGAGAGAAAACTTATCAAGAAGCCATCAAAATAGCGCGTTTAATCTCGTGTGGCATTTACAATTGTGCGTATAATATAACAATGCATGTTGTGTGCGTGCGTGCGTGCGTGCGTGAGTGCGTGCGTGCGTGCGTGCGTGTGTGTGTGTGTGTGTGTGTGTGTGTGTGTGTGTGTGTGTGTGTGTGTGTGTGTGAGTGTGTGTGTGTGTGTGAGTGTGTGTGTGTGTGTGCGTGTGTCTATGTGTGTGCGTGCGCACGTGCGCGTATGTGCTTGTGTGGTATGCGTGTATGTTCGGAATTATGGGATATTTGAGATTTAGAAGATTCTATGGAGGCGGCGATGATCATAAAATAAATTACATTTCAGCCCGGACGGTGCCAAGTAAAGCTGCGGCAATTATGGCAGGTACTCGTTTATCGCACTTTTGTCATACACAATAAGTGACTGTGATTTAACCGTAATAATGGTAGATATAAGAAAAAAGTTACTCTTCTGAGTTTATGTATGCATAAATTATGTTATCGTGTAATAGCCCATTCCGTATATAGCGCGCGCGAATACAAGCGTACTGTTATACAGTTTTGGTGTCATACTTAAAAGAGATTTACGGTTCGGCATATAGGCCTAATTGTTATACGTCGTAAGTGCAAGTACAGAGATTGTGCAGCCAGCACGCATGCGCTCTGTAATTGACATAAGAACACTAGTAAACAGGCTACTGAACAGTACGTCATCTCTCTGCGTCTGTGTCTCACTAAACTATTCTCACTCACTCACTCACTCACTCACTCACTCACTCACATACACATGCATTCTTTCACTCACGCACTCACTTATTCATTCATGTATTCAATTACTCACTTACTATTCGACTAATTTGTTAGTCTACCCTCTCTCTCTCTCTCTCTCTCTCTCTCTCTCTCTCTCTCTCTCTCTCTCTCTCTCTCTCTATCTATCTATCTATCTATCTATATATCTATCTCACTCTCTTTTGCACATTTACCCACCGCTCATTGTGGAGGTCATGTTAATATGATAATTGTATCATCGTTTGTTTCAGGTTTTATTACAGAAAGAATCAAGGCGCTTAAGACTGCTTCAAAGCCAGGTAAACGTCCTTGACATAAATTCCGCGTACAATAAACACTCAATCGTATTCTCAGTAATGTACTTTTGTTGCGCATATAAATGGCGAATGGTTAAATATACCGAAGCAGCCATATCATAAATTTTAGAGTTGTATCCCTACACTGAATCATGCAGTGTTTTTGTAGCGGACACGGTACAAAGTCGTGTGAGAAAATATCAGGAAGGGGCAGCTCTTGCACTTCGGGAGCTGGTGAATAGGTGGACATATTAGGACGGCATAAACCCGACGACTTGAGTATCGGACTCTTTCTCGAAAGAACCCGGGTTCGAATCCTGTATTGTCGGGTCGAACTATGTTGAAGTTCGTAAACGCAGTGTTACACAGCAGTATGAATGATTACCTGACAATAGACAGTGGTTGATATGCATGTAGTAAATAGTTTTCGCGCATTAAATGCAGTGTGGCTGAATGCTTTACAGCGATGTCGAGATTGTGTTCATTTGAACAGGTCCGTCAGGGACTAAAGGGCAATTCCCTTTGAACAGTCGTAAGGCCTGGATTCTGCGCCGTATAAAACTTATCGTTATCGGTTTCTTTTCTGATCGGCATTTCTTTCAATAATGTTCAGACCCAAGCCAAATCACTCGTTGAATAACTTGGGTAATTTGTTCATGTGTTGTGTCCATGATGATAGCACTGAGTGTCACGCCTACCAGTGAGGTCAGCTTGCTAATGCAGTTTCTATGAGTAAAGAACAAACATTCTAGACTTGATACGGTGTCACGTAATTTCACCAAATACGTTCGTCTTTGATGTATTTCTGTTACGTCTACAGTGAAAGGCGAGGAAGACAGGGCCAAGGGGCTGCGCGCCGTCCAGGTCATGTCGATGCTCCGGGAATACGGACAGCCAGAGCTCTGGGTCCACGTCAGCCAGAACTTCCTCAAGGAAGAACTGTTGGACTTGACGCAGGCGCTCTCCAGTGAGACACTTCCGGAGTTGACATTCCTTCTTACTTCCGGTGCAGCGTCCGACGTCACGAAACTAAAGCGAGTACAGATGCGTATATTTGATTTATTTATCTCATGGCTATATAAACAAATTACACAATAATGGTAATATACCGCAAGCATCAATATATACACAACACATTGAAAATGTAGTAAACATTTCCCATGCCTTTTCCGGGGATAGTTAATGGTGGTATTATCGTAGCGGTCCTGCTAGATAAAGGGGGAGGTACCAATTAACAAAGAAGTCCAAACAAGATTAAATCACTACAATCCACTTTATTACACTGTCCAATTAAGATCCCCAGATTACTCACATCTACATAGATGTCCAGCCAGTTACAACACAGAGTGTGACCACACACAGTCAGACACCCTGCAGGCTCAGCTCCTGCCAACCAACTCTCTTTTACTTTTCTCTTTCACTCTTTATATCTCAGCTAGCCTGACTACACATTAAAACTCGTTCAAACTAACCAATGGGTGTCTCCCAGCATACGCAAAGACAAAAACATAGCTAGCCTGACTACACATTCAAACACGTTCAAACTAACCAACGAAATTCATAATTCCCGCCCAGCCTACACAAAAACAAACAACCTGGACTCTACTACTGATAAATATGAACATGTGGTTTCCCCCCCAACGGCCAAGCATATTTAAAGATAACAAACTGGCAACCCTACTCCCTCTCTCTCTCTCTCTGGTATAAACACTCCTTATCTCATCTCTAGTATAAACACCTACTCAACATAACAATTTATAATAAGCCCTACCATATCATCTCCCCCCTTCACAAAAGTTCGTCCTCGAACTTTGAATAGAAAAAAAAACAATATATATCACATCAATTAGTATGCAGTGTCATTGGTGGTAAAGTTCATTGTTTACACAGTTCGTTATACAGGTGGTGTAGTACACAGGATTGTCCATATGCAGTGTCATTGGTGGTAAAGTTCATTGTTTACACAGTTCATTATACAGGTGGTGTAGTACACAGGATTGTCCGTAAACAGTAAATGTACAGGGCTGTTTGCTAATTTTACTGAAGCCAGTGTCATAAACATACCAATTATAGCAAGGACTAGTTCAAACAAGTAATGCAATATATGTTATATCCATGTATAACTAGAGTATCTTTATAACAAATGAAGCTCTGTATATTAAATATATAAATACCAAATCGTCTTGTTCACTGCTATTCATACATGTACAGTATGCATTCTTACAGCTGATCATCAGTTAATTGATTACCATGCATCTACTGTGCGGTGCTTTATTTAATTATATATATATATATATATATTTCTCAAATCCTCATATACAGTGTACCACTGTAACTACTGCCTCTAGAACTAGTGTGTGTGTATATACATGTTATCAGAGACTTAGCCTCAGCTCTCTATTAGATAACTCTTTGTGGATGTACGGGTTGTCCTTATTACTGGAAGAACATTGGTACCTGGGATGGACGTTTCCGTTTTCTTCTCCCTGTCATTGTATGACTGATAAAGTAGTCGCGTTGGACACTACTAGGTACTATGTCCTCAGTCACCCATTCTGTTTTGGAAACTCCTAACCACCTCACTTTATACCATCGCTTGCCTCTGTAGCGTCTGGCACACAGCACCCTCTCAATGACTGGTTGAGACTCTTGCACCTGGTCAGTGCTAACTGGCTGTGTTATGTCACTAGTGACTTGCGTGTCATCTGTACCTGCTGGACCTTGCTGTCCATCCTGATTTAAATCTGTGTTCCCAGGCAGTTGAAACAGATCATCACTGACAGTGACATCCTCTTGTGCACCCTCTACTTGTGCATAGTTACGATCCCGTGGATCATTGTAGGTTTTCAGTCTGTTTGCATGCACCAACGACTTCAGTGGTTTGTGTGTGACACAATGTCTTAACTGAAACGTATGGTTTGGTCCGCAGTCTACAATGTAGTAGGGACCTCCCCAGGACCTGTGCAGCTTACTAGACATACCCTTGGGGACATGTGGACTGTGCAGCAACACTGTCTGTCCCTTCTCAAATGTGGGGTCTCTGGCCTTCGTGTCATACGCAGTTTTGTTTTTCACAATATTGCGTTCCACATTTTCTGCAGCAACTGCCTGTGATAACGTCAAGTTATTCACAATGTTTGAGAGGTGTTCTTGAACTGATCGGGGCAGTGTAGACTTTGGTATTAAGTCTGGGTCCACAGCTGCGACCATTTCCCTACCAAATACCAGTCTATATGGTGAGAACTCGGTAGATCTCATAGCTGGTGTCATGCGATATGCCATTAGGATACCTGGGAGGACCTGTGGCCAATCTGACTGATCGTCTTTAACATATGCCCGTAGAGCCTGTCCAATGTAGCTGTTCATGCGTTCACAAGTTGCATTAGTCTGGGGATGATAAGGACTTGTACTGTGTCGTTTGACTGCAAACAATTCACAAAGTGCTGCTACCAATTTTGACATGAATTGTGCACCTCGGTCAGAAATCAGGCTACGTGGAGCTCCATAACGGGTAAAGATTTCACTGTACAGGACCCAAGCCACTGTAGCGGCTGTCTGGTCTTTCAAGGCAAATGCCTCACACCACCTCGAAAAACTGTCCACAACCAACAATATGTATTGTTGGCCGTCTTTAGCAGTTTTAAGTGGGCCCAGGAAGTCCATATGCCATCGGTCAAACACACCAGCTGTAGGCAGTGGGTGGAGGGGTGCTGGGTGACTGTGATAATGTCTTTTTGCATGTTGACATTCATTACAGGTCTTAACATACTTGTTAACATCTGCATACATCCCGCTCCAGTAGTATTTCATTTTGATGGCATAGTACGTTCTGTCAAACCCTTGGTGGCCTCCCCCAATTAATGAATCATGATATTCAGATAATATCTGACTCCTTAGACATTTGGGCACAACAACCTGGTTAATGACCTTATCCCATTGAAGTGTGCCCTTTGTTCGAGGGGTAAACACATGGTACAGGACCTGTTCTGTTATGCCATACTGGTCAGCTTCTAGGATTATTTTCCGAGCCAGTTTGTCCTCAGTAGGTAAGTCACCATGGGCAATATAATTGTACATGGGGCCTATGTCTGGACATTTCTGTTGTATCTCTGCAATTGAGGTATCAATCAAACTAGCTACTGTCACTCGAGCATGGGTCATACATCTATCTTTATCCATTGTTTCCTTCATCTGATTGTCATGATACAGAAACGTTGTCTCTAGTAACCTCTCTGTATTAATCTCATCTTTTCCAATAGTCAGAAGCTCAGTGTATGGGGGTGTTTCTGGTACCATTTCTACTTCTTCTTCCTGTTCATATGCCCGGCGTGATAAAGCATCTGCATTGCGGTTTACCAAACCCTTTCTGTGTACGACCGTAAAATCATACCCTTGCAAGGCTAGTGCCCATCGTGCAATGCGACCCGTATCTGCTTTGACATTCATGAGATATTTCAGGGCCATATGATCAGTCACCACTGTAAAGTGAGAGTTAGCTAGGTATGGGTGGCATGATTTGATGCCTTCTATGATTGCAAGTCCCTCTAGCTCCCGTACTGGGTAGTTGCGTTCTGCTTTACGTAGGGCGCGACCCCCATACGCTATTACCTGTTCACGCTGCTCATTATCCCGTTGACTTAGAATGTACCCTATGGCTACCCCTGATGCATCTGTTGTCAGTGTAAATTCTTTGTCTGTATCAGGATAAGCCAGTATTGGCGCATTGACCAGTTTGTGTTTAATTGCTTGGAAAGACTTTGAACAATCATCAGTCCATTCCCAAGAAGTGTCATTTTTCAACAATTTGTTCAATGGACTAGTCAATTGGCTGTAACCTTGAATGAATCGTTTGTAGTAGTTTGCCATGCCCAGAAATCGGCAGAGCTGGGTCTTATCATTGGGACTAGGATACGTCTCAATTACGTCAGTTTTAGAAGGGTTTGGTCTAACACCGTCCTTTGAAATGATATGTCCCAAATATTCAACCTGTTGCACAGCAAAATGACACTTGCTTGGCTTCAATGTTAAATTATTTTGACTTAGTCTGTGAAACACTTCTTGTAAGTGTTCAATGTGTTTTTCAAAGGTGGGACTGTACACAATGATATCATCCACATAGACTAGTACTGACTTGAACAATAACCCTTGAAACACTGTTGTCATGGCAACCTGGAATGATATTGGGCTGTTGGAAAGTCCAAATGGTAAACGGTTCCACTGATATTGTCCTTTTTGTGTAACAAAGGAACTCTTATGTTTACTGTCAGGATGTAAAGGTAACTGCCAGAACCCACTAGACATGTCTAATACTGTGAAGTATTTTGCATCTGCCTCACCAATTGCATCCCAGATATCTTCCAACCTTGGCAATGGGAAGCTCATTTTCCGCGTTATTGCATTTAACTTGCGATAGTCAACTGCAAAACGATAAGTTTGATCTCGTTTGCGGACCATAACCACAGGGGACCGCCATTCAGATGTAGAGGGTTCAATAAGACCATGCTCTAACAACTCATCTATTTGTCTCTCCATTTCTTCTCGAATTTTTGGTGAAGCACGATAAAACCGTTGTGAGACTGGTTTTGCATTGCCTGTGTCTATGTGGTGGTGGTGCCTTTTCTTGCTCCCAATTCTTTCATATTTACAGCAAAAGTGCTTCTGTGATTTTTGAGAATTTTGTTCAGTTGTGCTTTCTGATTTTCATCTAAGTCCGAATCTTTCATTTCAAATTTTAAATTGGATAACGGTGACTCAGTTTTACTGTCATGAACCGAAATCTGGGGAACTTCACTGTTTGTGAAATCAATTTCACTCTCTGACACTTCCATCACATATGTTGGCGGTACCCTGTAACATATTGCTACAATCTGTCCCCTTATCAGTGTAACAGCATGATCTGCACTGTTTACTACTCGACATACTGTCCTGGTGCCGGTTGGTTTGACAACACATGTTGTAACCTTAAGTTCTGGATTAGTCAGTTCCATAGACATGACTGACTCTGTCACCAAATAATCACCATTATGTGGCCGAGTTAATGCCACAGGAAATGTCATTTCTGATCTAGCAGGCACACACACATAACCGACTGTTCTTGCCAAACTAGACCTTGATGCTAACTGTTCTAACTTGAATGTTCTGTTTCCTGATAACGTTATTTCACCTGCTTCAAAGTTTAGTTTTGCTTTGTGCTTTGTCAGGAAATCCATCCCTAATATTAGTGCATGGTGACCCTCCAGTACATGAAAGTCTTGCTCAAAGCAGTTACCAGATATGTGCATTGAAACAACCACTCTGCCAGTCACTCTGTGTGATTTTCCTCCCACACCAGTGACTTTTCCAAATTTTGGAGAAATGTGTTTTACCAATTTCATTGGCACTGTGGCAAGAAATGTTTCAGAAATTACCGAAATATGGGCTCCACTGTCCACAAGAGCCTGACACGTGGACCCTCCTACTCTTACTGATAATAGGTTTTCCTGACATCGCTCATCTGCTAGTGACAGAGTAATTTCAGCTGATTTCACCATTCTAGATTTGTTTGGTTTCTGTCTGATGTTTCTGTGGTGCCTGTTAGTCTTAACAGGCACACTCTTTCATTGTCTCGGTCCTACCTGGCACTGGCTTCTAAAATGGTCATACTGGTGACATGCGTAACACTGTCTACCTATGGCTGGACAACCCTGGTAAAACGTACTACACCACCTACCGCAACGGTGACACGGCTGGTCCTGGCGATGTGGTCTCCTCTGTGGGCGATTCTCCTGTGTCCAGCGGTCTGAGTCCCGTCGTGGTGACTCAAAGCGGACAGTGCGTCCCGACGTCTGTGGTCGTCTCCCGTAGTTTCCACGCTGTGAGTTGCGTCCGATATCGCGTGGTGGTGACTCGTATCGTGCCGTTGGTCTTCCTCTTCCTGGCGAGCGCTCCGGTGTGTGGTCACGGGTGTCACGATAGTGGTTCCTGGTCTCCAACTGTGCCACGATCTTCTCCTGGATCGCCGATGCCACGGTAGCAATTTGCTGCTCTGTTGTTATTTCTGCCTTCGCTGGGGCAGTCATGGCACTCAAGGCAGCAGGGCATTGTAGCAGTTCTTGTACGCTTTGTGGCTGCGACTGCTCCACGAATGGTGCCACCGTCTCATGCAGTCCACCCATGATGAGTCGCACCTTCTGCGAGTCCGTCAACTGCAGTCCACGTGCAGCATTCAGTATGCTAGCAGTGAAATCTGCAATGGACTGTCCAGGCTGTTGTCGTCGTTTGTATAAGTCTCGCTCTTGTCGCCAGAGTGCTTGCTGCGAGACGCGGAATCGCTGCAAGAAGTGGGCTCGCAGTATCGGCCACTCATTCTTCACTTCCTCCTCCAGTGACTGGTGCCAGGTGAGGGCGAGGCCTGACACATGGAAGGCGAAAGCATCGGCTTTCTGTTGGTCAGTCATGTTCTGAAGCCTGGCGTAGCGTTCGTATTGTTCGAGCCAGCTGTCAGACGTGACCATGTCGCCAGTGAAAGTTTCGACAGAATAGCCAGGCCTTGGCGCTGCCATGTTCTTCATCTGGTCGACGAGGGCAGTTAGTACGTCGACAGTAATGCCAGCCTCTATGGCACCCGTGGCTCTATCTGAGTTGGTCGCCATCTTTGACTTTGCTGAAGTGCGTGATCTGGATTCTCCACCAATTTATCGTAGTGGTCCTGCTAGATAAAGGGGGAGGTACCAATTAACAAAGAAGTCCAAACAAGATTAAATCACTACAATCCACTTTATTACACTGTCCAATTAAGATCCCCAGATTACTCACATCTACATAGATGTCCAGCCAGTTACAACACAGAGTGTGACCACACACAGTCAGACACCCTGCAGGCTCAGCTCCTGCCAACCAACTCTCTTTTACTTTTCTCTTTCACTCTTTATATCTCAGCTAGCCTGACTACACATTAAAACTCGTTCAAACTAACCAATGGGTGTCTCCCAGCATACGCAAAGACAAAAACATAGCTAGCCTGACTACACATTCAAACACGTTCAAACTAACCAATGAAATTCATAATTCCCGCCCAGCCTACACAAAAACAAACAACCTGGACTCTACTACTGATAAATATGAACATGTGGTTTCCCCCCAACGGCCAAGCATATTTAAAGATAACAAACTGGCAACCCTACTCCCTCTCTCTCTCTCTCTCTCTGATATAAACACTCCTTATCTCATCTCTAGTATAAACACCTACTCAACATAACAATTTATAATAAGCCGTACCATAGTATCACATATTTGTGGTATTTTAATTCAGAATTGTATTTCACTTGATAGTTTGAGTTTCAACGCCGTACTGGCAGAAGAAAAGGCCGGTCAGTCGTTGGGATCCTCGCTGGTCTTCATGCCGCAGTTGTGTCAGTTAGTGAAAGTACTGCTAATTACTAGACACATTGAAATTACAGCTGCACTACAAGAAATGTCCTGCCTCCTGTCCTCGCAGACACACAGTCTAAAACGCCGATTTCCCGAAGTGTTTGTACCGGGCGTTTAACAAACATTACGTGAGACAGAAAATTGAAGAAACAACTGAAAGGAAAAGAGTAGAACGTTTGCGTGCTATCATCCTGTAATATATATATATATATATATATATTATATATATATATATATATATATATATATATATGTGTGTGTGTGTGTGTGTGGGGGGGGGGTTGTAAAACTGGAACTAACAAATGACAAAGAAACAAGAGGAGAAGGTACATGCAACAGGAAACAACTTGATCCGAATAATAGACACACACACACGCACATGCACACGCACACGCACACGCACACGCACACGCACACGCACACGCACACGCACACGCACACGCACACGCACACGCACACACACACACACACACACACACACACACACACACACACACACACTGGCTCATTTAGTTTAAACATACGTCGTTCTACAGTTGATAGACAAGCCGTCTACATGACATCTCCGACGGTGTATGTTTGTGTAGTACAGTTCGTCTCCTCCCCAGAGTCACCGGCTGGTCACTGTCGAATGAGTCGTTACGCCACATCGCCGACGCCGTCTGTCAGGAATGTCAGCAGTTGACGTGGCTCGAGTGAGGACGCTTGTTTTTCATCCTACGGTTTACCGTCACACAATGGTATAGTTAGAGTCTCTAGCAATAGTTCTCCCTTTCTCGCGAACTGACTTATCCATGCCTACTCGCTGGCTTACGTCGCTTACTTGCTTTTTCATGTTTACTCACTCGTTTACTCACTCGCTTTCTCGCTTGCTTACTTACTCACATCCCGTACAAATGTAGATAAAAACATGAATAAAACATAAACGAAAATACAATTTTTTTAACAGGACAAAGGAGGGTAGTCCCCGGTTGCTGCCACCAGTCTTGTCCAAGTGGTCATTGTTAAATAAGTCTATTGACAATAGAATTTACTGGCGGAATGTATTCCTGTGCGATAGTTCGATAGTCACGCATTCCCGTCAATCCTTATACACCGATAGTCATTATATGGACGCAAAGGTTTAATTCACCCATATAATAGGAACGATCATCAACTCGAAAGGAACTGGTTATGGGGTCACATTCACCGCTTATGCACACTCCGCTGCCAATGCACTGAGGCATTCGTTCATGTTCCAAACGATTGAATCATTTGAACTCAATTCCTCAAAACACTTGCCTACTCAGATGTCGTCTGCTTACAGCTGCGGGAACAACAAGTTGACAGACGACAGCGAGGCCGTCTGGAGGAAGCTGCTCACGCGACTACCTCGACTCAACATAGGGTGAGTTCAAACTACCGCCTCAACTCGCCCAATACATCGCGAATATGTTTGTTGCTTTGGTGCCCAAATGTGTCAGTCGTGCAATGGTTGTCTAAATGACGCGTTCATTTACGCGCATGCGCATATGCCCACATGTGTGTATATATATAATGTAATGTAATATAATAATATAATAACAATACTAGCTTCTTAAGCGCGACAAAACCAAGGGGGACATAAGCAATCTCGTAATCGTACAACAATGCTTGAGTTGTCGACGGATGAATGAAGGTGGTAGGAAGCTAAGGACGATAGGCAGCATAAACGAGATAGGTTTTTAGACGCTGGCGGAATTAAACTATATTTCCTTCTAATGTAATGCATGGAAGTAATTCCACACAGTTCGTGCGGCAACCGAGAAAGCTCGGGTTCCTTCTTTCGTTTTCACCCGAGGAATGTAAAAACGGTTGCGACTGGTTGATCGTAGCCGTCTGGGATTCCTTGCTGGACCGAGCATAGAATTCAGATGTGCTGGTTGTGAAGAAAGTGACAAGTGTTGGCCTCATGTCTCCTCCAGGGCAGGACGTTGTGGCGTGTCCCGGAAGTGCGGTCAACGACTTCAGGCCGAGTTCGGTGCGGGAAGGTTTCAGTGGGTAAGTCGCGTCTCTCGTAAAGTTACGATCTCAGTGATACTAAAATAACATTGTGAACATAATTTACGTATTTGTTCATACACTTTACTATATAATATTGGTCAGTTTGGTATTTTAAGATGCCATTGGATGTGTTAGCAACATTACCGTTCGTCAGCGCGGAAGAACGGACGGACGCACGCACGACGCATGCACGCACGCACGCACGCACGCACGACGCACACACGCACACGCACACACACACACACATATATATATATATATATATATATATATATATATATATATATATATATATATATATATATATATATGTGAGGCATTCCCACAAAATCAGTCACATGTCGTCAAAAAGCAAATTTGAGAAAGTTATACCATTAGAAAGTCAAGAGAATTGCCTTTCATTTTATATATTATAAATTATCATGTCTGAAAAATTGGTGAAGATATTTTAGTTTGAACATCGTTTTGTTGAAAAAGTAAAATCTGAGAAAAACGCACTTCAAGATTAGCTTTATAAACATCACGGATACGGGCACTTTTATGTAGGCTAGAGTACTCAATTTTGGACTGTGTTATGTAGACATAGTATGTTGTTTGTGTATAAGTTTACAAGTTATTTCTTTGGCGAATTCAGTCATAGACATAGTCGAGCTCTCAGTGTCAACAACAATCACTGCCTGGTGGATATCTGCCACCGTTGCGTCAGTGACTCGCAAATCGCAATTATCCTCGCTCTCTTCTTCTATTATTTCGGATTCCGACGATACCTCGTCATCCCTTGATTCACTTTGCAACAAATAATCGTTTTGTAAAATATCTAAGGCTAAGCCTAAGGCTAAACCCACGCTGTCATCAAAGAGTGACAGCTCGGAACGATGCCCAAAATTTCGATTCAACAGCCGAGCCAACTCAAGTTCGTTGGTACAACCGGTTGTCAACGATATACTGATTCAATAGCAATCCACATGAAAGCGCGCACTGTTAAAATACTGCTATAAAACAACACATCAATGGCAAATCCACCACGTAAACAATCCAAACAAAGCGATCTTCGCCAAACGACAAACGGAACGGAACGGAATTGGATATCGTCCAATGGCCAACGCGTATCGGGTCACGTAGACAGTCGTAGTAGCAACATGCCGCTTTGAATAAAATCTTTGACATTGTTATTCTGATTGGTTGATTTAGCATTTTACCGCGAAACCTGTTCTATATTCGGAAAGCTGCTATTCTTAGCTTTCTGACGATGTACGGAATACGGCTATCGACCGAGTACGAATTAAGATATGTGCACTTGAAAAAGTCAATTGTTTTGCCTTTGTTTTTGCTCATTCTCCTAACACGAAATTAAGTCCTGTACATAAAAACGCACTTAAAGATTAGCTATACAAACGCAATGGATACAGGCATTTTTATGTAGGCTATAATACCCAAATTTGGACTATCGTGTAGACATATGTGTATACATTTTCAAGTTATTACCTGTACAATGTCACATTAAATAATAAGTTAAATTACATACGTGTAATGCATAAAAAATCACACTAAGGATCGATTTACCCTGTCTGATCCCAATCATAATACACAATTAAATTTAGGAAATATTTTTAATAACAGCACATATAATAATTGAATTAAACTGACATTTATTTCAACAACAACAATTACTACTACTGCATTATACATATAGTGCATACAATACAATTTGTTGAAAAAAGGGTAAAAGAAGTACAATACTTATCATGTCTACCCTTATAATTGCTTAATCACATACATAAAGCCTCTGAACAGTGCAATAGAGGGTGCGACAACACTATTTACATGATGTATAACCATACAACATTTAATCGAAAAAAAGACATTGACATTTATTGAAGAAAAAACCTTTATAACAATAAACAATCTGAATGTTTAATTTAGTTATCTACTTTATGTTGGCAAAATAGTCTAGAACTCTAACATATAAATATTCAACAGTCTATCTTTTTGAAATGATGAACATTTTTACAACTAATCAGTGAATTATCAAGGGTGTTCCAAAGTTTAACCCCAGTAACAGAAATACACATATTTTTTTAAGTTAGTACACACATAGATTTGCTTGAACTTACATTTATGCCTGCATGAATATCGTGATTCATGTATTCTGAATAAGTTCTGTACGTTCATTGGTAATATATAACGATATGCCTTAAACATAATCATAGCAGTTTTTAGTTTTACAAGATCTGGTATTTTAAGAATATGTACATTGTGAAAGAGTAAGTTTGTGTGATCAAGTCTTTTGGCACCACAAATTAATCTTATAACCATTTTCTGTAATAAAACTAAACAATGAATATTTGTAGCATATATGTGTTATCCCATACTTCAGTACAATACATAATATAATGCATGAAAAGAGAATAGTACAAAATATGCATACCATGTTTGTTAATCAAGGAACTGGCTCTATACATAATAGCACAACATTTGGACAGTTTAGATCTTATTGATAAAATGTGACTTTTCCAGTTTAATTTGTCATCAATTACTACACATAAAAATTGTGTGTAATTTACTCTATTGATTTTCTCTTTATTTATTCTAACACAAATATCTGCAGTTATTTTTGCGATTACCAAAAATCATGTAATTAGTTTTTGATATATTAAGAGACAATCTATTAACAGAAAACCATGCCTGCAGTTGTTATAAACCGCCATTTATCATCAGAACAAGTTCATTTCAGTCTCTACTCTATCACAACATTATAGATTTGTACGAAAATGCAGTGGCTTTGGCGAACTCAGTCACAGTCGAGCTGTCAGTGTCGACAACAATCACTGCCGGATCGGTCTCCGGTTGGGCAAGCGCCGCCCTTGCGTCAGACAGACGCAAATCGCAATCGTCGTCGCTCCCCTCTTCTATCGTTTTGGATTCAGACGAATCCTCATCATCACTTAGCGACAAATAATCGTGTATGATACGCTCTAAACCCGCGCTGTCATCGCCGGCTTCAGTGAGTGACAGCTCGGAACGCCGCTCGAAATGTTGACTTAGCAGCCGAGCCAACTCAAATTCGTCGGTACTACCGGTTGTCAATGACATACTTATACAATGACAATCCACGTAAAGGCACGCACTTTTAAAATACTGCTATAAAACAACACATTAATGAGAAATCCACAATGTAAACAACCCAAACAGACGACAGACGAAACGGAAATGGATATCGTCCAATAGGCGACGCGTATCGGGTCACGTGATAGCAACAAGCCGATTTGCATACGATTCTTATGTGATTCTGTTAGGTTGGTGTCGTAGTTTACCACGAAACCTGTTCTATATTTGGAGAGTCGATATTCTTCGCTTTCCGACGATGTACGGAATATGGCGATCGACCGAAGGAGATTTAAGATAATGGCACTTGAAAAAATCTAATGTTGGCCTTTGTTCTTGCACATTCTCCTAACACCCAATTAAGACCGCTTACTTAAATTGTCATTTATTGATATTTACAAGTAGCATTTCTATAAAAGCTTCGGTGCGGTGAAAGATGAACAATTTTTAATGTAGATAGTATCAAAATCTTAAAATCGTCCATATCGATCCGCATTCACTATTTTGGCCAATGCAGCGTAATTGCAATCTGCGACATCCGACTGATTTCGTCGGAATGCCTCATATATATATATATATATATATATATATATATATATATATATATATATATATATATATATATATATATATATATATATATATATATATATATATATATATATATATATATATATATATATATATATACGTAATATATATATTACATTTCTGTTTACAGTGATGGCGTCCATTGGGTCCAACCATGTTCAACAATAAGGTCAATGTATCAATGTATGGAGGCGACTAAGACACGGCTCTCCAAGGAAAACATGATTTGTATAGGTTTGTACCAGTGATAACCAAACTTACATATAATATTATCATATGTTTATTTTTGTATCTTTTTTACATATACTACGTTTCAGACATCTAATGTTGTTTGTATTATCCTGATGTCAAACTGAATAAAACTCGAATAATTAAAACTGTAAACTATGATATGTTTTCGTTATCACCGCACTAGGCTACAGTCGATGACAAAGAAACATCCATTAAAGTTAAAAAATACAATGCTCATTTTATTCATTCTGCCTGTTCAGTCTTGAAATTGTGCCGGTGTAGCTTATTACCTTTTCGACGCCATCTTTAAACATGGCTGCCATATTTATGCGGAAATCAAGCTATTCAAAACTAGTGTCCCGCAGCCAAGTGTAATCTAATCGGCAGCCGGATCTAAAATGGTTTAAATAAAAGTTAGTTGTTCACAATAAACATATCTTTTTGTGATAATTATTGCAAAAGATATAATGAATAATATCAAGAAAAACACCCATAAATATTTTAATATTTTACTAAATATTTATTTTAATATCAGTTTTATAATGTTATTAAAACACAAATTAGTGATTTGATTATTTGCCTGTGAAACTACATGTAATTGGCTGCATTTCAGTCATTACAGATATGTTTGTACTGCTCAAGTATGTTGCCAGTAAATAAAAACAAAAGTAACTGTAAAACGGAATAAACGAATGAACAAGTACGTGTACATGTGTTACACTACCATATTGTCAGAAATAGAGTAACTGTACTTCACACGCAATGCCGCCACCAGCCTGTCTGTCAAGAGCGAGTTAACAGTTGATTCTCAAATTTAGTTACGTGTTCTCATTATGATTATCAAAACCATCAATGTTTGACGTGTCCAAAAATGGGTGAGTAACACTTCATTATCGTAGCTTAACATATTTAAACATGGTTGCCATTTCAACGAGTAATTCAAGCTGCTTAAAAACATGTGCTTTCCCGCCCAGACACGGAACTCTGCACGTTGTGTTGATACATGATAGCACCACCCCGCGGCAATAAACGAATGGCGTATCTTCAAAGCGGAACATAGTAAAGAGACTCGTTAGTAAATCTGCGTAGTAGATACCGAGGAAAAGGGTCTTATTCCGTGACCAGAGTGATGAATGGCCCGGTTTTTCTTTGTCTCACAATTGTCATGCGTACATACGGGCGTGCGTGCATAGGGTGAGTGCGTGCGTGCGTGCGTGCGTGCGTGCGTGCGTGCGTGCGTGCGTGCGTGCGTGCGTGCGT
>OZ024864.1:50731846-50811846 GCA_964017155.1 Oasisia sp. SBJ-2009 | reverse complement strand
GGTCAGTCCACTGTGTTTTGTATCTATGTATTGCTACAGTCTTCGTCTTTGTCGTTCACTTCTACACAAGGACGTCTGCCGCCTCATCAGTGCCGCGAGACACCCACACATCTTCTCGTTAATGTGGGTGATGTTTGTCCACGCACGCTGCATGTGTGGTCAGCATGTAGTGGTCAGCCTGTAGTGGTCAGCCTGTGGTGGTCAGCCTGTAGTGGTCAGTCTGTAGTTGTCAGCCTGTAGTGGACGGCACAGCGCTGTAGTAGGTGTTCACTTGCCATCGGATCGCTTATTCGGGAAAAAATCTCGGACTGACCGAGGTTCGTTTGGTTGTAGAGACTTGTGTCCAGCTTGGAGTAGAAACAGAATAACCTGGTCAGCTCTGCTAAGTTTGAAGCAGTTGCCGGGGTTGTTGTCTTTAAGGTGCTGCTGACATAATTTAGTTTTTAAAATATCCTTCAAATTCACGGGGCCTACCCATTTTAGGGAGTCACATGCGTATTATCACACATACCACTCTCATTTCGTGCCTAGAATGTCTAGGACATCAGCACCCAGGTTTATCCGGAGATTTCGTAAAGAGGGTGGACCGTAAAGAGAAAGCCCTGTGTTTTTGCCACGTGACTGCTGATGGCATTTTACACATCGATCTTTGGCAGACGTGTTCAATCGAACACCATCTTGAGTTATCTTGGAAGAATTCAGCCATACTGCAATAAAAGCGCATATACTATTCGCACAGCTAACTACAGCCAGATATTCGCCAATACAGCTCAGTGAAGTATATGGTGAAGCAAGAATATCTTGATTGTGTGTATATGTGCGTGTGTGTGTGCGTGCGTGCGTGTGTGTGTGTGTGTGTGCGCGTGCGTGCGTTTGTACGTGCGTGTGTGCCACCAGAGAAAAGAGCGGAGGTAAGAAACGGTGGGTCATTAAAGAGACCTTCAATGTGTGAATACACGACAACGTACACATTTCCCCTGTCTTGGCTGTTACACGTCTCTTGGCAATGCAGGGACTTGATTAACATTCCTTAGAAATTGGTTGTGGAAGACTGTCCGTGCGTCAGGGTATACGTGTTTGCTGACACACACTGCACACCAGGTCTGGTGGTAGACGAGTGAGCTTGCGCGAGTGGTTAAACCGCACGCACGTGAATGCATGCGTGCGTACGCGCGTCAGTCCGTTCACCAATTAACGCGGCCAACTGAAGCACCGATCTTCAAACGAGATTCGCTTTGCTACTCATCTGCCGTTGTCCTCGTCGCTTTCGACGTCGACTCTTCAATCGCCTCAACCCTCTCCTCCGCAACGTCTTGATCATGCGGGACATGAGCATTGGTCAGTGTGTGTCGACTCACGGCAACAGAACGTGCTCCTGGTGACTTAGCAAGGAACTTCTTCAGTCCCCATCCGTCGAGCGACTCAGCTTCAAGTCCACTTCACAGAGCCGCGTCGAATGGCGATTAATTACTCCTTGGAGCGGCATTTCATCTCATTCCATTATGTCTTATTGTTTCGCACTATGATATCTCAACAACATTAACTTACGATACATATTTGACGTGGAGATCTTAAGACAATGAATTACATGTTATATATATATATATATATATATATATATATATATATATATATATATATATGTATATATATATATATATATATATATATATATATGTATATATATATATATATATATATATATATATATATATATATGTATATATATATATATATATATGTATATATATATATATATATACATATATATATATATATGTATATATATATATATACATATATATATATACATATATGTATATATATATATATATACATATATATATATATATATATATATATATATGTATATATATATATATATATATATATATATATACATATACATATATATGTGTATATATATATATGTATATATATATATATATATATATATATATATACATATACATATATATATGTATATATATATATATACATATATATGTATGTATATATATATATATATATATATATATATATATATATATATATATATATATATATATATATATATATGAGTAGATACCATCTCAAAGACACTTGGAAGAACGCTAAGATGATGATAATCTTCAAGAAAGGAAATAAGAAAGACTTCAAGAATAACAGACCGATATGTCTACTATCGTACATCTGTAAAGTACTCACGAAAGTATTAATGAAAAGGCTACAGAAGACACTCGACAAAAACGAGCCATGACAGTAAGCTGGATTCAGAAGCAGATACTCAACGACTGACCACATCCACGTCGTAAACCAACTGAAGGAGAAGTGCAGAGAATATAATATCCCACTCTGCATCGCATTCATCGACAACGAGAAAGCGTTCGACTCAATGCAAACTCAAGCAACGCAAACTTCGCTTCAAGAACAGGGGATAGAAGATGTATACATCGAACTCCT
Organism: Oasisia sp. SBJ-2009; assembly: GCA_964017155.1. Lineage (NCBI taxonomy): Eukaryota > Metazoa > Annelida > Polychaeta > Sabellida > Siboglinidae > Oasisia > Oasisia sp. SBJ-2009. The sequence goes on along the minus strand of OZ024864.1, from coordinate 50,809,383 downwards.
GAAGGAACTCTACACCAACAGCTCGATGACAGTCCACCTACACAAAGAAAGCAACAAGATAAATACCAGGAAAGGAGTACGACAGGGAAATACCATATCGCACAATCGTTTACGGCAGCACTCGAAGGCATATTCCGACGACTGACTTGGGAAACCAGAGACTTGAAGATAGACGGCGAATATCTCAATCATCTTCGCTTCGCCGACGACATACTCATATGCGCTAATACACCAGATGAGCTACAATGAATGCTACATGAATTAGCTGATTAAAGTAAATATCAGGGTCTCAATGTGAACAAGTCGAAGACAAAGGTGATTATGGAAAACGACACATCAATGTATGTCAACAAAACTCAGAGAACATTGAAAACTACATCTACTTGGAACAGCGATACAGCATCAGAGAAAACAACCAAGACAAGAAGATTCAAAGACGAGTCACGGTCGGGTGGACAGCATTCGCCAAACACCGCGACGTCTTCAAGGGTAACACTGGAACATGCTTGAAGAGACAAGTCTACAACCCGTGTGTACGTCCTGCAATGACACACGGCGCGGAGACGTGTGCACAGCCTATCACCGCCTGGTAACCCTACGAAAGGAAAAGACCTAGAGGAAGACCGGCGAGACGGCGGAGAGACGAACTAGACGACTACTGGAAGGGTAGCATCTGACAACGCAAGATAGGCAGAGATGGAACCAGCATGCGGAGACCTCCGCCCAACCACGGGACACTATGGCTGCACAGTGATGATGATGACGATCATGATGATGTAATATGTGTGTGTATATATAAACACCTACTTGTGATTGAGCTATTACATATATCATTGTGTATTACTGGCCACGCGTGTCGGAGTTTGGTCAGCCGTGTCTTAGTTTCAACGTCCGGGTTGAACCGCGACGTAAATTATTCATTAATGACCTACGTGAACAGGTGAAAGTGATGGCACCGGAAGAAGGACTAAATTAAATATCGTGACAATCGGAGACTAAGCGCTTTCACAGATTAGGCTGTAAATATTAATAGCTGTTACGTTTTCTCTGCTGGTGTAATGCGGAAATAGCCCTTGTTGAGCAAGGTGATTTGTGCGTAATCACGGGTAGAGAGTCGGCTTGGTATCCGGGCAAATAAATATTCACGTAAGATGGTGTTCGTGTTTACGTCAACGACAAAGACGGGTTATCGACGTGACGTCATTGCTTGCGTCACATCATCAGCGATGTTGTAACTCTTGCCGTAGACAACAACGTTGCCTCTAAGAGTTTACTTGTAACGACAATGAGTTAACGATTCTGTAGGCTACTTTTGTGAGAGAGGGACTTGATATATTTTAACAAATTAAATCCTGTAACGAAACCCGTTTTATGACCCCACCTCCATTAAAACAAACGAACGCAACCCCATCCCATCTCGTTTTCCCGTTAATGCAATCACATGGCAAAACGTTATTACCGTAAACTCAACGGTGAAACCTGCACATCATTCATACATGTAAAGATGTTATTTAATCTTCAGGGTGTTCGGACTAACCTGCTATTTTCGTACTACCTCCAAAGGGAAACCCCTCCTGATCAATATATAGCACCCTGTGCCCACTGCCCACCCTCGAATAACGGTTCATTCGTAAGGTGCAGCACGGTCGCATCACCTGCTGAGAGATTCATTCTTCAGATGGGATGGGTGTTGATGAGGTTAACACTGGATACAACGGCGACAACTTTTAACATTGAATACAACGGCGACATCATTTAACACTGAATACAACGGCGACATCATTTAACACTGAATACAACGGCGACATCATTTAACACTGGATACAACGGCGACAACATTTAACACTGGATACAACGGCGACATCATTTAACACTGGATACAACGGCGACATCATTTAACACTGGATACAACGGCGACATCATTTACCACTGGATACAACGGCGACATCATTTAACACTGGATACAACGGCGACATCATTTAACACTGGATACAACGGCGACAACTTTTAACACTGGATACAACGGCGACATCATTTAACATTGGATACAACGGCGACAACATTTAACATTGGATACAACGGCGACATCATTTAACACTTGATACAACGGCGACATCATTTAACACTGGCTACAACGGCGACATCATTTAACACTTGATACAACGGCGACATCATTTAACACTTGATACAACGGCGACATCATTTAACATTGGATACAACGGCGAAAACATTTAACACTGGATACAACGGCGACATCATTTAACACTGGATACAACGGCGACATCATTTAACACTTGATACAACGGCGACATCATTTAACATTGGATACAACGGCGACAACATTTAACACTGGATACAACGGCGACATCATTTAACACTGGATACAACGGCGACATCATTTAACACTTGATACAACGGCGACATCATTTAACACTGGATACAACGGCGACATCATTTAACACTTGATACAACGGCGACATCATTTAACACTTGATACAACGGCGACATCATTTAACATTGGATACAACGGCGACATCATTTAACACTTGATACAACGGCGACATCATTTAACACTGGATACAACGGCGACATCATTTAACACTTGATACAACGGCGACATCATTTAACACTGGATACAACGGCGACATCATTTAACACTTGATACAACGGCGACATCATTTAACACTGGATACAACGGCGACATCATTTAACACTGGATACAACGGCGACATCATTTAACACTTGATACAACGGCGACATCATTTAACACTGGATACAACGGCGACATCATTTAACACTTGATACAACGGCGACATCATTTAACACTGGATACAACGGCGACATCATTTAACATTGGATACAACGGCGACAACATTTAACACTGGATACAACGGCGACATCATTTAACACTTGATACAACGGCGACAACATTTAACACTGGATACAACGGCGACAACATTTAACACTTGATACAACGGCGACAACATTTAACACTTGATACAACGGCGACATCATTTAACACTGGATACAACGGCGACATCATTTAACACTTGATACAACGGCGACAACATTTAACACTTGATACAACGGCGACAACATTTAACACTGGATACAACGGAGACAACATTTAACACTGGATACAACGGAGACAACATTTAACACTGGATACAACGGAGACAACATTTAACACTGGATACAACGGCGACAACATTTAACACTTGATACAACGGCGACAACATTTAACACTGGATACAACGGAGACAACATTTAACACTGGATACAACGGAGACAACATTTAACACTGGATACAACGGAGACAACATTTAACACTTGATACAACGGCGACGACATTTAACACTGGATACAACGGAGACAACATTTAACACTGGATACAACGGCGACATCATTTAACACTGGCTACAACGGCGACATCATTTAACACTTGATACAACGGCGACATCATTTAACACTTGATACAACGGCGACATCATTTAACATTGGATACAACGGCGAAAACATTTAACACTGGATACAACGGCGACATCATTTAACACTGGATACAACGGCGACATCATTTAACACTTGATACAACGGCGACATCATTTAACATTGGATACAACGGCGACAACATTTAACACTGGATACAACGGCGACATCATTTAACACTGGATACAACGGCGACATCATTTAACACTTGATACAACGGCGACATCATTTAACACTGGATACAACGGCGACATCATTTAACACTTGATACAACGGCGACATCATTTAACACTTGATACAACGGCGACATCATTTAACATTGGATACAACGGCGACATCATTTAACACTTGATACAACGGCGACATCATTTAACACTGGATACAACGGCGACATCATTTAACACTTGATACAACGGCGACATCATTTAACACTGGATACAACGGCGACATCATTTAACACTTGATACAACGGCGACATCATTTAATACTGGATACAACGGCGACATCATTTAACACTGGATACAACGGCGACATCATTTAACACTTGATACAACGGCGACATCATTTAACACTGGATACAACGGCGACATCATTTAACACTTGATACAACGGCGACATCATTTAACACTGGATACAACGGCGACATCATTTAACATTGGATACAACGGCGACAACATTTAACACTGGATACAACGGCGACATCATTTAACACTTGATACAACGGCGACAACATTTAACACTGGATACAACGGCGACAACATTTAACACTTGATACAACGGCGACAACATTTAACACTTGATACAACGGCGACATCATTTAACACTGGATACAACGGCGACATCATTTAACACTTGATACAACGGCGACAACATTTAACACTTGATACAACGGCGACAACATTTAACACTGGATACAACGGAGACAACATTTAACACTGGATACAACGGAGACAACATTTAACACTGGATACAACGGAGACAACATTTAACACTGGATACAACGGCGACAACATTTAACACTTGATACAACGGCGACAACATTTAACACTGGATACAACGGAGACAACATTTAACACTGGATACAACGGAGACAACATTTAACACTGGATACAACGGAGACAACATTTAACACTTGATACAACGGCGACAACATTTAACACTGGATACAACGGAGACAACATTTAACACTGGATACAACGGCGACAACATTTAACACTGGATACAACGGCGACAACTTTTAACACTTGATACAACGGCGACAACATTTAACACTTGATACAACGGCGACATCATTTAACACTGGATACAACGGCGACAACATTTAACACTGGATACAACGGAGACAACATTTAACACTGGATACAACGGAGACAACATTTAACACTGGATACAACGGCGACATCATTTAACACTGAATACAACGGCGACAACATTTAACACTGGATACAACGGCGACAACATTTAACACTGGATACAACGGCGACATCATTTAACACTTGATACAACGGAGACAACATTTAACACTTGATACAGCGGCGACAACATTTAACACTGGATACAACGGCGACAACATTTAACACTGGATACAACGGCGACAACATTTAACACTTGATACAACGGCGACATCATTTAACACTGGATACAACGGCGACATGGATAGTAGTGAACAATAACATATGTATTCACTCCACATCTTTTCCAAGTAAAAGCAGCCCGTGCACGTGCGCACGTGTGTTTTGTTTTAAGCAAATGTACGCGCAACAATTAACGATTCCCTTTAACGCTATCTTATGTATAACAGTGATTGATATTCTCTTTAAGACACTCCAACATATCCACAGGAGCCCTCCTGGAATCTGGTTACGGGCCAGCCCAGTGCAGCAGACTTATAACTGCTCCTGTATAATCTTCTTCTTCTATCACATGAGCCTCGTAGACACTCGTTGTGGTGACACGATGGATGCCTTCGCAACCTCGATGCGCCAGCGCTGTCAGTCTTCCACCAGGCGCATTAACAGGTTGTTTCGTCCGGTCTTTAACATTTTCCAACCAGGACTTCAGTGGTCTGCCTCTGCATTTACCCTCTACTGTGCCTTGCAGAATGATCATGGCCAGGGAGTCCTGACGGGAGATGTGGCCATGGTCATGGTCCGTGAAGTTGGTCCGTGGGGTGGGTCCGTGGGGTCTATGGGGTGGGTCCGTGTGGTGGGTCCGTGTGTCAGTTCCGAGCATTGTTCTGTTCATCGATTGAGAAATTTGTCGCTGCGCTGTAGGACATCTCCGGAGTAATATGATACCATAAATAAACTTTCCATTTAATGGTCCTTTTTTCAAACGTTACCGGAAGGTTGTAAACTCAGCATCTGAAGGATATACACAAAACGGAATGAAGCAGCGCAGCTTCGGGCAACTTAAAACCGGAGACACAATGTTTTGTGTGCACTTTGACATGGTCGTTGACGGATGACTGGCGTGTGACGAGTGTTCATGACATGTTCACTATATCTACACCGTCGAGTCAATGCAGTCAGCGACACATCGCATCCGTTACGCGGACTATCAAGTTCTTATAGCACGCAGCTCCTGGACATAGTGCGGTGACATTTGCCGTATCGTCATTCTGACCTACGATACATCACCGATTATGTGTGTAACGGTATCAGTTGACAGCTTTTCTGGCGACGACACGAATGCGTGACAACTTGTCAAATTAATATAAAATTCACACGGCGTCCCGTAACTCCAATAACTGCCGAATGGAAGTAATTACTGCAGTTTGATTAAAATGGTTTATCCCCGGCTGCGTTTGTTGACATTTACAAAGAAGGAAGGACATTGGCATCAAAACACAATGACTACACCTTCTTAAATTCAGCATTTCTGCGGCTTCGCCTTTAGCGAGTATGAAGCTGGTGGCTTTCCCACGCAAGCTGTCAAACATGTTAGAACGCGCACATAATTATATAAATTAAAAAGACGGGTTTCTATTAAAAATGTAATGTGTGCATGTTTTTAATATATATATATATATATATATATATATATATATATATATATATATATATATATATATATATATATATGTATATATATATATATATATATATATATATATATATAATTATATATATAACGTGTTTGTGTATGTACGTGTGTGTGTATGTATGTATGTATATATGTATGTATGCATGTATATATGTATGCAGGTAAGTATGTATGAATTTGTATGTATGTATGTATGTATGTATGTATGTATGTATGTATGTATGTATGTATGTATGTATGTATGTATGTATGCAATTATTGTATATATGTATGTATGTATATATGTATGTATATATTATATGTATGCATGTATGTATGTATGTATATATGCAATTACTATGAATGCATGTAATTACTATATACGGACGGACGGACGGACGGACGGGCGGGCGGGCGGGCGGGCGGGCGGGCGGGCGGGCGGGCGGACGGACGGACGGACGGGCGGGCGGGCGGGCGGGCGGGCGGGCGGGCGGACGGGCGGACGGACGGACGGGCGGGCGGGCGGGCGGGCGGGCGGGCGGGCGGGAGGGCGGACGGACGGACGGACGGACGGACGGACGGACGGACGGACGGACGGACGGACGGACGGACGGACGGACGGACGGACGGACGGACGGACGGACGGACGGACGGACGGACGGACGGACGGACGGACGGACGGACGGACGGACGGACGGACGGACGGACGGACGGACGGACGGACGGACGGACGGACGGACGGACGGACGGACGGACGGACGGACGGACGGACGGACGGACGGACGGACGGACGGACGGACGGACGGACGGACGGACGGACGGACGGACGGACGGACGGACGGACGGACGGACGGACGGACGGACGGACGGACGGACGGACGGACGGACGGACGGACGGACGGACGGACGGACGGACGGACGGACGGACGGACGGACGGACGGACGGACGGACGGACGGACGGACGGACGGACGGACGGACGGACGGACGGACGGACGGACGGACGTGTGGGTCTGTGGGTGTATGTGGGTGTATGTGGGTGTATGTGGGTGTATGTGGGTGTATGTGGGTGTGTGTGGGTGTGTGTGGGTGAACATGTACGCTATGACCGTTGGCGGCATTACGTAGTCGCTTTCAAGGTTACGTTAGGAAATAAAGTATCGCCTCAGCGTTCCTTTCCATCCATCACAGGATCGACCTACACACGCGGCGAACTTTCAACACAGCGTAACGGCCTCGTCTCACGATCGTGTAGCTGTAAGCGTAGCGAGCGGTCGCGTTTGTGACGACGACTAATCAACGCGGCTGGCCGCGTGACTCGCCACAACCACGCGACCGCTGGCACCTTTGGGCGTGGGGCGTGGCCGTTGCATAATGGGGCGTAGCCGAGGCAGCGGGCGTTGGCTTCCCCTCTCGCGGCCGCGCTGCGGACAGACCGCCATTTGTCAGTTTCGTCGCGCGCGCGCCGACGGCCGCTAATTGCGGCGACGCGCATGCGCCGCGCTCAGCCAATAGGGCGCGCGCGCGGGAGCGCGGCGCATATAAAATGGCCGCGTCGTCTGCACACGCAAGACGCCATCGCCGAGTGAGTGAGAAGTTGTCGGACTAATCCCGAAGTTAGCGAACCGAACCGAACCGACCCGACCGACAATGAATCTCGTCGGCTACACGATGCTGCTCGCCGTCGCGATGCTCCACGTCTCCGGTCTGTTGGCGGACGCCGACAGCCTCGACTCGGCGGCGCCGGACTTCGACAAACGCCGAGGGTGGGGCAAGCGTGCGGAGGACGCGCTGGAAGGGGAAGACATCGACAAGCGCCGAGGCTGGGGGAAGCGGGCTGACGAGGAGGTGGACAAACGGCGCGGATGGGGCAAGCGGTCGGCGTCGCTGTCCACTCACGGGGTCGGGGTGGACGCCGGCGACACGGGAGCCTTCTACTCCTCGCAGGTGAAGCGCCGAGGGTGGGGCAAGCGAGCCGGCCCGGAGGATCTGGCGTGGGCGAGGGAAGAGGTGAAGAGGCGAGGCTGGGGAAAGAGGGCAGATATATGCGAGGAGATCAACGACAAGATATACGCACACGTCGCCAAGGCTGTTGAGGTGGGTGAATGTCATTTCGTGTCTGTGAAAGTTCCGTGTTACTCCTCAACGTGTACAAAGTTGTTCTGTGTGGAATGTGGATTAGATTTAGGCTTTGGGTTAAGTTTCTATGGATAGCGCTAGGATGTAGGTATGTGTAACACAATATACATCATGTGTCTGCATTAAATGTGTAAGCGGATTTATTAGTCACTTCCCTGTTGCTTTGTAAGTGTGTTCACGGTTATTATCAGTCGACGATAACCGTGTGTAAATGGCACTGGCTCTGTGAACGCGGCGTGGCTGAAAGCTTCCAAGGCAAGAGGAGTCATATAATCTTCCAGAGAGTGAGATGCAGATTATGTTGAACAATCCTATGTGCAACATGGATGCCGCGTTACATAACATGTACCCTTATTTTATTGCCGCTGATACCACCCACCTATATCCAGCAACCTTTCGTCCTCTCCCTCCCTCTGTCTCTCTCTCTCCCTGTCTCTCTCTCTCTCTCTCTATCTCTCTCTCCCTCCCTCCTCTTCCTCTCTTTCATTCCGTCCATTTTAGTATTCTTCTACCCGCAACTGACGATGTTCATCTTCTTCTACCCGCCACTTAGAGTGTTCCTTCGTTGGTCGCTCAGTTCCACTCCTTCATCCACTGACCAGTTCATACGACGCCACATCCGCCTGTTAACTGACTGATACCTCGTGAGTAGTAGTCAGCGTAATTGTGCGTGACGTATACAACTCTAGGCATATATTAATTGAATACCTGAGACAGTTCAACGGTTTACTCACTGTTGTCAGAAAGAACAAATGCCTAAACCTACCTATAACCAACAAGATTGTAATATACAAATCGAATACGAATACATGTATTTCAAGGTAAATCATATAAGGAAATTATGACGATTTATTACATAAACTCAGTGATTATTGTGTGGCTGGAATATCCTGAAATTCAGTCATCAAACATAGCACACAAATGATGCTCACGCCTATAATTATATGAAATCGCATGTGATGTCTAGCAGAATAGTCCACACAGGTGGATTAACGTGATATACTTTCAGTTTCGTAAAAACAGATCTTCCAACTGTAGTTATCTCTCTCTGTCCCTCTCATGCGCATATATCAACGCACGCTCACATACACCCACGCGCACACACAATCCACGCATGCATGCTCACGCACGCACGAACGCGCACATACACGCCCGCACAATCACGGCGACGCATGCATGTACGCCTACACACACTACACACACTTATACACGCACGCACGTACACACAGACACACACCAGTAATTACCCAATAGTCTCCTGGGTATTCCTCGATACGTATCATACCAACGCGGGAGAACGTGTTCCCTGTCATCAAGCACCAACCTCGTCAGTCTTCACTTAACACGCGGTGGTCTTCAAATCCACTTCCTGTTTGCACGTTGGCGCAGAGGAAGCAGGACATATCGCTAGCCAGACTATGCGTGTCCCCACTTGCAGCCCACACAATCGAAACAACGTCATCTCGTATCTCTATTATGTCGGAAATCGATGTCCACTAGTAAAATGAATTTGTGTGGCGTGGCGTGACATACTCTTGTCCGTCAGATACCGTTGACGGATGTCATAAAACATTAAACATGTAATAAACATTTCGAAATAAAGAATTTTATTCAAGAAATTTAATCGGCCATTCACGCCTCTCTCTCTCTCTCTCTCTCTCTCTCTCTCTCTCTCCTGTCTTCGTTCTTACTTTGTTAATGTCGCCCATACCTCTTTCTGTTTCACAAACATTGTCCACGGTTCTATTGTTACATCTGTCTTGTCTCCGTCGCGCGCAATATCATCTCTAAAATCTCTAAAACACATGAACTAGTGTCGTCCGACCTAGCTCTTTCTAAAGTGTTCCTTTGTAAATCTCTCCGCCTTAGTGTTAGTGTGTGTTTTTATTGTTCTACGGTCTTCTATTTCTGAAACTGTGCTCATGCATGGCACAATCAAACCTTACATATATATGACAAGACTTTGTCTTCTCCTTATTCCCTGTCGTTGAGATGACGTCGGTGCTAGTTCCTTTACTTGTTTTAGTTGTCATTTGCGTCCTCGTCTTGTTCTCCGTTCACCCCATTCTGTCCTGGTTTTCGGACAGGGTTCGTGTCGTAGTTCTAACTAATACTTCGTCTTATTAATTATATTTTTACTATTACTATGCAACTATATGCGTTTTAGATTGATACCAACATTGTATTCACCCGAGAATGGGCACAATCCCCGTAGTTGATGGTATATAAATAACGTGTTATTATCATTAAACCTCTTCCCGTCTCGGAATGTTAACGCTCACTATTTCCCAAATATTTGTGTTTGTATAATTTTCGTAGGTATTGCTTTTCAAAACAAGTAATTTTTTCTATTCGAATCCACTTGTCAGGCAACTAATGCGACTTTTAAAAGGAAACGCTTTACGGTAAAAGATTATGTTATTTTATTCATTAGAACAAACAAACTAAATAAACGTGCGTGGGTCGTGAGCATATCACACATTTCTCTAGCGTGTTTATTCGGAATAACGTTCGCAGTGTTCTTCCTTTAGACAAATGCGCCGAATCCCTGCACAAGCCAAGGGCCGCGTAGTCACTGTTGTGATTGGTCGATTAAACTTCAGATGCAGTCTGTTAACGCCAGGCGGTGAATACCCGTGGGAAATTTGGCAGTGACGGCAAAGTCAACAGAAATATGTATCCGTTGGATTCGCAAAACAGTAACACATACGTCAAGGTTAACAACAGCACAACATGTGCTGGCAGTTAGTTGCAGTGTGTGCGTGCGTGCGTGCGTGTGTGTGTGTGTAGATGTGTAGGTGTGTGTGCGTATGCGTGTGTGCATCTGTTATCGCATGCATGCGTGCGCATGATTGCATGCGTGCGTGCGTGTGCGCGTACCGAATCTACATGGAGTCAAAGGTGTGATTGTTTGTCAACATCAAATGTTGCATTCGTTTTCAAATAACGACCCTAACAGATTGTGTACCCGGTTCGTCTGTGTCCAACTGACCAGTCCTTATCGCACACAATCACGTTTAATCGTGATGCACGTCTTGACGGCACGGCGTTTTTATTGTTTTCCTATTTACGTGGCTACTTCTAAGCAATTAGCGAGTCGCCTTTAACGAGAGTGCGAGGGCGACGCTGTCACTTACATCAATCGTCCAAGAAGTGTCTCACGCGTGGTCGTCTTTGGTATTAGAAGTGCCTGGACCGCGATGAATCAGTCGCAATGTCTCGATTGTCAAATGCACACATATTAGACAACGCGTACAATAGTATGTTTATATACAGTCGCTATTGTTAAACTGTGTGTGCGCGCACACGCACGCACGCAAACATGTAATCATATGTACGCACGCCCGCCCGCCCGCCCGCCCGCCCGCACGCCCGCACGCACGCACGCACGCACACACACACACACACACACACACACACACACACACACGTAAACTATGTTGATATAAAACCGCTATCGTAGACGAACTTATATATTATATTAATGTTATGCAATGCACGATGTTCACTAAAAGTTCACATAAATATAATTTTATAAGCCACTGACTAGGAATGAAAATAGGTCTACCGGTATAATTAATGTTGTTTGACACAAAAAAAGAGAAATTAATTGATGATTGACAACCCGCATGGATTAGACACCGGAAATAACTCAATATCACAGACGGCGTCGTTCTATAGTGGGCGTTGTTCTGCCTCGACAGGTGGGATAAACAGCACAGCCTTTATTTGTTCGAAATTCCCTTCGATTAATGCTCGGTCCACACTGGATCCGATGTACGACGAAGGGTGTCCACACCGCATCGCAGACAAAAGCAACTGCGATCTACGTCCTGAGTGAATTACGATTTTCGTGTCCACACCGCAAAGATTTACGTTCTCATCGCGAGGGAACATACATGCCATCTGGTGTGTACCAAAGGAAAACTACAACAATTGTGACGTTATACGTCAAGACGTAATTCGATACTCGCACGCTGATTGGCTGAAGCGTTTCACGTAATTCCTCGAGGCGACTTGCGATTCTTACGATTCTTACGATTTGCGACGAAGCTGTCCACATTACCGATTAACGATTTCTACGATTCGACAGGAGAATGTTCAAAATATCGCAAGTCTTTGACTTATAAGATTTGCGATGCCGTCCACACCCGCCCTCCACAGATCGCAAGTATCGTATACGTCAATGTGAGCAAATTTCTTCCGATTTACGTCCTGGCGAGGTCTGGTGTGGACAGGGCATAAGTGTTTTACGTTTTCATGGTTTGCACCGAACGTTAGACGAACACAAATCGGTTGTTTGGAACGTTACGCGTGTGTTCCGTGGATGTTTCACGCTGTTGTGAAATCGTCGACTTTTCAGTAAGAAATACGAACACACGGAATCACAGCATAAATCGACTAAGACGAAAGTAAACTGCCGTTGGGTCGAACGTACCATCCTTGCTTCATTTAAGTGCATTTTCACTAAGCATCCGACACACGTGTGTCTATACACACGCACACGGACACACGCCGCTATTTCTAGATATCTAATATCAGTTGCGAGCATTTCCACCAACGATGACTTTGAGATGATTTAACCTTTAAAACTGAGATTGCGTGTATAGAGTATACACACTACGTACGTCGAATGTAACGCTACCCGGGTGATGGCCGTTTTCTAGTACTACGCTGTGGTTATTGACGCTGTGCGGTTCCGCGGTGTGTCGCAGCTTTGTCGTATCCAATAGGGTAACCTGGGGCAAGACGGCCCCTGGGGGTAAGACGGCCCCCCCGTCTTATCTGAAAAACGAGTGAACCCAAACTAACATTGAATAGTGTAGCATGATGCTGCTACCTAGCAAATATTCTTAGCGACCGCAAGGCCAAACGCTACCGAAAATAAGTTCACAAACTGTTTTTAAAGTTTTGCATACCCTGTGATCTAATAATCACTCTTCGGTCAAATTGATGCTAACATGTCTACCGTGTGATGGTAAGCCAGTGACTGGTACTAATGCACTTACAACTATATACGTTTTCAATAACTTTCATCGAAAATGGAAGCGATATTAAAGGATTGTGTGTGAAGGTGAAAATGTCAGCACTGGTGTGTATGGGGCAAAGCGGCCCCCGTATGAACGGGGCAAGACGGCCCCGGGGCCGTCTTGCCCCGCCATGCAGTACGAATATGGTATGTAAACGCAATAAAGCTGTGATGTATTTATAGCATACACAATAGTTTAAATAAAACGTGAAAGAAAGTCGACGAAAGCAGCGATGAAGAGGAATGGCCTTGTTTGGTGTCCGGAGAACCATTCAGTTGCAGTCGGCCACGAGAAGTCTGGGTTCAATGCTAAGAATGCAATAATTGGGCTCATAGTGAGTGCCCACCAGGGCTCCCGTATTTCATGTGTCCCAACCTCGAATCAGAGTGTGATTAGAAAGTAGAGTATGTGCAAGCCATTCGTTAATACAGTTAATGTTAATGAATTTAAGGCTTGTGATGATGCAAATTCCAAAGCTAGTTATTGAGTGTTTTCAGTGACGAGTGTAATGATAATGCATAATATTGCTTCTTATGACAACTGTAATCTTTAGACATTGTAATTAATGATGAGTGGTTTCGATTGATGCTTAGGCTATTGTATCTGCCGCGAAGTATCTGCATGCCAACACTATAATGATTTTAATGCCTGTGATGATGCAGATGCCAAAGGGTGATCGTAATGTCGAGTAATGCGGAGTGGTGATTATTCCTGTTCACGATGAGTGATAATAATAGTAGTAGTTAATGACGGTTTAAATAAATAATGGATAAAACACATTGTTTTTATATAATTACAACGGTTAAACCTAATATTAGAGTAAATAGGCGAGGGGCCGTTTTACCCCAGGCGAGGGGCCGTTTTGCCCCAGGCATGGGGCAAGACGGTTTTACTGGAGCACATTTTAAACTTGCTATAACTTACGTTTTGGTTATTCGATCGGTCAGAGACGTGTGTCATATATAAAGTATATACACCTCAATACTATTAATGCACAATTATGCATCGACAAGTTATGGATACAAAAATATACAACTTTTCCCTTAGGGGGGCCGCGTTGCCCCAGGTTACCCTACATGTGTCTACAGGCCAAGGATGACGTGAAACGAACGTAACTAAACTAATTAGGCGAGTTATACTGGTTATGTGATTCAATGTTGCTTTTAATGCCTAGTTTTTCTACACTTTTCCCCATTATTTTAATGAGCTCAACAAGCAGATGATGTTTAATATTTATTTATGTTTATTATAATTGACACCAATCATACATTGCTGTAGTCATTTGTTATTAACTAGCTAATATATTAATATATATATATATATATATATATATATATATATATATATATATATATATATATATATATATATATATATGTGTGTGCATATATATATATATAGTATATATAAATAAATATACTTCTCACACAATGATACACAAGTTATTATAATAATATATTATATGTATTTCATGTCTAAATACTATTGTCAACACTACTGAACAAAATTTTACTTTGAATGTTAGTATCTAAATAATGTTTAGTATTATTTGTATTATTATTTATTATTCCAATTGCACCAGAGAATATATAACTATAATAATTGTATCACTTCTGCGGCGCCTATATCCTTGAAAATTCAAGCTCAGAAGCATAACAAACTAAATTGATGGACGTCTCGTAAACGGTGACAGACAAATGTCGTCATTGGAGCATGGAACGGCCGACGATTTCGGTGAAAAACAATTTCAAGCAAATATGTTTTTGGAATATTTTTACGTAAGGTGGCTATAGTTTCAAAATATTTACTTGGAACAGGTAGTTGATTCCGGATTTTTGGCGCAGCTACGGAGAAAGCAAGTGGCTCGGAAACGGGCGATCAAATGGACCTAGAGATATCAGAGAAATGTCGCAGATGAACTAAGTCTAGAGGGACACAAACTCTCAATTGTATCGCCGTTGAGTCTCGCCAAAACCCTGGTGGCCGTTGTTGTTTAGGCCCTGCTCACTTTTTGTGTATTCAGTCTCAAACGCAATCTCGTTTATTTTTACCGAATCAATGTACAACACAATCAACACACATATAAAATGTCAGCTGAACCTAATTCACATTCAGCCCAACACCGGAAGTCGTTGGAGGATGGGTGAAGTTGAAAATGTTCCGCAGAGACGTTAAAGGGATTCCTTGGGGGTAATGAAAAGGGATTCTTTATTAATATAATATTCTTTGTAATGTAAATAATGTAATCCTATTTACTATTATTCCTTCATTTCGTTCGTGTTTTATTAATTAATCACTAACGGCCCTGACTGTAATATCGAAAAAGAATCCTTCTCATATCCTAAATAATTCCGCGACAGTTCGATCCGTCTACGTTATTAGTGATTAATAAAACATAATTTCAATGAAATAAAAACACAGAATTACGTTAAATAATTATATTAGCATGATTGTGTATATTACAATGAGTTTACAGTTCTTGAAGAATCTCTTTTCATTTACAACTTGGGACATGAAAGAATTCGTTTCGGGTCACAAAGAATCCCTTGAAAAATTCTCAACAGTTTGGGTCACGCAACTCTATCGAAGGCATAGCAACATCCTAAAGGTTGGTCTAGGTACGTACGTACTCCCAACAACCAATCAATCAATCAACATGTTTACACATATGATATATATCAGCCAGTACGAGAGACATCTATAAGGTGTTATTGACATAGAAAACGGACGCATAATTCGCATGAACAAGGAAGCCGCAAAGGCAAAAATAGCTGTATACCTGGCACCACATCAAAGCAGCCATGACGTAGCCACATTGGTGAAAATACCTGTGAAACGACAGGTAAACGGCGAGCTTTCTTCCCCAGGGAACTCCTTCCAATGAGATTACCTCCGACCAGCCGACGATGACGTCACTCCCCGACTGTTGGCATGACAGTGACTCTAAGTATATGTATTAAAACCTAAAACTAATTAGCATGATTCGCCGGCTTGAGCTCAGGGAGATGTCTCCTTACCGGAAATAGTGTCAATCTACGCGAGAGCAGGAGCGGAGACACAGAACCCCAGGTGTCCCGCCAGACGGATTAGTGCTGGCAACAATAGTGCGCGATCACAACTCCTGGGATCAAAGTATATTTATAACATTGCATTACATATATTACACGACGGAGCTTGCGCCGGGTGTACACTTGACCGGGATATCTGGGTGTGAGTTTACTCGTTAAATTTAAGTGAACTTCTCTGGGTGTGCCAAAGTATCCGGTATGTCAGGGTAAAGTGCCAACTCGTAAAATATATAATGGACATCGGCACCACAAGAGGAACTATTGTGCCTAATGGTCGATTATTTAGCAAACGTCTGTGTGATCAACATAGTCACTTAGTGGCTCAGTGACTGCGTGAAAATTAAATTTAAGTAATTCTCTCAGTCGCATGTCAATATATATATATATATATATATATATATATATATATATATATATATATATATATATATATATATATATATATTTGTCAGCGCTAACCTGAATATTAGAAATGAAACAGAAAGTGCATGGCCAAATAGAAAGTTGGTCGTCAAACAGAAAGTGGGTGGCCATAAAGAAATTGAGTCACCAGAGAAAGTTTATGACTACATGCCGTCTTCTTTTCTTGTACTTTATGTTCCCTACTTCAGGATCGAATTTTTAAATACTCGTTTTTCTCACACTGCTCGCCGTTTTACCTGATTTTTGTTGAAGCATAAAACTATAGCACTTGTGACGAATCCTGGCTATCAACTAGAAATAAAATACATTAGTACACAGGATCCCATACAAATACACTTACAGCGCTGCTGAGCTGGGACCCGTATGTTGAAGATAACACGGCAAACATTGGGTACGATCAGTAAAATCAATAAATGCAACATTGTTGGCAACACACAAGAACTACGCATGTAGCACCATCGAGGGCAAATTGTATTGACATGGTCGTAACAGATACAGTTCGTCAGCGTGAGAGTCCTCTCTCTGGTACGAACATACGCTACGCACGACAAATAACATCCACACACACAATCACCTATACGAGTGCGCAAGCCCGTAATACTCATGCTCAGAACCGACCACAAATGTATGATGAGCTGTATAATGTATATGCGGACATCAATGCGTTGTTAGTATAAACTGTAATAAATAAATATGTTAATAGAAACAATATTTTAATTAATTAAATTATACACTAGTTCAATTGGTGGAACTTCGAACATATGGAGCAAATTTACGAAGTCATGCCAAATGTTTTTTTTTTATTGTATTTTACCATGCAACATCGCTACAGATGTTCATGCTCCACACATGCAATCTCCTGGAGCCGATGGAGGTAACACAACAAAACACATACACCAACGGGCTCGTTTCTATGGACATGTTCAAACTACGCTGCTGCAGTTATTAGTTTTATGGGTGGACGCATGATTACATATAGTGGTGGGTATTTGTGTGCTGCGTTAATGGCAGGGTGGTTGGATACTTACCAGATGCATCGAGATTGTGTTCGCTTCAACAGGTCTGTCGAGAATGAAGTGTAAAGAGCCTTGAATAGTCCTGAGGATACCGCGCTATATACCTTTACTTACCTTTGCATTCAGTCCAAGTTGCTTCAAGTCAAACCGTCATATAGCTTTGAGTGTACAGTAAACCTGACCATAGACAGTGGTAGATATTCGTGTGCTGTTAGCGCCCATCGTGACAAAGGGACACCTCGGAAAAGATACAAAGACACTTTGAAAAGGTCCCTCGCCACTTATAACATCGATTTCCGTCAGTGGACAACACAAGCCAGTCAATCGCATCAACACGCGACGCACAGTCTACCAGGCCACCACTTCCTTTGAAACCACACGAAGGACCAACACGGAAGGCAACAGGAGAAGGCGGAAAAACCGGGACCCTTTTGACATCAACACTGAATATACCGTGACGTGAGCCGCTGTGGAAAGACTTGCCCATCTCGGATGGGTTTCATCAGCCGTCAGCGTGCACCAGACAAGGACTTCCTCCTTCCTGAATCTTCGTTCGCGAAGCAGAGCCAGGATGATGATGACTGTTAGTGTTCGCGCACTCATTATAGTATGGCTGAATGCTTCACAGAAAAGTATCAGATCGGACAGAAGAACGTTTGCCAGGTGTTGCGGATTTAGCTCTAACCAATTCTAAACACAGAATACTGCACAATGTGCGAGCGCGAAATTACCTTTTACCTGCTTATGTGTCTGTTTTACTCACTGAAACATGGGTGATGGTCTGGTACAAAGTCGGTCAATGCAAACAAACACGAACTCCATTCGCGTTTTAATTTAACAATCAAACCCTCACCACGCACACGCAATTGGGACGAAATGAGATCAGGTGTTGACCAATGCAAAACCACTACCTTTAATCGATAAGTGAAATGAGCCATTGTCCGGCGTAATGTCCACATTAGCGCCGGACGCAAGCCAAGCGCTGGGCAGTGCGTACGTGCCCTTGCGATCAAAAATAGCGTGTCGTGTCGCTATTTCGTGACAGTCCCTGTCGTGGTTAGCACCGATTGGAACAGGCGACAAGCGTCGTTTTATTTTCGCGATCTTGTCATGTCCGCAATGGCGAGTAATTTGTGGCCAGGTTACGAGCGTTTTACACCGATGTCGACTGGGCATCCATCTTGGACAAACTAACAAGCTGTTTAATTAGAGCGCGTGACCTTTACAGCGATGGCTGTAAACTCGTGAACCTATAATAGCGTATTCATCGTTCGTTGTTGTTTCAGTATGACGTCATCCGACAGCGTCAGTGCGGCGACACACCATCGAAGAGCTAGTCAGCCAATCAACTTCTACTTCCGGCAGCGGGTAAGTCAAACTCTCGCCGTCGCTTGTAAACTAGAAACATCAGAAAAGCGACAATGCAAGATCGTGTAGGATCGGCAAAATGTATTTCAACGTGTGAACACATGGCAGTGTATCTGGAGACCTGTAATCCCTTGTGGCCGTTTCGATCTTAGGCCAAGTTCCTTCACGGCACTTTTCTCCAGTCCACTTAACGTACGAATAGTCTTCGCGTAGTAGATGCAGAGTGGCTGATTTATTCCCAAAGAACTCGAGATGCAGTTCGGTTGAACAAATCTGGCAGAAATCAAAACTGAAAGCGCTCAGACTTGTCCAGTGACCGGAATACGGCAACGTGTGATAACACACCTTTAGGTTTTTACACCGATTCGATTTTATCGGGTCTTTTTAACGAAAAACACACCTATACAACGTCCGCAGTGTTGCGTCATAAGTAGGCCAAGGTTCTCACGTGACACAACGAACAGCCGCGTGACGACGAGATCTCAGCGGGGTGACAGCGCAAGACGAATGAGACGAGGGAAACATCGGAATGCAAGGCCGCTTACCGGGACGATTACGGGATGAGGCGACCCGGTGGGTTGACGAGAGCGAGGGCGGACAGCGTCTGGCGCGGGCAGAGACGCCGCCACGTCACGGCTGCAGGAACAGGAGAAGACCGCTGTCGCGCTTACATTTGTCCGGTCGTTATAAACTTTCCGATTGACGTTTCTGCGCATGCGCGATAAATGTAAAAACATCGATGTGCAGCGAAACGACAAAGCATTTTTGGCATGAATGCCACGGGCTGTTCGTTAACTCTCCTGCGATGACTACTGTGAAGAGTTGCTCAAAATGTCGTTCAATACACTAACATATTACGTTTGCTTAAATCACTGTCACTGATTGTGGCGCACGGCAGTCACGTGATTTACGCTTGCTATCAAAACTTGTTTGTCACCTGTTAATTTGCGACAAATTCCTTTCCCGAGAGGTTAGATACATCTTATCGAACAACCCGTTGCATTTATGCCATAAATGCTTTATTCTTTCGCTGCACATTGATGATTTTACATTTATCGCGCATGCGCAGAAACGTCAATCGGAACGTTTATGCCGCCGGAAAAATGTAAGCGCTACACCGCGTCTGGAAAGGAACAGCTCCTGAAAAGGGGATTTGGGGAAGTCGTGGAAAGATGAGAGGGGTATAGACGTGTTGTCGGGTGGGAGGTGTGAGGGGCGTTACAAGTACAATCGTTTTGTATTTGAGTAATAAATAAATAAAAGTAAATATGTTACTAAAGTAGAATGGGCCATTGGCATACACAGGGGAAGACGTCACAAATCATAGACGTTGGCCAGGAGCACCCGCCGATCATGCTCCAACTTGTGTCACGTGATCTAAGTCATGTGGTACGACCGTAAATATCATTCCGCTGAAAAAGTCTGTGAAATGCAACCGAAACGTACGGAAAACAAAAACAAGTTTCTTGATAGGTTCATTTA
This sequence comes from Oasisia sp. SBJ-2009, assembly GCA_964017155.1. Lineage (NCBI taxonomy): Eukaryota > Metazoa > Annelida > Polychaeta > Sabellida > Siboglinidae > Oasisia > Oasisia sp. SBJ-2009. The sequence goes on along the minus strand of OZ024864.1, from coordinate 50,788,348 downwards.
CTAAATAACATGAACCAAGAAACTGTTTCACTACATTCGAGGACAATTTAAGTAGTGTTCGTACAACGTGTACAGGCAAAAGTAAATAAGTCACTCGAGGAAAGCATAACAAGAGACGAACCGAAAATGAAAGTGGATCGGGCACGTGTCACGCTCTGTCAAGCACTGTTGGAATTAGACGACAGTCGTGTAGAGGCGAAACTACCGCGAGGAAGGAGAACAACTCCTCGTTAGAAGTTGCAATCTCACACGAGAATAGAAGTATAAAATGCGTGCAATCTTATAATTCCAACAAACATTGTTATCGTTTCAGTAGTGGTGATACAAATGAATGCGTGTAATACACGTTACATCAAAACATCCCACGTTGCAAGTAAACCGTCGTAGACGAAAAAGAGCAGCATATTTCACAGCAATACTATTCTCACCAATACACGCATTACTTGTGGAACAACAACATGTTAATAAAGTATACGATACGAAGAGTTTACTTAACTAAACGTTACAAAGGCATAAGAACAATCCAATGTTTTACGTTGTAGTTCGACATTGGTTTCTAACAGCACGGTATACTACATTGAACGACAGCGTGTTCACATGTAGCAAAACCCGAGTTGGATACGAATAGCAACCATTCAACTAGCTAACAAAAACATCGTAACAGTAGACAGCGATTTCGAAATGAACGCCGATATTGCGTTTGAAACAACAAGATTCGGTGTCGTGACGTACGTGTATCCAACCTTATACGGTGTAAACAACCAGGACGGCGGGAAAACAAGTAGCGTTCTGAAATTTGCTGGCGACAACAACACATAAATAGGTCAAAGGCGTGCGAGATCACGTCACCTTTCTTAATTAGAACAACGAGTGTCAAGTCACGTAGAATTAGTGCGACATGTTGTAGCGAACGTTTCATGCCACAGGTCGCCATCTTGTATTTAATTAATTGCCAACATGAAGCTTTGGTGGCGACCTTTAAATGTAATTTTATTTTAAATATTTTCGTTTTGCTCAGAAAACTTCCTATGAAATTGTAGAAAAAATGGCAATACAAAACGAATTTCAACAACGTAATGTTTGATGGTAATTATTATTATTCAAACGCAGTGTGACTTCTAACTGAAAAAAGGCGCGTTGTACGACCACGTACTTAGGCAAATACATGTGTTTCACTTTAGACGCCTTTGAACATGTTTCATTCATCAAAGTTAGCGTATTGTATGGAGGCCGCCAGCTCCTCTGTCCAGAATTGGCCGAACAGTAATTTGTAGAAGGGGGAGTCTGCTGTCTAGAACGTGGGAAAGTTAAACACCAAACAGTACTGGGTTAACTCTATTTGCCTCGGTATTATTGCCAATCAAGTTTGTTTTGAAACTGGATGTTTTATTTACCATTTGAACGTGTTGCGGGGGTAATCTTTCAAACTGCGAACAGTATTCCAAACTACGCCATGAATGGTAGTAACAAGATCGTAATATTAAATGAAAACATAAAATCTAGGAGCTGGCACACTCACTTTAATAGATAGATACGCGAGACTTTGAACGATTCGCCTTAATATGCTGATTGTATGTGATTTGTACGATCCCAAAATAAACTATCTATCTGTTTGTCTGTCTGTCTGTCTGTCTGTCTGTCTATCTATCTATCTATCTATCTATCAATCAATCTATCTATCTATCTATCTATCTATCTGTATATGTGTGGCGATGAATATGTATGTTCTAGTCTCGTGTGTGTGGTCACGTGTTCTCAAGGATGTTCTCGTTTCAGACTGCGATAGCGGCGAGTTCTCTGGCCTCGTCTGGTGCGGAGTGACGTGAGAAGACACACGCTACGGAGCCAACGTCACGGCCCCCGCGGGAGGAACCAACGGTTGTTGCAGCCTTCCTCTTCCTTCTCCTCCTCGTCGGCATTCCCGGCTCCTTCCCCAGCCCCGCAGCCAGACGCCAAGACAGCTACTCACTCCCAGGGACTGAACATTTAGGGTTCCCAATCACAGGCATGTAACAAGGCACGTAACAAGACATGCAACTTAGCCAGGGTACACGACAAGGCAGCAATGACGAAGTCAGAAAACAAATGCATCTAAATGCACGCGTTTTCAATGCAAATATTTGTGGCCGATTTCAAACGTATTCGCCGATGTTCAATGTATGCATTTGCGAATGCATTTGAATCCATTTCAGATGGGTTTCCCACCGATCAGATTGTCACAAATGCAAACGCGCTGAACAGTCGAATGCTGCGTTTAAATGCATAGCTTGCCTTTGCTACGAAACTTCGTTGGTGCAGTTATGCCAGTCAACGAGTTGATCGATTGCCTAGACGTCAATATCTCGGTCGGTCGAAGGGACCACGAATATTTCTAATCTAAATAAGCTCTCACTCTCTCAACGGATCAAAAGTACTATCACTTCGACAATCCGTAAAACTGTTTTTCGTGAAATGTGACGTCAACGCATGGACAAATATTTATTTCTACGTCGGCCGTAACGTCAGTGAACGTATCAGTTTATATAGAGCGACCGACTGAACAATACTGCTCACGTGTTTTGTCGGTTCCAGAACCTTACGTCATGTCAAACAAAGATGTATTAAAGTAAATATTACATGTGTTGTTTTTCTGTCTTTTTGTACCTGCATATCTACATCGCACGTGGACTGCAATATTTAAATACAGAGAGACTGCATTTTATTTATTTATTTAAGTTAGCTACATTATTGATTTAAAAGCAAAACAATAGTTTACTTTTAGTTAGTACTGTATAGCTTATATTTAGCCATTATTTTATTTTAAATAAGTTACTTATGATTTATCTTACATTGTTTTTTTATTTATTTGCACTACATAACTTATTATAAAGCAGAAAATAGTTGACTTTTAGTTAGTACCGGATAACATTTTAACCAATACTTTTTTACGTATGTCATTTGTAAATGGACTTGATATTAATGTTCTGATTGCTTTTTATTGTATGTAAACTATCATTATTGATGCATACAGCAATGTTGTATGTTAGGCGCCTTTACACCCGGAAGCATGACGCTATGTTATACCAAAACACAGACTTGCCACATGATACAGATTACCCGTATCCGATACGGATTTTGGCGTTTTTGTGTGATACGGCCGTACTCCATTTTGATACGGATTAAAAAAAAATATATTTCGATGTGTATATGTTTGGAATGTCATTCTGCATCCCACCCGCTGAAACGAAGTCGGATATCCTTTTTTAAATTGTATTTTATATCAATTTAATATCATCGAGTCGACGTAAATAAGCCGATGTCACTGGGCGTGAGCAATACATATAGCGCTCCCCAGACGTATCACGACCACAAAGGCGATGTCTTGCGATTTGCGAATGTTTCCAAAACTAAGGCTACATCATTAACTGTTTATTCTATATAATGCAGATATATTTGTTTTAAGCATACATTTATAAAATATGGTAATTATTTTTTTCGACTTCGCAAATGCACACGCTAGACATCGCCTTTGACAAAGCCGGCGTTTGAGGCCCCGATGTGTCTGTGCTGCGCTAACTGCTCGCGCCTTGTGACATCGGCTTATTTACGTCAACTCGACGGCATTAAATTGATATAAAACACAATAACAAAATCTGACTTCTTTTTATTTAGCGGGTGTGGTGCAGAATGACATTCTAAACACATACACATACGTTTCGAAAAGGCCTTAATAACTTGGGCCAGTTAACTTGAACATCTGATTAGTGATACGGATTGATACGGATTCTTACAGAATTTTAGGTCAAAAATACGGATTGCCATCCAAAAAATGTGGCATGTCTGAAAACAATTGTTATATATCTGTTATATATCTCCGAGTCACGAAGGACACACAGTCCCCCGTGCTGCGAGTGCGGATTTGATACGAAATATAGTAGGCATGCTTTGTATGGCATTTGACACCATTTCTTCGAAACAACGTGATCGGTCACTTATCGAACGTAAAACGTATTACGCGTAACGAACTTGCATAAATTTGTGTTAGAAATTGCACGCGTTGGCAAACAAAACAAATCAAGCTGAAGTGACAATAACGAGTGCACGACTTCCTTCAACTTGAAGTACACCGACATTGTTTAATTATAATTAGACTAATTATCGACGGGCATACTTCCGTGGCAACTAAGACGACGAAATAGCGTTAGACTCTATGTCATACCAACCCATTAACACGTCTGTCACGTGTCGATTGGCAACCGGAAACTGTCCTGGCAACCGGAAGCTGTCTTGGCAACCGGACGTGGGTGCTAATTAATATATAACTGTACGTATAACTAACTAACTAACTAACTAACTAACTAACATAGGATGACACTGGAGTGAGTATGGCAAACTGCTGAGTTTCGTTTTACTTCAATTAACTTCTAATATTCCTACAACACGAAATAGTTTTGCTTAAGTAGTATTTCTCAGATAAAAAATATTACACGCCGCTAATTGTAGCACCGGGACCGACCCCACGTGACCGTCCACACATTCTAAGTAACATCAATTATACCACGCTTTGGAGTGTGTCGCAACTCTGAATTGAAGCGATCAAATGGATAGATGGATAGATGGATATATGGATGGATGGATGGATGGGTGGGTGGGTGGGTGGGTGGGTGGGTGGATGGATGGATGGATGGATGGATGGATGGATGGATGGATGGATGGATGGATGGATGGATGGATGGATGGATGGATGGATGGATGGATGGATGGATGGATGGATGGATGGATGGATGGATGGATGGATGGATGGATGGATGGATGGATGGATGGATGGATGGATGGATGGATGGATAGATAGATAAACACCATTCACAGGCGTCAAACTTAGAAAGTAAGAGAAAAACGACACATTATTAAAGATACATGAAACCATTGCCCCTACATAATATCCGCCTATAACCGGCCACCACTTTCCACACGCTATCTCTACTAAACATACTAACAAAGAGCATGACGAATACCTTACTCTGACAAAACAATAATTAAACATTCCTACCTTAACGTAGATAATAAGGCGTTGGCGTTCGACCAGTAACTTCACAAGTAATGTTACAATATATTAATTTAATACAGGAAATTTAAATTACTCAGTGCAAAATTGACTAGATAAATTGGTTTGATTATAATAAGGATTACAGCAGGGGCAAAGGCTTGGAGGAAAGTCGAAGGGGTGATGGGAGATATAGATCCATATCATACATTATCGCGTACACTTAAAGGAAATGTCCTCAGGTCGTGTGTCGTGGTCGCAGACTCGGCGATGTCCAGGTTCGGCGGGGCCCACGTTCGGCACGAATCTGCCGAATCTGGGACCGCAACGGTAGCGGGCCAGGATTCTCCGTTGTAACTAACATAGTTTCCGTCAATAATAGATCAAGTATTCCAATGTGATTACCATTCGCAAGTTTTTAATAAAAGTGCCTACGTGTACGAGCGTTTTGAGGAAACTCAGTTCGGGCGTGACGTATGTCGCCAACACTATAGCACAGCAGACAAACGTGGGACGCGCATGCGCGTTATGCATTTAGCCGAATCTGGAACCATTGCACACACATGCATGTACATTAATGAACTAGAGACGATGACACTAACAGAGAAACAACAGAAGGTCCAGGTTTGCGAAAAACAACCTGGTAAGAAAAATCGTAGGAGCCAAGAGAGCTGATATGAGAACAGTGGATGAACTGAGAGTGGAGATTGGAGTGAAGGAAGGTTTTTAGAAGAAATTGGTAAGGAGTAGGTTGATATGGGCCGGTCATGTAGAAAGGATGGGAGATGAAAAACTGGCAAAGAGAGGAGATGCCTAGAAAGTGGAGGGGAAAGGTGAGGAAGACTTAAATTGCTAAGGGGATTGCATTAAAAGTGACCTAGAAAGAGTGGGAGAAGAATGGAAAAAGAGCACCAGATAGAAGGAATTGGAGACTGCATATTGCAACTTAACCATGGTCTAGTAAACGGACAACTTTTATTTTGAATCCTTAATAGCCATTAATCACCACGCACATTGGAACAGCCTGGAACAGAAGGGCAGAATTACTAACTTAATCCTATAGGAATGATGACAAATTTCTTTGCGAAAGGGTAGGACTGGCAATGGAAAGTCTTAAACACGCATCGTTATACCTTCTGTACTTTGTGACTCTATGAATCAGGCAGCCAGTTATTGGTCTTCCGTTCCCCACCATCCTAATTGTCCGGGATTAGGGGGCATGCCCCCCGCTGCCCCTCCCCCTCCTCAGGCTATACCACTGGAACGGAAACAGTTGTTGTTGGTGGAATCTATGTTTAGTCAATCTGTCAGAACAACGAACCATGTAGGCGGTCACCTGTCACGAGGTATATGTCGCTCAGCTGCAGTTAGTCGCGTGTAAAAATAATATGTTGTCAACGCGGTGACTCAGTCTGTTTCAAACGACACCTGCCGTCTGTCTCTTTCTGTGCACGTACTGCGGCAGCAATAGGACATCACGCCTACTTATGAAGGGTATTGATATGCTAGAAAGAGTACAAAGGAGAGCAACCAAAATGATACCAAAACTCAGGAATATTAGTTATGAAATGCGTCTAAAAGAATGTGGTTTAACAACACTAGAAACTAGGAGACTGAGAGGAGTTAAGATATAACTGTTTTTAAATATTGAATGGGTATGAAAATATTGACAGAAATATTTTTTCTCGGTTAAGGAAGAGAGAAGGACTAGAGGACACGCAGTTACATTAGCAAATAAGCAGAGTAGACTAGATATGAGAAAATTATCATTTTCACAAAGAACAGTAAATGAATGGAACAGATTATCAGCTGATTTTGTAGGTGCTAGTAGTATTACTATATTTAAAAATTAAATCAACATATACATAAGAAGGTACATTTATACCTAGGTTGGACTCTCGTTAAGCCAAAGGGCTTCCTTGTCCACCTGCCATCTAGAGTTGATTCTCTAGGTGGCAATCTGGCTAAATCTTGATCTTTCAGTATAAATGTCTATTTTCGTGTAGCGCTTACTAGTTTTTGTAATTCAATTATCTTACTTACCGTGGGCGTATTGCACCACCCTACCCTTTTTGTTACGAAAAAGCCCGATTCCGACCGAGGAGGGTCGTAAAGCGAAAATATTATGCAATCTAAAATAAATATGCCAGATTAAATCACCATTAATGAGGGCAAAGTCTAAGTGCTACGTATCTAGAGACATGTCTGCATGTTTGTCAGACGGGGGGAGGGGGGTAGGGATGGGGGGGGGGGGGGGTTCGTGGTATTACAGGCCAGGTAGTTTGGCCAAATGAAACGTCGATATAAAGGCTGCTTCGTCAGTAATGTGTTAGTGAGTTTCAACTATACGTGTTACGTTCTACGCGTCGTGTGTTTCGTTAAAAAAGGCAAGTTCTTACATAGAGCAGTATCCAGTCCTCAGGACCGCTCAAAGCGCTTTACACTTTACTTCCCTGACAGACCTGTTCACCCAGTCACAATCTCGGCTTCTTTGGGAAGCATCCAGCCATATGCTACAATTAATGCGCGAATGATGCTCGTACATATATCCATCACTGTCTATAGCCAGGTACTCCTTTATTCAGCTGAGTGAACTGGAGCAATGTAGAGTGAAAAAACTTGCCCAATGTTTTAACACCGCAGCCAGGATTCGAACCCGGGTTGTTGTAGTCGAGAGTCCGAAGCTCTGCCCCTGAGCCACTGCGCTCTGTTACTCGTCGTCATCACCCGTCACGTGGTCTCCCAGTGCCCAACCAAATCCGTACACGCAAATACGGATATAAAAATTATAACGAAAATAACGACGTTTTATTTCAAACAAAAAAGTCCGTACCACACACACGTATTTATGAATAAAAAACATGTTTAATCAACTTTTTTGTTTTAGGTGTAGTTATAACCTTGTATTTATTTGATCTGTTTTTTGTGTTTATATACATTTGTATATAGTTACAGACTTCTTGTGTCAGAAATAAAATCACTTACAGGGGTGTATATATATATATCCGTCCGTCCGTCCGTCCGTCCGTCCGTCCGTCCGTCCGTCCGTCCGTCCGTCCGTCCGTCCGTCCGTCCGTCCGTCCGTCCGTCCGTCCGTCCGTCCGTCCGTCCGTCCGTCCGTCCGTCCGTCCGTCCGTCCGTCCGTCCGTCCGTCCGTCCGTCCGTCCGTCCGTCCGTCCGTCCGTCCGTCCGTCCGTCCGTCCGTCCGTCCGTCCGCGCGCCCGAGCGCCCGCGCGCCCGAGCGCCCGAGCGCCCGAGCGCCCGAGCGCCCGAGAGCCCGAGCGCCCGAGAGCCCGAGCGCCCGAGAGCCCGAGCGCCCGAGAGCCCGAGCGCCCGAGAGCCCGAGCGCCCGAGAGCCCGAGCGCCCGAGAGCCCGAGCGCCCGAGAGCCCGAGCGCCCGAGAGCCCGAGCGCCCGAGAGCCCGAGCGCCCGAGAGCCCGAGCGCCCGAGAGCCCGAGCGCCCGAGAGCCCGAGCGCCCGAGAGCCCGAGCGCCCGAGCGCCCGAGAGCCCGAGCGCCCGAGAGCCCGAGCGCCCGAGAGCCCGAGCGCCCGAGAGCCCGAGCGCACACACGTATGTCAGTGCGCAGCCGGAAGTCGGACGAGAAGACGCGGCCGCACGACCAAGCCTTCGTTCGCGGGGTTGGTGCGTCTGGTTCATGTCCTCCAGGCGCTTCTCGATTCTAAAATGGCCAAGCGTCAAGAGCTGCGGTCTGTTGCAAGTGCTTCCCAACTTAGGACCCGGTTGGCACACGTCCTCATCGATGTCTTCGACCTACCTTTGAAGCGTTCAATAGTGGATCCTGCAGCCTGTAAAGAAGTTGTGTCATCTGTTGCCAGCGCGATTGGCTTTCCTCAGCTACCCGATGTAACGACCAATTAATTATTCGGTGATTAAAAATGACAATTAATGCTTTCTTTTGTTAAACAAACTGCACTCATTAGTTGCTCTATTCACACACTGCACATATGGACATTATTTGGAACGACGGATAACTTCAATGTGTATAAGAGACATTTCCCCCTAGAGTAGAGATGACTTCGCTTGAGCAAAAAGAAAGGAAATTTCTGGAAAAAAAACATGAACTGTATTTTGCAAATGTTATATTTTGCATACAACTTCCTTTGGCTTTGGCCTTTGCAAACAAGTGCGAAATAATGATCTAAATTAGTTTCACTGGGATAAAGATCATCTGTTAAAAACATCCTGTTTCGCTGACCTTTGCGGCAGCTTCCCGGAATCTCTGAGTGCTTACGGTGCGTGGTTTCTCACGTATCGTCATATTAGCACCTCTCCTGGCTTCAGAACTCACCGGACATTGATGATCCATTTCAACAAATACGTCATATCACAGCTCGGCGACGATACGTTGTAATACGAACTGCATAATCAATGTTTCGTGTAGAAAATGCACCACAATAAATATGTTATATTACATTTATTTTGAAGCAACGTGTGTTATAATGCAGGTTGTCTTTTTGCTGTAAATATACATGGAATGTTGTAAAAGTTTGACTCGAAAAATAATACAAATCTACTATATAAATAATTATAATATCTAAGATCATGACCTAGCTTCACATTTCATGTTCTATTAGGGGGCTCATCGACGAGTCTAGATAAAATCACATTTCAAAAGTCTGGGGTCGAATACACGTTCATGAGTTATTTAATTATGAATGATTTCGACTACGAATACATAATTTTTTATTAATACACTATTATCCGTGTATAGTTGTGTGCTAATTTGTATTGGTATTTTAAGAACATGATTGTCTTTATTAGCATATGCAGTAGTACTTATTGTATTAGCGTTTTATTTATTTATTTTAACTCAATTAGGAAGAATCGTTGTAAAGCGCCCCAGAACAATTATTTGGATGGGGCGCTATATAATTTTTGCTAAAAGCTTATTTAAACTATGTTCTCTCCAATACAAGTGTATTTTAAATATAAAATAATAACCATCTGAACATTACTAATTAATATAATTCAGTGCAAGTAATGTGCAATGGCGCTGATAAATTTCTTCACGGCGGATAACAGTCAGACACCTCTTTTTCCATCAACAATGACATTCATTTGATGGCATTCATTTCGGCGGCGTCCTATGATCATAGCATCTATTTGCAATTGCACCGAATAAACATGAGTTGTCCAAAGGTCGGGTCTTTCAGACGGCACCGTTTATGGCGGAATGTTTTTGGCTGCACTAACTAGACTTTCAACAAGGGACGATGAGACAGGAATGCTGAGGGAGCCACCGAGCCACGATGGGAAATGTGCACAAAGGCCGTGTTGTAGTGTACTGTTATTCGAAGTTTGCAATTCACATTTTTGATAGTTGACTATTCATTGTCCATATAACAGGCTACAAATTCACTTTGGACTTTTTAACTGGACTGCTGGTATAGGACCCCTGGACCAGCCTATGTACTTATAACCCATATATTACACAACTAGAAAAGAACCCAGCCAGTGTAGGTCCGTTCGTCTGCTTGCACTCCGCATCTGCAGTGTTCGTTCGACCATAACAAGGACAGGACTACTGCTTTTTGTGTATGTCACATTAACTGTCACCTTTATGTCACATGTATATGTCATAATGTATATATTTATTAATTTGTCAATTTTTTTATTTTAAGTATTCATTTTTAAATGGTGTTCATCTAAGTGTACAAGTTGTATGTTTATCAATTATACAATTAGTCATTATAATTATCCGATATACTAACTTACAAGATTTAAATTATAACCTTATTTAATCTTTATCTACTCATATTTGTACGGTATATACTGTTTAAAGGCTATTTATGTGTATGTATCAACTATGGGATTTTACCTGAAATAAAATTATGTATTCGTATTCATGTAATGGCGACCCTTCACAAAAGAATTCTACATTGTTGCACACAAACACTATCAGCATAATGCAAACACTCAAACACGACACGGTTCACTTTAAGACTGGATTTATTTTATTGGACATCGCCAATTCAGCAGTCAGTTGATCACTACGTAGACGCCCACCTTAATTCAACATAATCATTAACCTTACGCTATAAAGCAGTGCATCACTGGGCCTCTGTAACAATAGTCGTCAGTTCACCTGATTCAGGTTACAAAGATAGGAGAGAACGAACGATATAAATGCAATGTGGTTCCACGTCCACCCTGGAATACATTACATAGCCACTGTGACAGCAGCTGCGATAAAAATTGCAACTTGTAGTAGTAGTATTAGTCGTAGTCATAGTAGTAGTCATAGTCATAGTAGTCGTAGTAGAAATCTTTCCATAAAACAACAGGCAGCAACGACACTCAATCGAACAATTCAACAGCAAGCTTACAGGGCCTTGCGAGCACCTCACTAAAACAGTCTGCCAAACTAGTGACTAAAACACCCGAATCCGCAACAACAGAGCATTGCGTGAGTTTGCAGCAACAGTTCACTCGGTGCTGCCACTGGTGTCTAACAACCGAACCGAGACGTCCACTTGAAGGCTAGGCACATGTTGTAGAACAAGTTCCCTTCACTTGGTGCTGCGCCGACTGGGCTCGGAGGCCGTGGGGGGCGGGGGCATACCCTTACGCTCCAAGTCCTCAATGTACGACAGCAGGATCTTCTTGCGCACGTCTGCCACACAGTCCAACACCAGGTGGCGCTTGTCATTCTGTCGGCAGAAGAACCGTTTCAAAACTGTGCGGAACAGAATCTACCTGGTGTTATAAAAAGTAAAATAAAATAATTCGTTCAAGGGGAGAGATATATATGAGAACTATCAACACTGATAATCACCAGTTCAGCAAGACCAGACAGCTTAGCTATTGTTACAATTAATTTAGTCCTATTTTATACTGTCACGTTTGTCTGCTTTGCCAAAAATACGCATTATACCTGTCAGGTTTTGCTGATTCTGCAGACTTCGGACATCACATAAACATTCCATTTCAACTGAAGGACGAAATGGAAAATAATATTTTTCTCAAAACAAAAAAATAACCTCGCTTTATGGTCACCTCAATAATACAGCCACTTCACAAATAAGGTCACCAGGGACAGATCCAAACTGTTACCACAACATTAACATGTAGGAAACCACCTCCCACCAGACATGGGGTCAAATACAATTGTATTTGAAAGTATTTAAATACTTTTTTTAAAGTATTTGATATTTAGGAATTGAAAGTATTTGTATTTGTATTTAAATACTTTCCTAAAGTATTTGATATTTCAAATACTTTTTCAAATACTTTTTCAAATGTGTATACTACAGTCAGGGACTAAGAACTTAATTACACAGCTTAGCAAATATGGGCACCAGTAAACCTTGGGCACCAGCTAGCTAGCCAATTCCCTTTGTGTGATAGAGGAAGAAGCCTGGCACTGGTTTATCAAGCACTTTGTTCAAGCCAGGTATCCCCAATTAAATAAGCCACAGTGGACTTTGTTCAAACATCACTGAGCCCAATGTGCAGGGCAGCCTAATTGATACAGATGATAAATGGAGAACCCAATTCAAGTCAGATCTTGTTAAGTGATCATCAGTGAATGAATGGAAAGCTTGGCTGTGGGTTCTGTCCACATTGCCATGATTGTGTGAAAAGGGTGTGGAGGAATGATTAAAAGGAACATTGCATTCAATTAGTTTGCAGCAGGACTTTGCACTATCCCATATAAGTACTAACTTCCACCATCCTGGGTGATATAACTGACAATTTTAGAAGTATAAAATGGAATATTATTTCACATTATTTAAATATTGAATAACAAACATTAAAATTTATATATAATAATTAAATAATTGTGAAGTTAACCAATAACAGTTTTGTAGATAAATTATTACTTATTGATAGTACATGTGCAAATCTAATTTTATGCAGAACTGTTAATTACTCAGGTTTATATATATTTTATTTAAACAATTATTTTCATTTCTAGAGAAAGCATCACGCAGCATATGCTGAAACTCAGGCTTCATCGTTTTGTTTCTTTTACCTATATAGTAATATATCTTGAAAATGAAAAGTATTTGAAATACTTTTCAAAAGTATTTGTATTTAAATACATTTGCATTTAAAAGTATTTGTATTTGTATCTCTCAAAAGTATTTGTATTTGTATTTAAATACATTTCAATGTATTTGACCCCATGTCTGCCTCCCACCCCCCATCACAGGCACCTTGCTATTGAGGCCACAAATAGCAGGGTTCTGGAGCGGCTCCACACAGTTGTACGTACCTGGAGGATCTTCTCGACGTCCTTCAGGTGTTGTTCTGACTCGGCCAGCAGGGTCTGAGAGCGGTAGGTGATCAGCTTAGTCTCCTTCAGCAGCTCGCGGAAGTCCGCCTTCGCCTGCACAAACTTCTCGTGGATGTAGTCGTCAAACTCCCGCTCGCGTTTCTGTGACAGACAGACAGACACACACGTCATGTGACAGTTGGTCATGTACAGTTTGTCCACCCCTTATGGATATTGTCAATATTTGTTTAGGTCTTCGTGCGGTGAAGAAGTGAGTTTGGTCTCAGAATGACACACACCAGTTGCCATTGAAATGTTGGCTATCATGAATCCTGACGGGCAAATGTGTAGAAGTTGTTGACATACATTAGGCCTAGAAAAATAAATACCTTGTTTCCGATTTCCCGACCGACCCTACATAATGCATGCGACCCAATCACTTTTTATGGGTTGACTAAAATAAAAATAAAAAGCTCCGACCGACCCTGACTAAGACGACCGACATTTATATCTTTTTATTTTTTAAAACTTATGTCACCGTTCGGCTTCCGTAGTTTCAATCGCAATTGGGTCAATTCAAGATATTCATTTGCTACAAAGACGCTCATTGGCTGTGAGCATGGCCGCGTCACGAATGACATGATAATAATAATAATAAATAATAAAATACAATATTTATATAGCGCCATAATCACACGGTGCTCTATGGCGCTTTACACTTCACATTAATAATAAATCTACAGAGATATTTAAACATTCCAATGATTTCATGCACTAAGCGTGGAAAATGGCTGCACGTATTTTGGCCATGAGATTTAGTTTGTGCCCGCACATTCCGGCTAAAAAAACATCTCGTCCTTCGGTGGTACGCTGCAAGAACTGTTCCAGACATACCATCCACCTCTGGACCCAGATAATTATGTGCAAACGGCACATAATTCTTCATTCGGCGAGATTTCTCTCGATCTGTCCGTCCATCAGTTGGATGTTTTTGGCATCAACACGGTGGAGTTTCGTTGTCAGGCCAAAGACTTCGATCGATTTAGGTTTTTTAAAAAACTACAAAATCCCTACCTACCCTATTTTTAAGAGCATAATTTATTAAAAAAAAGTAAAAAATGCCGACCTACCCTATTTTGAAGAGCATAAAAAGTTAAGATAAAAAAAAACATTTACCGACCTACCGACCCTATTTTTTCCAAGCATGAAATCGGAAACAAGGTATTTATTTTCCTAGGCCTTACAGAAAGTATGTTTTATTTCCTTCAGGACACGACGACACATTCAACTTAACTTACAGTGTAAAAAGTGAAATGAGACCTTTTCCAAATATGGCAATTTGTATAACACTACGTACATATCTATCTAGCAGTTAAAATTGCAGCAAACAAGAAGATAAACCTAACAGTAACCTCAACTGACAAATGTGGAGGTATTCACCTCACCACAACAGTTGCTACAGAGGCATACATTGATGGTGTTAGTGAATATACACGAACTCAAGACAACCTACCCCTCATTTGCTAATACACTATTCTGAATACCACAACATGTATATAATTATATATGTGGAAGGGACACTATGCAACAAACTGCACTACAAAGTCAAAATCCCTGCAATTTTTACTTTTTGTCCTAGAGGATTCAAAATGTATGTAAAACATTCAGAAACTGCACACCCCCTATTGCCTGATGTTGATTGTTTCCTGTCAGTCTCCATCAGGGCTTTATGCAGGATCAAATTTTTGCCCGTCACAACTTTGGGAGCGCAATGTGCAATTATTTTAGAAGACCTTTTTTTTTTGCTATCCTACTATATCCAATCAATCAGATGTCAATTTTCGTTTACAACCCAACCATACCTAATACAAAAACGTAGCGTCGGCGTTGAAGGAGTTGCCGTAACAGTTGGCGTCTGTGTTTCCATAAAAAAAACTGGGTTATTGTTAGTTTGCGACCCTTCGCCTTCGACAGCATCGCGTGGACGATAATATGTAATGTTTATTCGTGCGTCGTTAACGTGGCCTCGTTTTAAATCTTATCATTCCCGGGAGTCACTCCAGGCATGAACGCCATAAAGTCGAAATGTTAATAATATACAGGCATATAACACTTGTATAGTTTATTACTGACGTAATCTCCCTAACGTCTATGTAATTTATATGAATTTTTGATGCTTTGAAAAATGCGCATAATCTGTATTATAAAGTTTGCGTTACTAGTGAATTCATGCCCATTATTATTGATGTGTGACACCCCAAAAGCATTGCATTGACCCCTCTAGCAGCAAATGAAACAACGTGTAGGACCGCCGCTATGGGTAGGCGCCCTACACGCGCGCGTAAAATGAGCTTCTTGCGCTGCGCTACCGCTACGCCTGCAGTGTATATTTATAGTACGCGTGAATAGTTTGGTGGTAGGCATCTTTCACAGTACTGGACAGATTTGTTTCTGGGGGATACAGAATACGTTATATTCCAAATTTCCAATGCTGACACCCGTCATACAAACTGCCACGACGAGGCCTTGTGACACTGACAGGTTGTGCCCCGTCCTCGAAAAATTTCCCCCATCCATATTTGAAATTGCCCGTCCAAATGACGGGTGGACGGGTCTCTAGATAAAGCTATGGTCTCCATCCCTACCACTGATTTGTTTAGTTCTTGTAAACTTAGCTTGTTTTGTTCTGCTAATAATTATAACAGATATAGATCACTGGTGCGGATCCTATATAATGGAACTATTAGTCACAAACCATTCAATGAACAGCTATCTTAGTTGGGATAGCAAAACGTGTCCATTACTGTAACCTTGTCTACTGAGAACTGCCTCCAACAGGACGTGCCACTGTGACTCCTGCTGTTGTGTCACAGAAATAGTATCCTCCGTACTATGGCAGCAGTTGGTAATATTTTAAAAATAAAAACTTAAACTTAACAGCTTTTGTTTTCACTGTTTCTTTCTGTTTTAACAGCTCCTGTATAACGATGGCTTTCAAAAGCCCATCGCCCCAATTAGCGGCCTGAGAGTGAACCACTCACAGTTAGTTGCCTGAGAGTGAACCACTCACAGCTAGTGGCCTGAGAGTGAACCACTCACAGTTAGTGGCCTGAGAGTGAACCACTCACAGTTAGTGGCCTGAGAGTGAACCACTCACAGTTAGTGGCTCGAGAATTAATCACTCACAGTTAGTGGCCTGAGAGTGAACCACTCACAGTTAGTGGCCTGAGAGTGAACCACTCACAGTTAGTGGCCTGAGAGTGAACCACTCACAGTTAGTGGCCTGAGAGTGAACCACTCACAGTTAGTGGCCTGAGAGTGAACCACTCATAGTTAGTGGCCTGAGAGTGAACCACTCACAGTTAGTGGCCTGAGAGTGAACCACTCACAGTTAGTGGCCTGAGAGTGAACCACTCACCCGATCGCTGGACGAGAACTTGGAGTAGCGCGGGTCGTCCTTGATCAACTTCTTGACCTCGCGCCAGCCGGAGGTCAAGGTCACCTCGGGCGTGTCGTCGAGCAGCTTGTGGAACATGTCACGGTTGCGCTTGGTGAGGTTCTCAATGTGGTCGTTGAAGAACTTCTCCTTCTCCTCACGGTCCAGGAGGTCCGCGAGAGACCACCGATGGTCCTTTCGGAGGACCTTCTTCGTGTCGTGCCACGACATGTCCACGGTCCGCACCTGTAACATGGCAACGCACTGCGTGTTTGGTTCTATTGATCGCGCTCTCATTTCCTTTTCCCATCACCATGTATTTGGTGTTTTTTTGGCAGTCTGTGATGGTAGATATTGAGGCGTAAAAGTTCATTTTTTAACACCTACTATTTATCAATTATTTTATTATTTATTTATTTTTAACTTGTAACATAATTAACTCTCATTTATCAGTATTAGTATTTTAGTGCTATTAAGACTATATTTTTAACTTTAAGGTAATCTGTACATTCCTGTAAAGCGCAACGCGCCTCTGAATGGTTTTATTGCTAGAGATATGGCATAGACCAATACCGTTCTTTACTTATTATTATTATTATCTGTGTGTTGTTTATAACAGACGTCAGATCCACTCACATAACGGAAATGTTAAAATAGTATAACAATCATTTAATTTTAAACAACATGTGCCAATTAAAATAACAAATACATAAATAAACGGTATGTTTCACAGATATACAAAAGTGGCACCATTTTACACCAGTTGCAGAGACGACTATTCTGAATAAAGGAATTCAGAGTTACGTCAAATTGTCAATCCTAGTCGTTATACTAAAACAGCCTTTCTCATGATCATGTTTACATAAGTTACCATTAGCAGTAGCCACAGCTTAATCCAGAGAGCCGTCCACCAGTTATTTGGACGGGTAAAGCCCATTTTTTAGGTTCATGCTTAAAATATGAAGAGTAAAAAATACAGGATTGTTAATGTAAGGGACAATTTTGTTCATTTCTCCTCTGGCCCGACAACCATCGAATGTAGGTGCCATTGTAGGTATAAACTATCAGTAATGTCAGTTTTTAACTTATTCCTAGATACCACTGTTAAACACTGCATAAAACCGGACCTTCCCGGAAACATGTCCACCCTGTACGCAGCAGCTACTATCGTGACATTACAAATGCAGGTTCTGACCATGTCTGCGAGCAGGGCCTTGAAGTGCTGGATGGCCTCGTCCTTCTTGTGCTGCTCCCGCTCCTTGTCTCGCTCCCGCAGCGACGTCGACAGTGACCTTTGAACCTCCTTCTCTCGCTCGCGCAGACTCGCTTCAATCCTCTCCAGCTTCTCCTTCTCCTTGCGATCCTCGTTGTCCGAGTCCTACAGGAGAGGGAGAATGACACAGCACTTAACACGACAACTACGCGACCTTATAAAGAAGGTAGAGGTAAGTTCTTACATAGCGCAGTAGACAGTGCTCAGGATAGCCTCGGTCACCCAGACTCCGTGAGGTGGCAGCACTTTTAAGCCCCTCAAGTCCGCCTGGGACATTAATGGGCTTAAGTTTCTACATCCGGGCAGCCTTACCCCAGATTAGGGTAGAGACGCTGACTGGCTCTCAGGCCAACTAGGAAATAAAAATTAAAATAACGATATACTTTTATAAGATAATAATATTATATGAAAAGTATTCAACATTGAACTTATATTAACACAAAAGGAAGTAAACATTAAAATTTACAGTTGTTTATAAAATAAGAATTACGGCAGGATTAACCAGTATCCGTGAGGTGGCAGCATTGTCTAGCCCCACATGGATAGCATACCAATTACATAAGGATACCTTTTTATCAAATAATGCTATATTATAAAAACTATTAAGAATTAAACTTATATTAACACAAAATAAATAGAAATACAAATTTGCAGTTGTTTATAAAAATATATATTACGGCAGTGTCCGTGAGGTGGCAGCATTCTATAGATCACGCGGATACCAAACAAAAGCCATCAATGGTACCAGACTGTCTTCTCGGCGTAGTTCCGCAGCCGACCGACAGTCGGTTAAGCGAGACTATCCTCAGGACTGCTCTAAGTGCTTTACACTTTACTTCACTAGCAGACCAGTTCACTCAGACACCGTCTCAACTTCTCTGGGAAGCTTCCAGCCTCGCTGCAATTAATGCGTAATGACTATTCGTACACAAATATACAGCAATGTCTATAGCCAGGTACTCATTTGTACAGCCGAGTAAACAGGAGCAATGTAGAGTGAAAAGAGTTGTCCAATGTTTGACACGCCAGCACAGGATTCGAATGCGGGTTTTCTAAGGCGAGAGTTCAAAGCTCTAGCCACTGCACCCCTGTGTATGTTAATTAAGCATACATTCTAAGATTCAAACTTTCAGAGGTTCATCTAGTCTTTTAGAAAAAGCATAACACTTTAGAATGGCTGTAGTTCTCCACACTGAAAGTCATACATAATCTTGTATGTATTTCGCTGTGTGAGAACAATGTACAATGTACAAGTCAACAGGCTTCCTTGTCCACCTGCTAACTAGAGTTAATTCTAACGTTTCTATATAATTAGTGTACACATGAGCAATGACACCTTACCCCTGAAACGTAAGGTGCACAAACGTTGTGTCCTCATCACTGATTTATGGCTGCGTTTTGCAAACAGAGTCATCTCACTTGGTGACAGACCTCCCTTTTTTGTCATAACTGACTTATTGAAAACATTTCAAACTTCCACAGAAACACATTCTTTTTGGAAGATGGTCTGATTTAAACAAATGACCTGACATAAGCAGCTGCCAGGGATGCACTGTGATTGTACTCACGTCATCAAGTTTCTTCACGTAGTCGCGGAACCAATCCTCGCGCCGAGACGAACTCTCTATGGCTTTGTAGCGCGGATCTGATTCCAGCTTCTTCTTCGTCTCGCTCCAGCGGGAATGTCTGTCGAGACCCGGGAAGTCCTTCAACATGGCTATGTAGTCGGCCTTCAGCTGCAAGAACACACCATGGGTTAGTGATTGGGTCAGAAAGACTCCAGTCGACACAGCACCCTGAAAACGAGGCGGATTATTTGTATTTGTGGACTACTTGAAGTCTTCAGTCACAGATTAAGTTCATTTTTCAAACAAAATGAAAACATGATTTTTTTTATTTTGAATTTGTTTAATGTTGGTTTCCCAGCTGTTATGTATAGAAAGGTGACTCTATGAAACGGCATCTTTGACTGAAAAATTCAAAGTTTTAACTGCAATTGGATGTTTGTAACTGCTATAAAATGTCTAACAAGCCAACATTACCTATAGTCAACTGCCAGTAAAATGGGCAGAGAAAACCACGTTGCATACATATGTAAGTCAGACACATAACACATACTTTGGTCTCTTCTATAACATCAATTAAGCTTCATTACAAATTTTAAACAAGATCACGGCTTAGGCTGTGAAACACAAAATGTTTCCATGTACATTTCATCTCAAATGATTCCTGCAAAATATATCCGTGAACATAGCCAACAGGCCACAATGACAAGTGTTAGACTTATCGAGAAAATCTGAAATCATTACGTATTTTACAGTCTAGACCGTCAATAAAAATCTGAAAACGAATCATTACACATCTACATTAATGTTCTGTTAAAACCAGAATCGACACTACAAAATGAAATGGACAATTACTGCCTGGGCTGTGGTTCCACCTAAACTGAGGAAAGAAGATAAGAGTAATTAAGAAACAATGACAAAGTCCATAGCGAAATCTCATCTAGGCCCATGCTAACAATTAGCCATTTAGCCAATAGCTCAAACATTAAAGTTGGCCGAGCAGCCAATCTGGCCGGGAAATTTGGCTAAGAAGCAAGACCACCATAGCAACTGGCTAAACAAACAAATACGTTAGCATGGGCTTAGGTAATGAAAATATATTTAAGAATACGTAAATACAAACAGCATTAAAGTCTGAATGATTCTCATACAATGGAATCAAGACTACAAAACGTACATATTAGTGTATAACCAAACTGGTCTCAGAATAACATTTTACTCAAACAAAAATTGTATATTTATCTAGAATTATTGAAGCATTTAATCTTGATGCACATCCACACTGAATAAATTAATACTAATTCAAATGCATTTTAATTACCTATTTGATTTGGCTCAATAACAATTACATTAACAGAATATCAATATGATTATATACACTGTAAACACTGCATTGCAACTGATGAAGAATCGGCAAACTAATGCAATCACATATCATTATATTCTTAACAATGTTACAATCTTGCACAATAGCTGTCAGAACAAATATAACACAATTATTCATCATGAAAAATGTGAACGTAAATATGCCATGCTTAATGACAGGTACAAGACAAAATTTATACCAAACAAATACTTGTTGAAAAAATGCTAACACTACAAAATTCGAAGAAAAAACTGCAATTCCAAAAAAGATCACCTACTCATGTAAAAGGTTGCTATTCCATAATACTTTCAGAATGTTTTGTTTACATGTACAGGTATGTTATTTACACAACGGGTTTGGCTTGGAGAAAAGCTCTTGATGATATCGTACCACAAACACAACAGTAAATAAGTGTCTTTTTAAACAAACCTATTGACCTTAGAAAGAGCCCAATGGACGCCACCAGGAAAAGGTTCCTCAGTTAGAGTATTACCAGTACACAGTAAACAACATATTCTAAAAATAGTGAGACGTAGCAGATGACCTTTCACAGTGACTGAGTGACCACTGGAATAGATCTGTCATCACACAAGATGTGACACCTCTCACGGGAATGTTCACTGATCTTATTGACACTTGAGACGTACTTGGTTTACCTCTCACTTGGCATGACATATCCACCTTCAGCAACGAACAAGACAGCCTCCAACCTCCCAGGCATCATCATCATCCATAGAACAACATCTATCTGATTTACCACTTGCCATGCAATAACCGTCTATTAACTCCCGACATATTCTAACATTATTGTCACACACAATGTCACACACAAACTCCAGCAACGACAACAGCTTCATAAACTAACAATTCCAGTAGCCATTCCTGGAGTACATTTATCTCGACAACGGTAAGTAATACGCACTGAAAAAACACTAAACGTCTCCGTCAGACATAACGGGGGTGGGAACGACACCTAAATTTGACGTGTTTACGCCGAGACATTCTACAAAAACATTGGCGTGTGTAAACATTCAACTTCAAAGCATTTTGTAAGGCTTGTGTTAGCGACATCTGTCTAGAATATTGCAATCTATGTGATATGGCTTCCTATTTGGAAAGGTGCCAACATATGATGAGTCCACTAGGCAGGTTAACGACGCTGTAAAACTACTATTAGCAGAACAAATTAATCCTCCTCCGACAGCCGCTGCCTGCATGTAGAAACGGAGAGTTTACATTTGCACAATTAACTTACTGTTTTCTACAGTGTAAAAAAGTTACAAATACCCACATAAAAAACCCATGCACGTCATCATGTGGAAAACAAGTCAGAAATTGTTCGTTTTAACACGTTTCTATAAAATACAGATATGTAGATATTAATCAAGCAACTTAAACTATTGCCGCACTAAGCGTAAAAGTTGACAATAAATTCTGTGGCAGAGCTGGGTCGGTCAAACAGTAACTGTCTACAAGACTTGACATTTGGACAAAGTCCCTGGGCTGTCTGTCATGCAAGGAAATAACAGCCCATGTGACTATCGAATTGCAACATATTCATTATTATCACACATGTACATTATTGGCACGAATGCGCTCTGTATTTACGCTTTGTGAGATAGGTTTAGAAACGATCGGCGGGCAATACATTTTCAACCACAACATTTTTACTTTACCATAAATCAATAAATGGGAGTTACAACTTTTTTCGATCCAAAACAGCTACCGGCATCCATTCATGCTAGAATGTTTTGTTTGCTCCACACATATCTTTGTTGCGGTGTGCGGTGTCTACTAGCTACAAAACTGCCAGAAAACTCGCCAATATATATCGTCGATAACCGACGGCAACACAGAGCGCAATCGCCCCGACATGAGACCGAGCAGACAGTTTGATTGTAGACAGCAGCAGATGAAACACAAATCATAATAAAATACCGGAGAAACAACCTTCATGGCCTAAGACCCGGGCAGGACCACACGGCGACTGGATGGCTCAAAATTCGCTACAGTGGCATTGTGGGGTGTATTTGAGGCAACGGCATGGCGGCGCGGCGGCGCTGGTGCTGCCATCTGGTACGAGGTCCAAGAAGCGACAATCTTTATGTTAATCAGCGGAAAACATTTAGGATCGACAGCGAGCAGGTAGTAGCCAGTATCAGTAGTAAAAACTTGCAAGAATGTCATCGCAACCTCCTCTTACGGAGTTAATCACAACAGCTTCTTTTGACATTTACCGTTTTACGTCCGTTAGCGCCATTTGAGAACAATAAATGAGATATAATCGTGGCGAGAAAATAGAAACGTACAGTTATTATACAGAAATCGCCAGTTTTAAGTTAAATCGTTGTGTGAACATTCATTTGTTTTCGTTACTTTAAACAGTTACTGCTAATTAAGGTCATCACATCAACAGACATAGTATACATGACAATAACAATACATATAACAGTGTGCCATGTCAAACCACAACTGGCAGCAGTTCTGCAAGTGTCCAGCTGTCTATGTCCAATCACCTTCACCCATGCTTTCTCCCCCTACCCCTCCCTCTCCTAAACCCTACATGTACCCCTCCCATGCACCCACTTGCAGAACTGCCACCAAACATTCCCCGTTTTCCCGGGAACGCGCACCTGGAATAAAGCTCAACATATCGTCACACGACACCACTCGACACACATTCAGTTTGAGCCACTGAAAGGGAAATGTCATTTAGCAACAAGTCAGCCTTAATGCAATGCACTGTTCACGAATAAATCACATAAAAGAGATTTATTTGCATACAAGGAAGACCTTCTAGCGTGCGCCTAATCACGGAAAGTGCAAGATACAAATATCCGGAGCTCTACGTCAAACAGAAAATGGCTCCACTAAGCTATTTATTAACCATCTACATGATTATCTGGCGTCGGGCATGGCTACTTTAACAGGCTCCTGGGAACTGTTTCAAGCAGCTAATTTAAGAGTGTGCATGATTAAAAAAGCATCTGTCGGATGGACAAGTAAACTTTCTCCGACGCCGTGGACTTAAGGGTCATTGTTGGAGCATCTGATTAATTAAATCTATCCCCGGCCTGTGTAGGTTGGCTAGAACATGCAAATGTCACACGGTGCAGCCATACACCGTTCTCACAACTCCTAAGACGTTTTCTTCTCGCACGTTCAAACCTGTATCTGCGACAACAGTTTACAACACAATCAGATTCAGAGGTTTCACTTTCATTTTCATAAGCATTCATTCTATGGCCAGACTCATCACATCACAAAAGGCGACAGAATTAAGCTACAGTAGCAATACCACACCTCACTACAATTACAGTGTACGTACAGATAACATTTCAGAATTACAATGAAGAGACGAGAACTGTGTGCGCTATAGAGAACGTTGTCACCTTAAATCTGATTTCAGTATTAGTTTTGGCAAAAACAAGCAACTTTATTAGGTGTGCACGGCAAGGAGTGAAACATATTGATACGTACAGGGCCAGAGCTGACTGACGCTAAGAACGAACTCATCATAAATCTAGGGCACACTGACATGCTGAAAGACAAGACTTGTTAAACGTGACTCAACTAGACAACTGTGCAGTGTATGGCCATACAGTAGTAGTTGCATGTGAAGCATGACCAAGAAGAAATTAGTTTTGTATCAAACAGCAACACACCGTTGCATTTTAAATGCAAAACGTACTCGGATAGCTAGTTATATATTAAGACTTATTTTTTCACAGAAGTGAAGAACTAACTGAAATCAACAATGCATTAATGTTGTAAAATTAAAATTTATTATCATTAAGTCAATCGTTAATATTTGTTGGATCTGGTCAGGGGGTCATTCACAAGTATACATAAAGCTCTTACAAAGACACCCCTTTCCAAGTACTGCATACACACCATGTACATTTAAAAAAAGGGTTCCAAATGTTTACGTCTGGATGAAGACATAACTTTTTAAACCCGACATTTTACGCATTCATGGAATTACCACATACTTATGGAGCAACTTTAGGTAGATTTGTGAATGGCCCCCATAAAACACAAACATAAAATGTGAATAAGTTTGAATTTAAAGAAAATATGACATGTAACAGTAGATTCATTTTGTAGTCAACTGTCATAAAGAATTAAGAACTAATCTATTATTGCTAGTTATCAGTAGTATCACAACTATCACACATTACGTATCGCCATCCAAACTAAGCTGTTAATTACTTGACAAGAATACTGGAAAAATACAATGAAACTGGGTTTCTTGCATATCCAGTGTGTGTGTGTGTGTGTGTGTGTGTGTGTGTGTGTGTGTGTGTGTGTGTGTGTGCGTGCGTGTGTTCGTGTGCATTCATGCATGTATGCATGCGTGTGCACGCACACACGCACATGATAAGTGTACATGTATACTACATATGTATGCACGCATGCATATTTATACATGACAAACTTTGTGTATATGTGTGCATATGAGTTCACTTATATGCATTAATTAATGAATGTATGTTTATATATATATATATATACACACACATATATATATATATATATATATTTGTGTACATATATATAAACATATATATATATACATACATGTATATATATATATATATATATATATATATATATACACACACACACACATACATATACTAAGTATATAAATAGCATATAAAATTATAATTATATATGCAAACTGACATCAAGTTACATACACAAATAATGTCAAATTTATATATGAACATAACCATTCAATCTTTAATTTAAAAATCCCACAAAAACAGCACATACATAAACATCCATACTTCCGTATACACGAGACCACACACGCACTGGTGCTCTCGGTGCCTGTCTCAACCAAACCTACCTTTTCCTTGAGGGAGCGAGACTCCTCTCGTTCCTTGCGTCTCACTTCCTGTACGAAGTCGTTGAAGAGAGACTCCCGGTCTCGCATCTTCTCGATGCCCTTGAAACGTTCTTCTTTGCTGTACTTCGCCGCAAAGTCACTGAAGGATGCCCTGAAAGAGTCCACATGTACCGTGTTACTGGTCCACAAACTACCCAGCAGGAGTCATGTTTTCTCTGGGTAAATAATGCGCAGTGTCTGATTATATACTGTGAGTTGGTATTTCAAATGCCTTCATTTTGTGCGTGTAGTGCGTGTGATGCGTGTGGTGCGTGTGATGCGTGTGATGCGTGTGATGCGTGTGGTGCGTGTGGTGCGTGTGGTGCGTGTGGTGCGTGTGGTGCGTGTGGTGTGGGCGTGTTTACGTCTGGTCACGTATGCAGGCATATGTACATGTTTATGCATTTGCTATTAGTCCTTTCATAAACAGAATCCCACTTATTTCAAATTAATTTCGACTCGGTCTTCATCCATCCATTGATGACTCATGCATTGTTTTCAATTACGAGTTTGCTTAATCCCTTGGTTTTGTCGCACCACTGAGCTTCACCTTCGAGGACATTGGCGCAAAAGAAGTCATTACTATTATTAGTACATGTATATACGTGCATGCACACGTGTATTATATTAATCCTTCCATAAACAGAATCTCACACGACCCACAGCACGGGAAAGAAACATCCACACCCACACCAGAGACATGATCACCAATCTGACCGGATCCTTACTTTCCGTGCAGCCGTGCCTCCTCGAGCAGGGCGCGGAACTGGTCACGTCGCTCGCGTAGCCGACTCCGTTTCTCGCGCCTCTCCTCGTCTGCGCGCTCCTTCACGTACAGCTCAAACACCTGCTTCCTCTCGCGAGATGTCAACAACAGGTAGCGTGAGTCAAAGACAATCTTGTGCAGCTCCTTCTCCCAGGTCGAGAACGCTGACACCTACAGACAGGGAAACACACAAACACTTACTTATTGTAGTATAATTAACTCACTTTGGAGCTTAATGTCGAAGATGAGTACGACGTTTCGATCCGTCAGACACTCAGTTTCCTTGAAGAACACAAAAATACTGGGGCCATATACATCAAACAGAGAGCCCCTACCATGAACAGAGATCAGGGATACCATCTGCCTGCCATCTACAATCAAATTGTCCTGCCGAAATCTGAGGCAACACACGTGACACCATTACGTGAACAAGGTCCGTAGCTGACGGACCGAACCGTCGTACTCATCCTCGACATTAAGCTCCAAAGTAAGTTAATTATACTACAATAAACCATTCTTGGTGCCATGAACAATATATTCACTACTTACTTACTTAGAAACTGTGGCAGCTGAAATGTCAGGGCATTTAGAACGATTCAGTCAGATGTAGATTTCTCATACATCGTGGTGTTACCCGAAACTTAGGCAAATGGATCCAGCATGGTTACTGAGATACGACAGGTAATTGCGGACAAAGAGTGATGTCATAGATCCATTTGATGTTTGGCCAAAAGTACTAGAAAGTAAAGGTAGGTTCTTGTACTGTGTAGTGTCTAGCCTCTACGTGCCCTCAGAGACATTGCAGGGACTTTAGTAGTGGTATAAAACTCACTACACGCCCCCACCCGAGACATACGACCCCCACTGACCTCCTTCTCAGCGAGCATGTCGCGGAACTGTTTCATGCGTATCTCGAGTGGGATGACAGCCCTCTCCCGGGCGGCCTTCACCTCTGCCTCTATGGCCGCCTCCTTGCCCGCGTCTATCTGCCTCTTCTTGCTGTCCCCACTGTCTGTCACCGCAGGGACATCCTCCTCCACCCTACAGGTCAAAGGTCACACACATGAGAGGCACATCCTCCTCCACCCTACAGGTCAAAGGTCACACACATGATGCACATCCTTCTCCACCCTACAGGTCAAAGGTCACACACATGACAGACACATCCTCCTCCACCCTACAGGTCAAAGGTCACACACATGAGAGGCATGTCCTCCTCCACCCTACAGGTCAAAGGTCACACACATGAGAGGCATGTCCTCTTCCACCCTACAGGTCAAAGGTCACACACATGAGAGGCACGTCCTCCTCCACCCTACAGGTCAAAGGTCACACACATGACAGGCACATCCTCCTCCCCCCTACAGGTCAAAGGTCACACATGAGAGGCACATCCTCCTCCCCCCTACAGGTCAAAGGTCACACATATCCTCCTGCACCCTACAGGTCAAAGGTCACACACATAAGAGGCACATCCTCCTCCACCCTACAGGTCAAAGGTCACACACATGACAGGCACATCCTCCCCCCCCCTACAGGTCAAAGGTCACACACATAAGAGGCACATCCTCCTGCACCCTACAGGTCAAAGGTCACACACATAAGAGGCACATCCTCCTCCACCCTACAGGTCAAAGGTCACACACATGAGAGGCACATCCTCCTCCACCCTACAGGTCAAAGGTCACACACATAAGAGGCACATCCTCCTCCACCCTACAGGTCAAAGGTCACACACATGAGAGGCACATCCTCCTCCACCCTACAGGTCAAAGGTCACACACATGAGAGGCACGGATACTGTAGTGGTTGGCTCTGTCTGGTACGCTGACAGCCTGGGTTCAATACTTGGTTTTGGTTCAATACTTGGTCACAGCAGGCATGGTAGATTTGGCGTTAAAACCTGGCTCCCAACATTGGGGACTGTGTATCCCACGTGAATCGGAGAATCACGTTAATGTCGGTCCCGTCTCAACTTGGGGCGTAAAAGAACCACTGAGGATGACAAGCACCCTGGCAGTGACCACCCACCCTGGCAGTGACCACCCACCCTGACTGTGACCACCCACCCTGACAGTGACCACCCACCCTGACAGTGACCACCCACCCTGACAGTGACCACCCACCCTGACAGTGACCACCCACCCTGACAGTGACCACCCACCCTGACAGTGACCACCCACCCTGACAGTGACCACCCACCCTGACAGTGACCACCCACCCTGACAGTGACCACACACCCTGACAGTGACCACACACCCTGACAGTGACCACACACCCTGACAGTGACCACCCACCCTGACAGTGACCACCCACCCTGACAGTGACCACCCACCCTGACAGTGACCACACACCCTGACAGTGACCACTCACCCTGGCAGTGACCACCCACCCTGACAGTGACCACCCACCCTGGCAGTGACCACTCACCCTGGCAGTGACCACCCCAAGTCAGCTTGGTATAAATGTTATCAAAACTTTATAGACTAGTCAGTTACTAGAACCCTGCCAAGTGATGAACACAACTAGAACTAGATGTGCCACGCCACGATGGCCTTCGACTGTAACGTACACTTCACAAAACTGGTCAAAAGCTAAAATACATGAAAGCAAAAATAGAAACCCTACCCACAATTCAGTGATAGAATGTGTTGGCTGTATGGAGGATAAGGGAATAATCCTGTTTACTGTCTAACACTACTCAAGCAACTTGGAGGCACTTCAGGTAACTTGCAATATTGAATATTCATTTGATTTGATGTTTGTTGAATGTCAGATAAGAAAACTGTCTTCTACATTTATGTGTGTGTGTGTGTGTGTGTGTGTGTGTGTGTATGTGTGTGTGCACGCGCGCGTGTGTGTGTATGTGTGTAGTGCTATACCTCTTATAATATGCAATTTCCATTAAAATGTTCAAACATCTGTCAAAAAAATAATTACAAGTAAAACATTAAAATAACATCAATTTGTTGTACATTGATGTAAAATGATAGTAAAACAATTACCAGTTAAATAACATGTACAAAACTTACAAAATAATTTAAATTACTAAACCATAGCTTACATAAATAGATGTATTCTGGAAATGTATACATTCAGCAACTGTTCTGTTACATATATAAAATATAACACGAAATACCCCAAAAAATTATTTCTGGATTAACCTGGGACAGTCCTGGTATAGACTTCATAGAGGACATCTGACAACAACAAAGTCACCATGACACTACAGGTCACTACAGGTCACTTACTTGGCCTTCTTGCTCTGAGGCTCGTCATCACCGGAGCCAGCCTTCTTCTTCGGAACCACTGAAACGGGACAAACAGACAGTGTCAGCAACTCTCTTAGCACCTTGGCAATCTGTAATCAAGGTCGCATGTGTGTAAATACATAGATGTACGTCAATGCCTAGTCAACTAGCGCTGTGGATGTCAAACTTTCAGGAATTAGCCTAGATGACTGTTTGGTAAAATAGTGACATCTTTTAAAAATAAGTTAACAAGAGTTTTATTACAACCCAACCTAGTTTATTGATTGACAATTTTATTCTCACTTGGTAACATACTCAGGTTTCACTATTTTCAATGGTTAAGACATTCACACATCATTTAAATCATACATACATGTGATGATACATATACAAAGAGTACACGTGAGAAAAGATGACAATAAATACATAGATAAAAACATAAATGGTTGATTCACATTATACATTAAAATATAATTAATGCCACTGAAACATCATAGACTGTCAATACATTGACATGTCATACTAGTAGTAATACTAGTTAATTTGACATGTCATACTAGTAGTAATACTAGTTAATTCTGTCCTTTCGTGTTTACTGGCAGAGGTCTGTACAATCCCCATGGCATCAAAGATGTATACAGACGTGTGCGTAACCTACAGCTCTCTACAGGTCAAAGTACCCAGCAATATGCAGATTGTGGACAACCAGCCCAACGTACTGTTGAAGACATTTGTGTTTTTAAACTAATACTGCAGGATTATTTATTACTCATACATATAGTTACATTTAATTTGTTGTATTTATCTTCACGTTATTTTTAATATTTTCTTCAGTGTAGTTTCACGATACTTTATTTAATGTACACAAACAAGTATTTTCTTATTACCTTCTCCTTTACAACCCGTAATTTACTTACGTATTATTTTAATTTTATTTAGCTATCATATGTGAGATTTTATGTTCTAGATTCATGTTGTACACACCCGGATTCGATGGTGTTTAAATACATAGTTATCACCACACCCACCAGGTGTCTCTGGGGGCATCTGCATCAACTTGTCGATGTCCGGCCGGTCAACCAGCTCCTCGGGCATCTCCCACACCGACGTACGCTGGGTCGGGTTGTAGAAAAACACTCGCCTGTCACCTGTCCACACGACACACCTGCCGGACAAACAGACGGACACGGTCAGTCACTGTTACATTGTATCATATTTACAGATGTATTTAAAAATCTGTCTGTTCTGTCGTGACCAATTTTTAATGGATTGTGTCTGTAGAAAAGGGACAAATGTAATGTAAGAATCAACTTGTGTAATCACAGATAACATTATAGATAACAGTCACAAGATAATTCTGTGACAGTCTCT
Source organism: Oasisia sp. SBJ-2009 (assembly GCA_964017155.1). Taxonomy (NCBI): domain Eukaryota; kingdom Metazoa; phylum Annelida; class Polychaeta; order Sabellida; family Siboglinidae; genus Oasisia; species Oasisia sp. SBJ-2009. The sequence goes on along the minus strand of OZ024864.1, from coordinate 50,757,163 downwards.
CAGGGGTTGTCTTCACGGAAGCCACATGAAATGTTGAACTTGTGTATTTCCATGTTGATATATATATTTTTTAACAAAACAATTATTGATTCATGCAGTGAAATATCTAAAAACATGAGAATGAATGTGTAAAAATAGCACCATGTTTTTTTATTTATACAAATATTATCGAACACAAAAACGTTCTCTTTCAGCAAAGTTATGCCACAACATTTTCTCAAATATTTTTATTCGGTGGAAGTTTCTGTTTTTGTAAAAGTTCTACCACTACGCCATGAATACTACTTACCAAATATTAACCTTTACAAACCGGTCGAGCGATATATCACTCGACGCATAGGGGTGGTTATGTATCGTCAGGTGCGGTTTTGCTATTGCCCCGTAGAGGGGGGTGTGGGTATTGAGCAATACAGGAATGGCCTAGGTCTGTTGCAAATGGCGTCAGAAAATATTGAGTTTTAAATTTACAGAAGAGATTTTAGTGTGGCTGTTGATATCGTATATCGCCAGATTTGGCAGCCATGGCGCTGCGATCGCGAATCATCACAGATCCAAACGAACTGCTGCGCATTATTGATAACATGAGCGATAGCGAGAAACTTTCGAATGATTACGAAGTAACAGTGTCAGTGACGATGTTGTGATATCGCCCACGTGCGAACATTCAGATGTTTCTGAAAGTGACGATTCGAACGACAACCAGCCAAGCCAGTCCAAGATGGTAGTGAACTGGGAGTGACCTGTCATGTCACAGTGCCTGGCATGGATACGTCTGTCAGTGACATTGATGATCATTGGCGTTCCAGAAATGCCAGCTAGGATTATATGTCCCAGTCGATCTATTAGTATTAGGCAAACATTTCTATTCTTCCTAATCCTAAATATGTATGCATCACTTTGTATGATGACCAGTCGCTGTAACTTCGCAGTTAGGATGATTAGTGTTTACATGAATTTTTATGATTTGTACACCTTTCAATAAAATGTCTATTAAAAGAAAAGTAATGTTCCTATTCTACTTATTTTGCTCCACCTGATGTAGATATGAATGTTCTTTCTAAATAACTAATCACCAGTCATCTATGGTGGATAGATTTCTTGTTATTCCATGTCAAATATGATTATAGATATTACGCAAAATATATGGTGGCCATTTTGAATACATTATGATACTTAACTAGGTAATAATGAATGTTTATGTCCATAATCAGATTCGTCAAGATGTTACCTTTCCAAAAATATATGCATATGTACAAACATTCTTAGTAGTAATACAATCACAGGTGTTTAAAGATGAGCCTACAATTTCTGGAAAAAAATCCAGGTCTGTAAAGGTTAACTACAGTTCACTAAAGTAATATTCTTAACACAGTGATTGAAAGGGGCGGGGTAGACTTACCAGGGGGTGCCTGGCACCGGGGTACTGGACACAGGCTTTGCTCTCTCGGCAGCCTTCTGTTCTTCTGTCATTGCCTCCTCCTTAGGTTTGGCCTACAAAACAAAGGAGTAGGTTGTTACAGACCTGATGGTTAATTTCAAATACGTTCTTTATACATTGGATATGTATCGATAAGCTGTCTGTGTACCACCACGTGCACATGTGCTGGGGGATAGAACTCTCACCATTCCACTGTGGTTAACAACACCAGAGACAACATGTTTACGAAGATACTGAATGTTTTTGAAAACACTGACAGCAGTATCTTTTCTCAGATATGACATTTACAACTAGATGACACATAGTAACGCTAGAATGAAAGAACAGTGGAGATTTGATGCAAGATCAGCATGAATGTTGCCACTGGATTCAGTTAAATTCTCATTGTAAATAAAGGTCGAGATATCTTTCCGATTCCGCTGTGTTCTCGAATGAAGCTTTGGAATGGTGGACTAGCTGTCATGTGACGACCAACAACAGAGTCACATGACGGCAGTTCACCGCTGATGAATGCGTCAAGCAGACACCGAACACTGTGGATTTGGAAAGGTATCTTGAACTATATTTATAACAGGTATAATTATTCTCTCTCAGAAAGGAGTACAAATGAATGGTAGGACAGTCTCTCACACAATCAGCTGAATGTATGACAGCACTGTCTGCATGAATGGGCTGGATCTGTGCATAAAAAAGGTTTGGTATATCCATAAGCCAAAGGTCAATTCCCCAGGTAACAAGCCCCCCTAAATCCCCCTAAACCCCCCTACACCCACCTCCTCCTTCGCCTCCTCCTTCTCGTCTGTCTCCATCTCTTCATCGACACCGTTCACGGAGCTGTCGCTCATGCCGTTCTCCACCGGCGCCACCTGCTGGTCCATTGGCTTACCATCAGCCGCCAGCGAGTCTCCGGCCTGCTGGGGGGAGGCACCGGTGGCCTGTGGGGGCAGGGAGCCCTGGGCGGGGGTGGCCGTGGGGGTGGGGGCGCCGGGGGGTGGCTGTTGCTGCTTCAGTTCCTCCAACTTGGCTGTGGATGAGAGACAAACCTTGATACAACGACCACAGTGAGTAAAAAACGATGCGTATAGTGATTGTGTCACTAAGAATGTGACGTTTTTTCTACAATGACCCCTGTTCAATTAACAATTAATGATTGGACAAATGAGTAAATATCTTCTCTGTAACAACTATTGAAACTAAGCACTACTATGTGGACAACACACAAAAGTCTTGCTATAATGACCACTGTGAAAGTAACACAATGTTTACAGTGACACTATCAGTATGTGGTGTTTCTACAATGACCATTATTAAATTAACAATTAATTATTGGGCAAGTGAATAAATACCCTCTCCGTAACGACTGTGTTGAAACTAACCGTACCAGTAAGTATATAACCTTGCTACAACGACCATCACAGATTAATTAGTGATTGCGTCAGCGAACAGACAACGTCACTGTATCAATTCTAACCATCACAAAAACCGCAACGGTGAAATCACCCTGCTGTACACTCACTGTAGAATTAACACAATGTACACACGCTGCAAAAGCATGAACACCTCACAACAACAACCACTGTGAAATGACCAACTACTGTGACCGCTTCTGTGAAACAACAACCTCGTAATACCAGCAGTGAGTCGACCTCAATGTAGCGACAACTGGGAAATAAACCATCGGCGAAACGGTTTTGGCGTAGGCAAATGACCTCACTGTAATGAACCTACCTTCCCAGTCTGTGAGCACCTTGGGTTTCTCCCAGGTTGACTCCATGGTGCGGGAGTTGTAGTAGTACATGCGGCCGTCCGTGTTCTTGTGTTCAGACCACTCAGTCACCTCCGTCGGCTTTGGTGGCTACAACATAATCATAGCTATAGTTTATTTCACTCTCTCTGCAATCATAGAGACTGAAATGGGTACACAAAACATGCAAAGTATATTTGTTAAAATAAATTCAAATAATATATATAATTTAAGACATCAGCGTAAATATAAATTATAATGTGGAAAATATACGATATGTATCTATAAAACTAATTACAATAATTTAAGACATTAAAATATATTTTATGTGATTGTTTGACTAATCTTATTAAACAATAATAAATAGTTTAAAAACATTTAAAATAAATAGATCTAAAAAATAAATTAAGGCTTTACAATATTTTACACGTTCTTATCAGCAGGCACGAAAGTTTGTTAAGAGTCACCGAGTTCTTTTGATTGAACAGACACCAGTTAATGAAACAGTTCTTGGTCCTGCTGGTTTTCACGCTAGGTAAAGAGTATTTGAGTACGGCATCGTGTCTGATGTTTTGTAGGCCTTGGTTTTGGTAGTAGTTTATGCAGTTTGTGCTGCGGCTGTTCGATTTGTGTAAAAAAACTTTCACATAACTGCGCAAACAAGGCATGAGATGGAGATGGCCGTGCTGGTCACACCTGGTCAGTGAAACTTTGTTTACTGATGGTTCTAATAACTAGCCTTGATTAACCAGACTCGGTGAGGTGGCAGCACGGGGCGGCCCCTCAACTCCACCTGGAATATTAATGGCCTGCTGATGTAACTGACAGGGCGGCCTAACCCCAGATTAGGGTAGAGACGCCGATTGGTTTTCAGGCCGAATTTGAAATAACACCTTAAATAAGCATACCTTTTTTTCAGATAATGCTGTATTACAGAAACTATTCAAAATTAAACTTATGTCAACATAACAATAAATAGAAATATCCGTGAGATGACAGCATCGTTTATCCCCACACGGACAACATTCAAACGCCGGTAAAACCACCAGACAGTCTTCTCAGCGAAGTTACGCAGCCGAGGGACTAAGCGAGACTATCTGATAACATGATAACACTGGAGACAGGCACACTTACCGGCTGGGCACTGACAGCAGGCGGGGGCATGTTGGGTGGAGGCATCATGGCAGGGTTCATACCAGGGGGTGGCATCATCACTGAAAACAGTCGGTGACACAGGTGTTTAACATGACGCTACACATTTATTTATTTTGAACAACAAAGACTTAATTATGTGCATCATAAAGTAATGTATATTATGTCGTCTGCATCATTATGCACTGGACGAATATAATTATTGCTACAAAATCCACAATATCGATTCTCTGACGCAGTGCATCATGCTGAAAACTACGTAAAAGTCTATGTAATACTGTAGTTGCAAATAAATGCATGCACAGGCCAAAAGAAAGCGCATGTATGCGCGATCAATCGCTTGAACTCAGCATTCTCTCTCTGCTGTCCATTGGGTCTGATGATGACATCAGTGTAGGGTTTCGTCCATGTGCTTTGCTCGTCGGTGAGAGAGTAGTCCAATCTGAGCTGAAAATCCCCTTCCGCACAGAAGATGATAGTGGCAGAAGCATCAGGAAAGCCATGGCAGAGAGTGTGATAATGTTGGTATTTTTGTGATATATGTTCTTCAATATGGCTCTTTCCTTTGTGAATGGCCTGCCTCCACTGTTGTTGATCTTGTGCAAGAGTCTCCCAGGCGATGTGTGTAGCCTTTAGTTAGCATTAACGCATAAGTGGATCCAGAGGGGGCCTACAACCTGAATGTTTTGTACTGTCGGCTGTATTCCTTTTACATATCGATTCTAGTATTATAAACATATATAAAAAAGATGAACAGACTAGTTCAGTTTGTAAGCCCATACCAGACAGATAAAGACACTACTCAACGTAGCCTCATGTACCTGGTGGAATAATTCCGGGGATGGGGATGTTCGGCGGGAATCCACCAGGTGGCAGTCCGAACGGTGGCGGCATCATGGTGTTGGGGGTGCCAGGGGGGATGCTGGAGGTGGGCTGGGGGGTGGAGTTGGTTGAGGCCTCGTCAGTCACTGCCGCTGGTCGATGGGCATCTACCACAAGACATCCAGTGAACGTTAAACGGACACTTTAAAAGTACTAACTTTAATGTGCCTGCCAAATATAATAAAAACATTATTTATTCACGATAACCTTATAGAAATGAACATTTTATCTCCCTAAGGGTCGTGATTGCTAACGCAAGTGTATTGTAAAACATAATATACAATTTGATCGACTGCCTTATACATTGCGTAATGCGTTAAAATATAGTGAATACATTTTTTTATAACAATAAAATAATTTAACAAATAAAATTCTGTGTTCACAGCTAGAACAGAAGAAATGGTTGTGACAGAACCCTGAGGTGTACATAATTAATTAATAACAAAGATCATATGGTGACAACTTTAGACTAAATAAAATTAACTGTTTTATCTCTAATCTGAAATACTCTGTACAAATATTGTCCTACTGGTCAAATTACTTTGTCTTGTCAAGTTCAAGGCCCCTATTGATCACATTTTCTGTACATTCTACTCAAAGTTTACATACCTATAGGTGTGGTATTGGGGGTGGTGTTACCAGCGACTGCCTGCGAGTTCACGCCGACCGTCGGCTCCGCAGCAGCAGTGACACCTAGTGGCTGATTGGGCAGGTCCTGTCTGACTTGTGTTGCGGCCATCGCTTCCACGTCCGTCTGTGACATGACCTTGACATTCTCCGGTTTTGTCCACGCCGACTCTCGTGTGCGGGCGTTGTAGTAGTACAGCTGAATGACACAGTGTGACACGATTCATTCAACATGTAGATTTTCCGCTTTCAAAAAATCACAAATAAAAACTCCAGGATACTTATGCTCCTGAAAACTCAACATTTCAGAGAAACTATCAGCAGGAATATATTTAAAACGTGTTAAATCTACTAATAAAGTCGTCTGCGAATAGCCAATATCCCCCAAGAACGTATTGGACGTTCTTGGGGAGATGACATTTTTACCCCAAATTACCGAAGTTCCTATATCCCAGCTGATTCAGTAGCTGTTAAAAACATATTCCGCATGTTCAAATACATAAAACGTATACTGTTTCACACGAATTTACTATAAAAATGAGTCAATTACCTCTCGTTAATAAAACTACCAATATTCCATAAACTGTGTCATACCTTCCCCTCGGGCGTCTTTGTTTCCACCCACAAATCAGCGCTGCTATCACCAGCTGCATTCTGGGTAGGCAATGCAGCCGTGCCAGTACTGTCCGCTGCAGATGTGGCCCCTGTCGATGTAGGGGGCTGATAGCCAGGGGGAGGAACAGAGAAGTTCGGGGGTGGCATCCCAGGGGGCATCATCATAGGGGGCTGGTAAAAGAAAACAAGTCATCAGTTTAATTACAGAGACACACCCAGTATCACATGATATACTCAGTATCAAATGACATACACCCAAAATTCCATGACATACTACCAACATTCTGTGACACTTTTAGTTCTTAACAAACATCAGTTTTATTTAGACGTCTCTAACTTTGACGATTAAGCACAAAAGTGACTATATCTTGTTCGAGTTATAATAAATTTGAATAAGTTATAACTTGACCACACAGAAACACAATTCTAGCAACACTTAAGCCACATAACTCATTTATTATCATATATAAATATGAGATCTCTGTAACATTTACGAAACTTAGATCTTGCAATCTAAAAATAGTCACCTGTGGCATTCCCGGCGGGGGGCCCTGGGGTGGCATCCCAGGGGGTGGGGGCATGCCGGGAGGGATTGGCATGTTTGGTGGAGGCATCCCTGGCGGCCCATTTCCATGTGGTGGTCCAAAGTTCATATCGAAGGGTGGTCGCCCAAATGGCATGGGGGGTCTTGGAGGCCCTCTCATTCCTGGGGGTGGGGGCCCCCTCATGCCAGGAGGGGGTGGGCCTCGCATTCCCGGGGGTGGGGGTCCTCGCATGCCATGTGGTGGTCCCGGCCCACCACGAAACCTTGGGGGAGGGGGACCTCTCTGGAATGGCGGAGGACCAGGGGGCCTGTAACCAACAAATTATAGAAAATATACATAAATTACATATAGAAAGCTCATAAACAATTGGAAGAAAAACCATCCTCAACCTAAACTAAGGCAACCTATTTTCATAAAAAATTAAATGCTATTTAAAAAACATTTTAGTACAACACAACCAATTTCGTTGATGACTTCTTTTGCCAAAACCTGACGGAGGCAACTGCACTGATCTCGTTTTCTGTCTGATTTTGACACCGTTTTAAATTGACCAATTAGATAAATCATTACATTTTTGTAAGGAAGTAGTGTAGCCTCTATTTCTTTACAATCACACTTCCTTTTTTACATTAACGACATTCTAGACAATATTACTTCTACAGTTAGACTCTTTGCTGATGACACCATAATGTATATAGCTCTTAAGCCATGTCATCCCTGTTACAAGAAATAAAACTATCACTAAGACCCAGTACATTCTCCACGGACAACCACTTCAAACTGTTTCACAAGCTAAATATCTTGGCCTAACCATAACATCTGACCTTCGGTGGAATGCCCACATAAATAGCATCTCTTCAAAAGCAAATAGATCATTAGGCTTCCTCCGCAGAAATCTAAAAGTCTCATCAATCCAAATAAAAACTCTTGCTTATTTCACCTGTTAGACCTATCCTGGAAAATAGCTGTACTGTCTGGGACCCTTACACCGCTACACAAATAAATAAACTTGAAATGATACAACGCCGAGCAGCTCGATATGTTTTACATCGCCACCATAATACGTCAAGTGTCACCAATATGCTCCAGTCATTAGGCTGGAGATCCCTAGCAGACCGTAGAAAAGATGCAAAACTATGCATGTTATATAAAATATCAAATGACCTAATGGGCATACCTGCAAATAAATATCTAATTCCTTCAAACACAATCACTAGAAAGCAACATTCCTTGTCTTACGTTATCTCTCACTCCAGATGTAACTACCACTTGTATTCTTTTTTCCCAAATACCATTCGACTTTGGAACTCCCTCCCTCAACATATTGTAAATAAAAACAGCCTTGATTCTTTTAAGAGCAATATCCAGACTTTCCATTATTCCACCTTTTAGATATAACTAGTTTTTTTTGGCACGCATTACTTTTACATGCACAAATTACGGTTCTGATACACTGCAATGCACCCAAAACGAAAAAAATATATATACATATATATATTTCTGATTTTTCCTGTTCGCCCGCCTGTATCTTCAGCATGTTGAAGCTAGGCGGTACTCGGAAGAAGAAGAAGAGATGTCTGTTACTTTTGACAGCGAAAGTAAACAAAGTTATACCCAAAAAAAACTAATGTCTAAACGACGAAATAACACATTTCAGATTGAAGCTAATGGTGACGCACCACTAGTTTTGCAATCTTGAAAATATTGTTGATCAAACATGATAGTTCATGTCTGCCTGATCATGATGTGAGTTAATTAGAATTGTTTAAATTTTTGTAAACATATATTAATACCTCATCATAATTATCAATCTTAAAAACAATTCTGACATTGATAATAACCACAAGATTAAAGTCAGATTTCAAGGCATGCATTTCGATGCCAAGCAATTGTGAGAGCCGCTGACAACGCATGGTCCCTGGATAATCGATACAAAACCACGGTCAGGTGTCAGCCTGATCCCCGGCATGACGCCGGCCAGAGGTTTTGGTTTTATGGTAGATGGCTTATAGCAATATACCTCGGACCCCTGGGAAAACCTCTACCCCTTCCTGGATTGAAGGGGTATCTGTTTACTCTGAATTCATCGAATGGCGGCGGCTCGTTCCTGTCACTAGTTGGAATTGATTCTTCTTTATTCGGCCCATTCTGTGAATCCACCTCCATTTTAATGCCACGCAGCCTCGTTTTCGACAGGCAGTGGACAAACTCGCCGACGTAATTTATTCTATAAAAGCTTGTAATCTCGATTTAAAAATGACAGACAATATTATATTTTGATTCGTTGTTAATTTTAACTCCAATTGTGGTATGATACATAAAGAAATATGTTTTAATACGAAACCATAATTTTTCAACTGGAGCTACCATCCTCTACGTCATGCTCACGAGGGTAAATGTACACAACCGGGTGTTTACTCACACCAGTCAATGTTCATTTATAATATATCCTCTTCCCGGGGCAGAGAAAAACCCTATTAATGAGTCAAGTAGGGGAGCTAGTCCCAGTTATAGAGGACAGCGATGTTCCTGTCCCAGAGGTGACGTTTGCTCCATACAATTCGTCAGCAGAGGCTGTTTCTGACTCATCGATTCCAGGTTTGGCTTCTCCTTGCAGTTCCCCTTCGCGGGGTAACAGGGAAAACAGCCCGCTGCTGGGACGATCCATTTCGGAATCGGGACACCCATACAATGACTTCCCGGACGATCCGGAATTTGCGCAGATTGTGCACCAGTCGGAGACGTCGATCGAACACGGGATCTTCCCGGAACGGATATCTCAGGGATCAAGCGGAAGCTACTTCGCTAAAGACCTCGAAGGGGTAAGCCGCCTAACCGTCAGTAATCAATGTTATTGTCTGGCCGTCTTCTTACACCTATGGCTATGCGCGAATGCACTCCACATTAACAATGGATTGGCTTTGACAGTAATTGACACGTATGTGTCATATTCTGTGCCACTACCCAACCAATTATCCAGTACCAGTAATTAGCAGCAATTAAAGTTGAACAGGACAGGGAGCTAATTGGCAGTAAGAGTAAAACATGCAATTGGTGCTCAAACAGGTGAAAGGTAGGATTAGGTATCTGGTGGATTGCCCCCCAAACGTCATTTATAACAGTATCGTTTTTATGTAATAAATAAATGATTGTATCTAACTAAACTATACTACAAAATTTCTGTTGCCTACAAATTCGCCCTCAGTTGTACGTGGTGCAGAACTGTCCACTATATGATATAATTATGTTAAGAAGTATCCTCTGTTTCACTTTTGCTACAAGCCTCCAAGAAGTGATTGTACATGTGTCATGTGATGTCAGAGACTCGTTCTAATAAACATGTAGGTCTGTTTATTGGGGGACCTTGTCAAAACGAAATCCTGTACCATGAAGTCCCTGCAATAGTAGCACAGAGACACTTTGAGAATGATACCAGTAATTAAATTATTAATGCAACTTTTCCTGTCAACTTTTTCATCTACATGCAATGCGATCACGATTTTTCAAGTGTTGTGTATACACATGGTCGTTGTTAGTGTCGGGTATATAGCCATCGTCTATAGTAGTCTAGTAAAATATATAGATATCACTTGCCTCCAAAACACAGGGGACATGCTTATTTCAACTTGAAGGTTAAGAAACAAACTTGTGCATGTGTGAACATAGACCTAGGATATGTGAATATTAGGTAAACAAAAATTATATAGGTATTTATTTACAGGATTCCATTTCATAATATCAATTGTAGGGACTTTTTCGTTGCATGAGTGTGCATTATTTTTCCAGTTATCAAAATAATGTTCAGTGTAAACTGATGTGTGTGTGTGTGTGTGCGTGCGTGCGTGCGTACGTGCGTGCGTGCGTGCGTGCGTGCATGCATGCGTGCATGCGTGTGTGTGTACATGTTGTTCTCCTACTGTTATGTGCCATGTGAGGCTCTTCTACCACTTCAGAGTTCTAGAACATTTACTTTCAGGTTTATTGTGCACAGGAGAAGCTGGTGTTTTATAGGTTTCCTCTTTGAAGGGTTTTTAATTTAACACTGGTAGAGTAATTAAATAAAAAATTACAATAATAAAGTGTTAAAGTTCTAATTTGAGTAGGTAGAGATTTACACATCTATAGAAATCACCAGTAAATCATATGTATATATATATATAGTTTATCGACACAATAATTATATCCCCCCATGTTGGAGTTTAAAATTACTTCCTCTGCGGGTGACTGGTGTAGACACCAGGTGGAAAAGTGTAAACAGTTTTTTTTTAAGTAAAGTCAATTTCTTAATAAGTTATAATAAAGCAGTAGCCAGTCCTCAGGACTGTACATGCTTTACACTTTACTCCCTGGCAGACTTGTTCAAAGGAACACTGTGGAAGGCATTCAGCTTCATGCTGCAGCTGATGCGCAAGCAATATTCAGGCACAACTACCTGCTACTTATTCTTACAATTGAGTGAAGAACTTGTCCAAGGTATAACACAGCAAGAGAATAGAAACTGGGTTCTCTTGGTTGAGAGCTTGATAGTCTGATGTTGTAACACTGTGGCACGGTGTACCATGTTTGAACAGTGTACCTAGCAAAGGTAAGCTCTTAGGGTCGTGTATAGCGCAGTATCTAATTCTTAGGATTGCTCAAAGCACTTTTTACACTTTATTTCTCTGGGAAGCATTCAGCCACGCGGCGATTTTGCAAAGACTGCTCGTACATAAATATTCATCACTGTCTGTAGCCAGGTGCTCATTCATACAGCTAAGTGAACATAACAAAACTTGCCCTAGGTTTTACACGACAGCACAGTATTCGAACCCGGGTCCTCTTAGTCGAGAGTCCGATGCGCTACCCCTGGGCCACTGCACAATTACTGTAGGGTTGCGTCTTCATATGCACAGGAAACATCTACAGGCTTAAAAGTAACACTGGTGCCACCTTGTGGCCCGGTCCAACAACACCATTGATCACCTTTTTTGTCTTTTTATAATTTATTTATCTGTTTTACTGTTTTTAGTCATGGATGATTTAAAAGTATTGTCAGTTAGTGATGTAACATACCGTATGAAAAGACACTTTAGCAAAATTCAAGACTCCTCAAGGCACATTTATTTAAATTAGCTACTTCCAATGAGGAACTGTTATGTGATCAAGTATATTAATTGTTATGAATCATTAATATTATTAGTATTATTTTTATAACTAATTTATTATTTTTATTAGTAATTTTGGTATTATTATTTTATTGTAATAATTATAATGTTTAATTTTTTAAAGTTAAACTTATCTATTTATATTTATGCAGTTGACTTATATAATAATCTATCCTGAAACAGAATCTGATGCAAAATTTCAGGTGAATTTTCAAAAGGTGTTTAATTCACACGATATGTAAATATACCTTCAGCTATGGAGCAATATTTCCATCAGACTAATCAATAATCTAAACAGTTGGTACAGTTTGGCAAAACATATTTAGTACTTGTCGAAAAGTGTTTAAAAATATATTTTAACATACACTTTCAGTCCCAGGTAAGGAGAATATTCAATTTGCTGGAGCAAAATCAGTCTTACACGCTCTTACGAATGTCCACTGGCTAGAAACATAGCGAGGTGGCATAAATACGTTTCCCAATAACATCTGGTGTGCATAATTGATTACTTGAGAAAACCATTCAGTTTCTGTACTTGATGAGCACTGATATGACCCTTGTCTTCTCCATAATCCAATGGACTCGTATGTTTCCAATTTGTAACTTCCAGTCTCCCAGAAATGAAGATAATAATCTCCCAGATTGTAGTCTCAGGAGGATTCAGTTGGAAATGTTCAAAAATTTTCAACAAATTGTCCTGTGTATTTACATTAAAAATTGACCATGTATGAAATGCAGAAATAAGCCCACTCAGAAGTAAGCTTCCCCTGAAAAAAAACCCAGAAACAAGCACTTTCAGAATGGAGCCCTCTTGAAAAAAAACATGTTTTATTCCCATCAAATGGACGTCAGTCAACACAATGAATAGACAATAAAATAGCTGACACTGATGAGTCACTGGATGACACTGACTAACACAAGTTCGAGTCTCCAACTAACACAAACCCTTTTTTAAAGTGTTCTATTTAAGTAATTATTCAAACAATTAAGTTTAAGCATTCCACAGGATATTTACACAAGTCCTCTCAGTAACCTATGTAATAAATACATCTAACATGTGGTCTAAGGTTGTGTTGCATTGTTGAGCACCAATGAAAACAGTTTATTTATTGCATATTTTTGTCATAGTTGATGTGTAAACTGAAACTAGATCAGTGCAGTGACATTGCATCAGTGAAAGTGAAAATGAAACGAAGATATCGACCTTAACACCAGTAAACTCATTCTTATTCACTAAAGCTGCTGCAGGCTGCACAAGGTTGTGTATTGTTTACTATAAAGTTACCTATTATGTTAACAGCAATTTGGTTTGAAGTGGTTGCCATTTGAAAACATACTCATGATTCATAATGGATGTTGGCACTTACGGCCTTGACTCTAAGAAACCACTGTTACAACTGGTAGTTTTAACCTTTTATGTAGAACAGACGTGTTCATATCCTGCAGTTCACAAACACTGTTAAGAGCTCTTAAGTTTGATTTACACATTATGATCAATATTGATCCTTAACAGAGATCTTGAATACCTGAAAACTGTCAACCACAAGATTCACCAGCGGGACATTGTCACTGATGTGTCACAGAAATAGTATCCTTGGTAATTTGGCAATGGATATTCGTGTTTGGAAAAATGCGTATTTTGTTTAGTGATGAATTTTCCTTAAGAGCTCCTTATCTTAGTGAAATGGTCGGACCCCACCGATACCTGCCAATCCTCCAGCATTTTAGGAAGTCTTCCAGATTTATTTTAAGGGCAACTTGCATGAAATAAAGGAACTCTCCTGGATTGTCTGAAGATGTTTTCTTTGAGCGTCATGATTGCAGTTGACAGATTTTGGTTTGTCATCAGAGGGTACCTTTTTAAATTTCTTACAAATTCTCCTGCATTTTGAATCTGAAGATTTGGTAAGTGTACGAATCGAACTTACTGTACACATATTTTTAAAGGTGACTGAATGAGTGAGGGGTGGGCAATAAAAATTTAAATTATTGAGGGGCTGTAGGAATATTATTATTATTATGTGTAGTGTTACATCCATTCAGTAGAGGGCAGCACCAAACTTACACAAACTTGCACACCTCTCTATTTGCTCATGTATGGATATTGGCCTGATATACTGTGATTACTACAAACACTCTGGATTATATTATCAATTGCATGACACACTGAATGGTGTATATCTGTTACAAAATTTTGCAACTAGTTATCAGATTTATGACACCTATACTCACTAGGTGGCAGCACACATATTCTCTGGGCTGGTTTCCTTCTGCAGTATTCATTTTCTAACAAATCAGGGCAACATCCTAGCATGCAATTTAGGAATTAATGGGCATGATTCAACTAAACAGATGCTGTATCCCAATCATGTAAAAACGACAATACTGATGGGGAGGTATGTTGTACATACAGAAAATACATCTCCAATTTAGAATATTTAACAATGTAATTTACTTCATGTCACCAGCTTCATGGACATGTTTTAACCCTTTAACCCTCTGGAGTCTATACCCAACTAGCTTCCTGTAACCTCTCTGAATTTATGAGCTGGACTTCTTAATGCTGTGTCTATCTGCTGTTTAAATACTTACATTGCGCCTAAAGAAATTTGTCACTGAATGATTATGATGTCAGGAATTGGAAAGGCAGAGAGCACTTCGTTAAAATGTCAGTACCGGGGGCTAAATGGTTAACAGCTCCATGCACTGTCTTCTTTCACGGCCTGATATAATTCATATAAACAGATGCCAGGGTAGGTGTGATCTAGCATAGCAGAATATCCAGACATTATGATTACTCAAAGCCATAGTATCGCACTGCTCAATTTAAATGAGGAGTATTCAGCCATGTTGCAATTATAGCGCTAAAACTGAAGTTTATGTTTGTAAGATTAATAAAAAATCAGCGATTGTAAATTCAGTTTAAGGTGAAAGGGCAAGAAAACTATGGAGGGTGGACACTGGGCAGTACCAGGTAACACCAGCTCTAGGTTTTAAGAGCTGGTGATATGAAACTATAGTTCCAGCCAATGGAGACAGGTCAGGCTGACATTATGATTATTGTCAACCAGAATGAAGTATTTTGGGAGCACATTCATGACACATTTGACATTTCTGTATGCATCATGACAAATGCCACCTAGAAGACTGCAGTGCAAATTTTATTATTTCTATTGCCATTTGATATTATTAATCTAATGTGACGCGATGAATCATGACAATAATGCGATTACCAAATGCTAGTTGTTGCCACAAGACAGTGGCCACTTCAAGTAACCAGTGTCAAGTTACAACAGTACAGATAATTAATCAGACTGTCTGAAACATGGTGCATTGCAGTCATGGTTGAGTGATTTTGTCACGGGTCAGTGCTCGTGAAGTAGGCTTGCAGTACACACCTCTGTGAGCCTGCCAGGTAGCCTGTGTCTCACTGGGCAGGTGTAGTTAGGTGTGCTTTACATGCAGGATGATTGTGAGCACTGGTTTGTGTATTCAGTGGTATGTTTGAAGGGTCCAGGCTTTCTCAAGGTGTCCGCAGCGACACATGTAGGTTGCTATTGTCAGTGTGCAATGTGTTTGTCACACGAGCCGACACACGTAGTGACGTAGTGACGTAGACATGGCAGGACACATATAGACATGTGCTGTCAACATATTGTGCTGTTCGGGCATACTTATCAGGCTGGCCACGACTCACCCACAACTGTTGATTGGCGATAACTGATTTCCCGGCACCGGCGGAAGACACGGCCAGTGGCCATGTTATTGATGACTTCATTGGCCACTCTTGACCGGGCCTGAGGTAAATGCCATCATGACCGCATATATCTTATTGATCAGTACGCCATTGCACGATCCATAGTATCCTCTCTAAGCCGATTGCAGATAGACCTCCCTACTGCGTCGATCAGAAACACGATGTGCATTCTGCCTGATTGTCTTGGCTAATCCGAACGCATGCTGCGCTTAGCTGTCACATTGATTGTCAAGGAGACCACTGGTGGGATTTTGTTTGGGTGTGATCTTGTTTGCCTGACGAGGAACTACAGTCAGCTGGCCTGAGACGTTCCATGAAGCGTGACGGCTTTCAAACGAGCTGCAAACTTGGAATGATTCCAGCTGAGGACAGTGTGTACCGTAAGGAGTTACACGTGAAGTGAGTCGCTGGGATGATGTCAGTGACAACAGTGGGACTATTCTAACGGTGGTTTCTTGTGACTGGTATGAGATGTCATGGTCTCTGTTAACGGGAAATGTCTGAAAAGTGTGTGGATGAGTGACACTTGCAAGGTGCCAGAGACCAGGTGAATTAAAAGAGGCAAACTTGGAAAGGAACAAATCTGGAAGTAGAGACAGTGGACATTAGCTGACCAGCTGTATGGCAACGGTCCTGGAGCCAGTGGAGTGAAGACCTGGAGAGTTGGGAGTGACCGTAAGAGACCTTGCGAGAGGTCAAGGGTCAGGTCAGTGTGCAGGTCATAAAGCTCCAGGATTGGTGCAGCCGATGTGAATAGCCTTGTGAATGTGAACAGACGATATGCATGAACCGGTGACAGTTTACTCATGTTATCCGATGTGTTCCATGTCCGACTATCTTAATCAACCGTAATCGGTTACGTGGATCAAAACCAGGGCATCACACGCTCCGTGGCACGGAAACATGGATCCGGGCGAAGGAACTGGAACGGGTGCAAATGTGCCGGAGTCACGCATCGGCTACGAGGAACTGGAAAATTCGACGTCTGTGGATGACGTGAATGCTGTGCTGCCCTCTGGGGATGATGGTGTGTACCAGGAGCTGGATGAGGAGTTCCGAGCCGTGCTCCAGGACGTCGTGTTGGCGATAGACGACGGGATCTACCCGGAGCTGAGCCAGATCGGCTCCAGTGGATGCTATTTTGTCAAGGACAGGGACCAGGTGGGTGATGGCGACAGGTGGGTGATGGCGACAGGTGGGTGATGGCGACAGGTGGGTGATGGCGACAGGTGGGTGATGGCGACAGGTGGGTGATGGCGACAGGTGGGTGATGGCGACAGGTGGGTGATGGTTACTGACAGATCTGGGTGATATGTAAAATAGTTGAGCTTTCTTTATGTGAACTTTCTTTATTTTTTACATCATGAATGTCTACATATATATTAATAATTATTGTATATGTGTATATATATATATATATATATATATATATATATATATATATATATATATATATAAATAATTATATATATATATATATATATATATATATATATATATATATATATATATATATATATATATATATATATATAAAACAGCGGCCTTGTAAAGATGCCCATGCTACAAACAGTGGCCTTGTCCTCAAGTTTTGGAAACGTGAAGCCAGTAATGATATCTTTATTGAGAGATGGTGAAATCTGATATTTATTTTGACACCCAGTCTGCTGTTAATCTGAAACCCAATATATACTGGATACCAGTACTTCTGCTAATATGTGGACGGAGTTCTGTTTCGGCTGATGTATGCCACTGTAAACCTGCACTCAGTCGTAGTCAAGACATTCCATTTTCCATAAATATCTGATCAGATGAATAGTTTCACAATGTGTGGAACTCTGTGGGGCAGTGGATGGAACAGCACTCTCACACACGACTCACCTGGGTTTGAGTCTTGTGTAGCCGTTTAGAACCTTGGGGACGTTTCGTTCACGCAATATTGCCCGAGTTCACACAGCTGTATGAATGAGTAGCTGACTATAGACATTGGTGGATATATGTGTCTCAATATTCATAGGAATTAATTGCACTATGGCTGAATGCTTTCCAGAGATGTCGAGCAGGAACGAGCAGGCCTGCCAGAGATGGAAATTATAAAGTACTTTGATCAGACCTAAGCATTGGGTATTTAAAAATATGTGTTACATATATAATGGTTGGATGCTGTATTAAAATATGTATTATGTATTTAATAAGTATATGAACCTTCAGACTACCTTAGCCTAGACAGCAACTTAATTGGGTTTATCCAGCTAATACTCATTACGTAATTTGCTCATATGGCAGCAATTAGACACACCAAACAGCAATAACAATTCAGCATCTTAGATATCTACAATGAACTGATGTAAGATCACATTGGATTTTTCCGTAGGTGGCAATTATAAAATTTCCTTTATTTCTTATGAAATTTGGAGAGATATGTTATCCAAAAAATCACTGCATGTTTATGCTCCACTGATAGACGTGCCCTGGAAAAATCGTTAAATTTTATTACCTCAGTTTCCCACAAACCACTTTGAGACACCCCTTCATGACACCAGTATCAATACACAGAAAAACACTGACTGTCATCTGGCATAATGTGACACACTTGACAGCTATGATGTCATGCTGTACATAAAACATAATTTCTACTCATTTTCTAACTATGCACAGCCCCTGACAGAAATTCATACAACTTGCATGCTGCATTGTCGTATTTGTATAGGGTATCCTTAGTCTATCATCGGGTAATGGCTGAAGGACACCGTATTGTGGTCTTATAATCAACTGTGGACGATTACCAATTTATACTTTATAGCATTTCACTCAGAATAAAGGTATTTTCTAACCATTAATTTTGTTTGCACAAATTGTATCACAAATGTGTAACAGATGTACAGGCCTCAGGTAGCTTACTCCAAACAGCCAAAACTTGGGCTAACGCAAAGAGTTGTCTTCTCTAGAATGAGTTAATCCACTACAGGTTACACATTTACCCCATGTGTGGGATATTTTACTTCCCCTGGCATAGACACCAGATAGAAGGGACCACCAGCTTTTAGTGTCTCTTCCGAAAGACACAGGCAAATGTGGGGTGAACGAAATTGCCTAAGTTTCGACAAATATGGGTTAAAATGACATTTTACAGTATGTAGGCCCTATAGCAGAATTAACATCACAAACACACTGGTCTTAACACTGGTGCTGTGTGAAGGTGTGCGGCCATGTGTGTCCAATATTGTACAGTCAGCTCTTGCAATTGTCTTCAAAGGCCACGACGGAGGCATATGGCTGGTTAGGTCTACTTAGACGTAATTGTTGATGAGCAAGTTTCAGTGTGGTTCACATATTAATGGTGTTGTATTTTGATTAATGTGTCTGTTTATATTTCTGCAAACTTTATACAAGTTGAGTGACCATGAACAAGTATTGGTGTTGAGTCGAAAGATGGATAAATCCAGTTTATCAGAAGGAGCGACCAAACAACATGCATAAGTAGACTTACTAGACTAATGTAACATGAACAAGCAAGGCGTGGCTGGACCCTGCAGACATGCCCAGAACATAACTCAGGGGTACACAAATTTCCAACATTTCTGGTAGTCAGCATGACCACCTTGTTGGGAAATCTGGTAGTCCTTAGATATATCTGGTAGTCAGGAAATGGCCCAGATCTGACCATAATAACATGCAAACACAACATTTGAAAGATATTCCCAAATGTTATGGTAGTTAATCGGACTACTGCTGTCATCATCTTTGGTAGTCCGACTGAATTTCTGGTAGTCCTCGGACTACTGGACTACCACTATTTTGACCCTTGACTGATACAAGGACGGAAACTATACCACTCGTCAAAGTTCATTAACACATTAACAAAAACATCCTCTGGGGTAATATGGGAGCTGGGAAAAGGGAGCAAGCTAAAGGAAGCAGCTGCTTAGTCAGAAGTAACTTGTGGCCATCTTGAATTAATAAAACAGTACCTTTTAGTATGGTAACGGTTTGTATGTGCCGAGTGCTATATTTACACACACTTTGGGCGTGATCAAGCAATTTTGTTGGGCCAATGTAACACATA
Organism: Oasisia sp. SBJ-2009; assembly: GCA_964017155.1. Classification (NCBI taxonomy): domain Eukaryota; kingdom Metazoa; phylum Annelida; class Polychaeta; order Sabellida; family Siboglinidae; genus Oasisia; species Oasisia sp. SBJ-2009. The sequence continues at coordinate 50,737,193 of OZ024864.1, read as the reverse complement.
TTTCGTCAATGATGCAAGAGCGCGACCTGCATTTGACCCTTGACCCCTCCACTTAGAACAATTAACTAATCTGGTGACCATGGCAGCTAGCACCCTCTTAATTATCACTTGTAATTACCCTTCTGCCTTCTAGGTCAGGCATTTGTCAGTATTGAACTTCCAGTTGAAGATGGGTAGACTGCATAGAAGGTGTGGACAGAAAACATAAATGATGGAGTAGCCACTAAATTAGTAAGTAAAAGCTATATTTCCTCATGTTAACCTTGTCACATGGTAAGTTGTAATTTACAGTGAACTGTCATCACCCAACACTCACATGCACACATTATATACATCCATACAATAAAGCTTTAGATAAGTAAAACAATTATAAACCTTATGATAATATTAATCAAATTATGATAGTAGTAAGTTAATAACAAAATAAGAAATGTGTAATTAAATCGTAATTACTAAAAAATATTAATTATATATATATATATATATATATATATATATATATATATATATATATATTATTAACATATGATATTTAAAATAACCATAGCAAATGACATTAATAAGCCATTATTTAAAAGTATACGGTGATACTAATAAAATCATAATAGTAATAAAAAACAAATTGTAATTAAATCGTAATTACTAATAAAATAAATACACACATATATATATATATAAATATATATATATACAGGATATAGTTGACTAAGCTTCCAAATCTGAACTCCAAAACCCAACTACTGTCTTGGTGAAGGGTTGAGTGAGTGAAGGGTGGAGTGATTGAAGGGTGGTGTGAGTGAAGGGTGGAGTGAGTGAAGGGTGAAGTGAGTGAAGGGTAGAGTGAGTGAAGGGTGGTGTGAGTGAAGGGTGGAGTGAAGGGTGGAGTGAGTGAAGGGTGGTGTGAGTGAAGGGTGGAGTGAGTGAAGGGTGGAGTGAGTGAAGGGTGGAGTGAGTGAAGGGTGGTGTGAGTGAAGGGTGGTGTGAGTGAAGGGTGGAGTGAAGGGTGGAGTGAGTGAAGGGTGGAGTGAGTGAAGGGTTGAGTGAGTGAAGGGTGGAGTGAATGAAGGGTGGAGTGAGTGAAGGGTGGTGTGAGTGAAGGGTGGAGTGAAGGGTGGAGTGAGTGAAGGGTGGTGTGAGTGAAGGGTGGAGTGAGTGAAGGCTGGTGTGAGTGAAGGGTGGAGTGAGTGAAGGGTGGAGTGAGTGAAGGGTGGAGTGAGCGAAAGGTGGAGTGAGTGAAGGGTGGAGTGCGTGAAGGGTGGAATGAGTGAAGGGTGGAGTGAGTGAAGGGTGGAGTGAGTGAAGGGTGGAGTGAGTGAAGGGTGAAGTGAGTGAAGGGTGGAGAAAGAATGGAGAGGACACAGATGTTGATTTTGAGGAAATAAATCCGTAGTCAAGGCCGAGTGTCCCCCCCCCCCCCCCGTAGACCCAACAGACCTGGCGCACTTCATAAAGATTTCACGAGGAATGCACTGTGGGAAACACAGAGTGAATCCTTGCGGATCAGTGCTATTCCCCAACCCTGATCCCAGGGGCAGAATGGGCAGGGAGGATCCGATGGGAAAATGTGCTTTCTAGCAACTGGCTGTGCTTATGACGACCGCAGGTGTGAGTCAGGGAGTATACACACATTGATTATGTTTTATATCTGGCTGGTATTCTCGGAAGCATTCAACCACAGTGACGACAATTGCACAAAACTCATTGATTTCACATTCCATCTCGTCTGTGCTACAGGCAGTGGTTTTTCCGACTGGTGTTAACTGTTAAGTGCACTAATTCCACACAAGTAGCCATGTATTCCAGGCAATGCGGCTTACTAACTTAATTACTTTAATATTCAGTCTGACAATTCGGTCCAAATTCATCAACTATTTTCCCACAATGTGACGTCATACAAATGTATGTCGTAGACATTGACGTCCCTAGGCTTCCGCTGTGTGACTTGTACCCCCCCCAGGATGGGCAGTTCTCTGACAAAGTTGTCCTATTGTCCAGGGTATCCACTGGACTGTGACCACAGTTCAGTTTCTAACAAGGCACTGTGACTGACCAGTGAGTACTGTGTCTGACATAGTTCTATGCAGACACCCGTCCACCAGTCACTTGGACGAGTAACACTTGGTGCGGACGAGTAGAAATATCAATGGACAGGCGGACGGGTAATTTACGGAGCAAAACAAGGCTTGGCAAATCATAAATATCGATAGTTATGTTGAGAAAATGGGTGACACCTGTGTGTCACAGACTCACAGGTGTGTTTATAGTTTAGTCATAAAACACAACTCAACTGGCTGTGTGTGTGTGTGTGTGTGCGTGCGTGCGTGCGTGCGTGCGTGCGTGCGTGCGTGCCTGTGTGGGTGGGTGTGGGTGGGTGGGTGGGTGTGGGTGGGTGGGTGGGGGTGGGTGGGGGTGGGTGGGTGGGTGGGGGTGGGTGGGTGTGGGTGGGTGGGGGGGTGGGTGGGGTGGGGGTGGGTGGGTGGGTGGGGGTGGGTGGGTGGGGATGGGTGTGGGTGGGTAGGAGTGTGCATGGAACTAGATGCTGGCTGCTGGCAGTTGTTGTTGTTGACAATGTAGTCTGATGGCAGAAACAGCATTCAGACAATTGTGTGTGCCTATATATACCTGTGGGGTGACCCGGTCAGTCCCAGTGGCAGTGGGCCTGGTCAGTGGGGTATTACTGCAAAGTACGCTTGAATGAATGCAGTGTATCAGTGTGCGACAATTCTCTAGGTTCAGAAACTGTGGACCTGTTGTGAGTTGTGACCTATCACGGTAAACATAGCGGGGAACTGAAGCATGTGGCCAGCCATTGCCCAAACATTACAACATACCATTTAGGAGATATCTGACCATGATTCGAAAAAAATAGAACCAGAGTACGGTTTAAATAATTTATCAAATTTGACCACTGGGTGTCGCCACTATACCCCGAATATGCATTTGTTAAAAAATTTGATTAGCTCCTTTACACTCACTGTAAATTTTAGATGTATTCCGATTTACAGCTGTAGTTGATTACTAGATATTTCTACATGAAAACAAGACTATGGTGCCATAGTATATATATGGTAGGTATTACATAGACCACAAATAATTTTAAATGTTAAATTAAATTACAGTGATTGTCATATGCGGAAGGTCAGTATTTTGCAATGTAGTTTGGACCTGTATGTCCAGATTTCATGTGACACTGGGAATTTGGCAACACATTCAGTGACACACTCATCTGCCTCAGTAAACCCCCCCCCCCCTCCCCTCCAGACACACTGTGTCAGGTTTGGCAGATTTAGTTTAAAAGTAGATTAGTGTCTTTATTACTGTTTTGTTTAAGACTCAGATATCTTCAGACGAGTACAAATTGCAATGCAAGAAAATGAAGCACCAAAGAGTTAAATGCAAACCACTACATGCATGCATATATTGGTGATTTTGTATACCCTGAAATGATTTGGAACGCATTTTACTAACAGATCAGAAAGTTTAAATGTTCACCAACAGTGTACATTTGGCCTGAAAATACCAACTCACTGATGGCCACGAATGCTGGTGTGGTCTGTTGTGATGCTGCGTTCAAATGGGCTTGTTTATATCATAAACACAAGTCGCTGAACTGGAACATTGTAAATTGACACAGCCAGGTGAAATGAACATTACAGAGACGTATTCACAGTACACATGAGGTGATAGGAATGGAGCATAAACCGCCCAGGCTATGTAGGAATTGATTTTGACCAACCCAGACTGATATGTTGGTTCATCATTCGTATCTGCACAGATAATAGATCTATCCATTAGTTACTTGATCCCTGTTCCTGCCTGGCTCCACTGCACCAATCTGTCTGCCTCTTCTTGTTTGTCTTTAAATAACAAAAAATACCCCTATTTTGGTGAGTGAGATGGTTGGTTGAGCCAAGTAAGTGTTGAACACACAATGCAGTGCCATGGTGGTTCCCTTGGATCTACTTTTAAAATTAGCTTAAAATGGTACATTATAAAGTGTGTTTTAACCTATTCTCTGGCATATAATGGAGAAATAAATTACTAGTTAGCATGTAAATGTGTTTGTAGCATTAATTACAAGTAAATAGTTATGAAATACTAATAGGTGGCAATTGTGGGCGAGCTGACTTAGAAAAACAACTTATAGCAGGGGAAACACTGCTTCTCCTAGACAGCATGTCTGAGAAATATCCGCTCAACTATTCAGTGCTGCATTAGTCAAGAAACATACTCAATAGTGATAATAGTGTAGTGATAACAACAACTATGTAGTCATTGTTCTTACTCAGTGACAATCAAGTCTTCAGCTTGATGTAATGATGACTCCCACAACCCTCACTAATGACTTAATGATAACGAGTATAATTCAGGTTTGCTATATCTGTGAACTCAGTACACAGCATTGTAGATGTCATAGAAGTCTTAACAATCTATAAACATTATTGTTAATGCAGACCTGCTGATTAATTCAAGACAGTCTTTTGGGAAGTTATTTACAGCAGGGGAAATTTGTTTCAATTTATGAAGTGGTCATATTATTGCCCAATTTGTTATTAATTTTAAGCCATATTTTGCACAGTAAATCAGTAAGTTTCATCTAAATGCATGCAACATTGGGTGTGTTGTTTTCACTGATGTATACTGAAATATACAAAGAGCCGTAGATCTGTGTTGTGAATTGTTACAACAGGAAATGTCATCTTCCAATAAATCAATGGAAAGCTGTCCATCTTCCTGATATATAGGACAGACCATTGATTTCCATCGCTAATCTAATTTATACATTCTGCACAACAACCCAGCAGTAGTTGGTAGTCCTGAGTGGATCTTAGACCAAGTGTTTCCCGTTTTTATGGTTTTACCTGCTGTATGTGTTTAAGTTATGATGACGTCCCCAACAGGTGTAACATTTTATTGTGACTGAGTCTCGTGATTGTGACTTCAACAGATTTAATGAGATGTTAAATAAATAGGTCACTGTGTGGACTGGACTCATCAGTGGTGACATTTTAGACACATGGAGTGTTGTTTGTTACCATGGCAGGTAGTGAATCAGGGAGTGTCAACTATAAGGGAATGAGCGTCTTATGATAGTTTCTATGAACTAACAAAATACCCATTCTGCATTTGACATTTACAGTGAATATGGAAGTTATTATGCATGGAACACTGAATGGTTTCCTGTAGTATTCATACCTAAAATGTGTCAAAGATGACGTCATTTGTCTAGCCTTTCGTAACTTTGAAATGTGTTCACTTTGTATTACTTATCTATAACTGCTGCAATTTGTGTCAAACTTTCCAGATTGGTGAGTGGTTTATGTAAATTATGAACACTCATAGAATG
>OZ024864.1:50719346-50726846 GCA_964017155.1 Oasisia sp. SBJ-2009 | reverse complement strand
GAGTCCACACAAATACGTATACATAAACACACCATACATACATACGTACACATACACCACTCACATATACACATATACAGACACACCGACACACACACACTCACACACACTCACACACACTCACACACACACACACACACACACACACACACACACTTACGCACACTCACACACACTCACGCACACACTCACACACACACATTCACACACACACACACACATACACACACTCACACACACACACACACACACTCACACACACTCACACACACACACACACACACACACACACACACACACACACTGGTCCACCAGAGAGTAAAATATAAAGCGATTTGAGTGATCCTAAGGACTGGATACTTACCTTATCTTCGATGAATGTCTTACCTTTACCTTTGATGAATGTCTTACCTTTACCTTTGGTGAATGTCTTTCCTTTACCTTTGATGATTGTCTTACCTTTACCTTTGATGAATGTCTTACCTCTACCTTTGATGAATGTCTTACCTTTACCTTTGGTGAATGTCTTTTCTTTACCTTTGATGAATGTCTTACCTCTACCTTTGATGAATGTCTTACCTTTACCTTTGGTGAATGGCTTTCCTTTACCTTTGATGAATGTCTTACCTCTACCTTTGATGAATGTCTTACCTTTACCTTTGGTGAATGTCTTTCCTTTACCTTTGATGAATGTCTTACCTTTACCTTTGGTGAATGTCTTTCCTTTACCTTTGGTGAATGTCTTACCTTTACCTTTGATGAATGTCTTACCTTTACCTTTGATGAATGTCTTACCTTTACCTTTGGTGAATGTCTTTCCTTTACCTTTGATGAATGTCTTACCTTTACCTTTGATGAATGTCTTACCTCTACCTTTGATGAATGTCTTACCTTTACCTTTGGTGAATGTCTTTCCTTTACCTTTGATGAATGTCTTTCCTTTACCTTTGATGAATGTCTTACCTTTACCTTTGGTGAATGTCTTTCCTTTACCTTTGATGAATGTCTTACCTTTACCTTTGATGAATGTCTTACCTTTACCTTTGATGAATGTCTTACCTTTACCTTTGGTGAATGTCTTTCCTTTACCTTTGATGAATGTCTTACCTTTACCTTTGGTGAATGTTTTACCTGTGGTGAATGTCTTTCCTTTACCTTTGATAAATGTCTTTCCTTTACCTTTGATAAATGTCTTATCTCTACCTTTGATGTCTTACCTTTACCTTTGGTGAATGTCTTACCTTTACCTTTGGTGAATGTCTTTCCTTTACCTTTGATGAATGTCTTACCTTTACCTTTGATGAATGTCTTACCTTTACCTTTGATGAATGTCTTACCATTACCTTTGATGAATGTCTTACCTTTACCTTTGGTGAATGTTTTACCTGTGGTGAATGTCTTTCCTTTACCTTTGATAAATGTCTTACCTCTACCTTTGATGTCTTACCTTTACCTTTGGTGAATGTCTTACCTTTACCTTTGGTGAATGTCTTACCTTTACCTTTGGTGAATGTCTTTCCTTTACCTTTGATGAATGTCTTACCTTTACCTTTGGTGAATGTCTTACCTTTACCTTTGATGTCTTACCTTTACCTTTGATGAATGTCTTACCTTTACCTTTGGTGAATGTCTTACCTCTACCTTTGATGTCTTACCTTTACCTTTGGTGAATGTCTTACCTTTACCTTTGGTGAATGTCTTACCTCTACCTTTGATGTCTTACCTTTACCTTTGGTGAATGTCTTACCTCTACCTTTGATGTCTTACCTTTACCTTTGGTGAATGTCTTACCTCTACCTTTGATGTCTTACCTCTACCTTTGATGTCTTACCTTTACCTTTGGTGAATGTCTTACCTCTACCTTTGATGTCTTACCTCTACCTTTGATGTCTTACCTTCCCCTGCCTCCCTCAGACCCCTACCACTGGGCCTGGCTGTCGCAGGCGAAGAAGCCATTCTCTGAGGAGACGAGGGACCACCTCATTCCCCTCCTGTCTGACCACCATTTTGTGGAAGATCTCTGCGACGACATCTACGAACTGTTCAAGGTTGGCTATAAATAATTTATAAATGTTGTCGTAAAATTATCTCACAGAATAGATATCTCAGGGAGGTAAAATTAAAGATATTTCATAAGTTCAATTATGGCATTTTGATTAAATAAATACTCACTCATTGTCCAAATGTAGAAACAGATTGAATGCAGTACGCAGTGGCTCCATTGTGTCACAGTCCTGGTGTCATGTGTCACATGCGGTGTGTAGCTTTCACTTTCTGTTTGCAGACTGACAAAGGCTTTGACAAGAACACGTTTGAGAAGCAGATGTCTGTGATGAGGGGTCAGGTGGGTTGGTCAGTTCCGGTCAGTTCCGGTCAGTTCCGGTCAGTTCAGCATGGTCGGTCCGTGTCACTGGTCACCTCAGTTAGTCCTGTGCAGTCCAGTAAATCCGGCTTTTTGTGGTCAGTCCGGTTGGTCAGTTCTGACCAGTCATGGTCACTTAGTTGTGGTCAGTCCAACTTCTCTATCATTTCTGTGTAAATTTGTGTTAATTCACTCCTTCAACAATTGTCCTCCCATCCCATAATATCGGGTGATCTACTTCAAAAACCACAGTATTGTCATTTAGAGTTATTCACTTTCACGAACTTTGATATGACGACCTTCTCTAGCAGGTCTTTCTCCTACTTGAGACAATTAAGTGGTGCTTAGACCTCCAGATGGTGTCACTGTACATGACTCGTACAGTGATCCTCATCTCTTGTTGTAGATACTCAACCTGACCCAGGCACTCAAGGAAGGCAAGTCGCCCGTGAAGCTGGTGCAGATGCCGGTGGTGGTGATGGAGCGCAGCAGAAACACGTACGGCAGGGGGCGCCAGCGGACAACAAGCACCGAGACGTTCACCCAGAGGTTCGCGAAGCGGGCGCCGTTCTTCTCGTGGTGCTGAGAGTTCCGGGCGACCAGTTGATGATGAATGCTAGCATTTGTACAGTGACACTACAGTCTATGGCGTGTTACACTACAGTCTGTGGCATGTTACACTACAGTCTGTGGCATGTTACACTACAGTCTGTGGCATGTTACACTACAGTCTGTGACATGTTACACTACAGTCTGTGGCATGTTACACTACAGTCTGTGGCATGTTACACTACAGTCTGTGGCATATTACACTACAGTCTGTGGCATGTTACACTACAGTCTGTGGCGTGTTCCACTACAGTCTGTGGCATGTTACACTACAGTCTGTGGCGTGTTACACTACAGTCTGTGGCATGTTACACTACAGTCTGTGACATGTTACACTACAGTCTGTGGCATGTTCCACTACAGTCTGTGACATGTTACACTACAGTCTGTGGCATGTTACACTACAGTCTGTGGCATGTTACACTACAGTCTGTGGCATATTACACTACAGTCTGTGGTATGTTACACTACAGTCTGTGGCGTGTTCCACTACAGTCTGTGGCATGTTACACTACAGTCTGTGGCATGTTCCACTACAGTCTGTGGCATGTTTCACTACAGTCTGTGGCGTGTTCCACTACAGTCTGTGGCATGTTACACTACAGTCTGTGACATGTTACACTACAGTCTGTGGCATGTTCCACTACAGTCTGTGGCATGTTACACTACAGTCTGTGGCATGTTCCACTACAGTCTGTGGCATGTTCCACTACAGTCTGTGGCATGTTCCACTACAGTCTGTGGCATCTTTCACTACAGTCTGTGGCATGTTCCACTACAGTCTGTGGCATGTTACACTACAGTCTGTGGCATGTTCCACTACAGTCTGTGGCATGTTACACTACAGTCTGTGTTGTGTTACACTACAGTCTGTCTTGTGTTACACTACAGTCTGTGTTGTGTTACACTACAGTCTGTGGCAGGTTCCACTATAGTCTGTGGCATGTTTCGCTGCAGTGGGGGGGGGACATTTGGTGCAGTATTACGTTGAAACGAGAGAGAAGGGAGGGGGTAACTTTTAAATCTCTACTGCTGCCTACTTGTACTTGTACTTGTACTTGTACTTGTACTTGTACTTGTACTTGTACTTGTACTTGTACTTGTACTTGTACTTGTACTTGTACTTGTACTTGTACTTGTACTTGTACTTGTACTTGTACTTGTACTTGTACTTGTACTTGTACTTGTAGGATGCGTCATTGTGTTCACCAAGTCTTTGGACGTTGTATCTAATGTTTACTTACTAGAGCTGGTCTATTGTTTGTGACGTCATGTTATACAGTGTCAACTACATGATTTCTCATGTACTTACCACACAAACGTGTTTTAACGAACCGGAAGCAGCACTTGCATTACCAATATATAATGTTCACATTAACTGCCAGGGTGTCACTCAAAACCCAGATTAACGACCTCGGATAATGATTGGGGTGTGGCGTGATGCCCAGAGTCATCTCGCAAGTATTCAGACTTGAAGCTACACTTTCACTTTCGCTTTCTGAAAACTACAACTGGTTCATTAAATTAAAACATGTTTGCGTGGTCACTACATGACAGTCTAACAGATGCAGCTTATTGTGTGTGATGTGATGTGATGATAGAAATGACTGGCCAGACGCCCTGCACCTATACTGACCGCCATGTTGACCCTGAAGTAATAGCCATGTGTAATTGTCCTCGGTATTATAAGCCTTGTGATGATAGCGGTGTCAAGTAATACAGCATAAGAAGTGGAAGATCTTCCATTGTCCTGGTGTGTCGGCAGTAAATGGTGGCCATTTCACTAAGATAAACAGCTCTTAAGGACAGTTCATATATCCATAGTCGTATTACTGAGGACACTATTTCCAGTGAAAGTGTCCCGCTGAAAAGACAGTTTTCAGATATTCAAGATCACTGTTAAGGATCAGAATTTATTTTGAAGTGCATAATCAGGTGTAAGAGCCCTTAGCAGTGCTAGAGAATTAAATGGTGCCGATGACGTCACAAGCCCCACTCTGAAGTATCCAGGGGAATGAGTGTGGTAAGTGGAAGGACCCCACGAACGGATGATTTGTCAATTTTAGGACTTATATTCCATGCGAAATGTTGGCGAGGCAGTATAGATTATAATTGTGTTTTCCCTTCAAATTTGCCAGGCTTATAAAGACAATAAAAGCAGCAATGTAATTATACAGTGAAATATCGGCGTGGTGGTAGATTTAAACTGTGAATATTATATATTATGTTAGAAAATAAAGACAAGTTCTTCCGCCAAAAGCAATAAACTTGGCACCTGATGTGTAAATTTGCATAATCATTTGGGATTGGGAAATAATAAAAGAATGACCCAAACGATGGATTTATGACACTACAAAAAGTGCTGTTGTATGTGAAGGGTGTAGGACACTACTTTATCTAGCATCGCATGTTGACAATGTATTTTCAGTTTTCTTGTATGAATCGGCCAACTTCGAGCATGTCTAATGTACAGGCACGGTTGTGGCGCCATCTGGCGATTACAACGTTGCACACAAGTTGATAAGTCATTTCCTGTAGCGGAGACGTGGTCTAAAGGTTTCAAAATCATCGCCATATTAATGTAAATATGCCTCACTAGTGGTTAAGTAAGGAACACGTATACATGCGGGATTTCCCCACCGTCATCATGTTGCATGGTATGTGATGTTTGAATATATTTAAGTTTCATTTATATCCTGCAGTGAGCGACATGGTCTTGGGGGAAAGCTCAAAACATTGAAATGTCATCTCCATAATGTACCGGTTAATGCCAATACAGGTACTTCAAAATACCAACATTGTTGAGTTTAATCTGCGATGAACTGCCAGACAGCGTAACTTGGCAATTCACAAGTTTGATTTTGGAAACTAAACAGATGTCGTATCATAAAAGCCGTGGATATTGCACCGACAGTCGGTCCATTAACGCACGACTATTGCACCGACAGTCGATTTGGACCAAACCACTATTTCAAAATAGGGATGTGAGGCTGCGTGGCTGATACAATGGGAGCCCGACTTGACTTGTATAAAACGTATTACCCTGACCCTAACCCTGACTCTAACCATCTCTCTGACCATCTCACTAATCCTATAAACCTGACCCTAAACCTTTTGGAATAGTGGTTCGGTCCAAATCTGCAATGTACCGTCAAATTGACATAGTACTTTTGACGGTGCATGGCAGTACAATCTTTCGATTGCTAGCACTCCCTACGCATTGACTGCATGGGCGCGAAAATCAGTCTGCTTGATCATGTGACATGCAGTATCTCATTTTGATGCTCTGCATCTGTAGGTGTTGAATCGTGGACCCTGTGTCCTCATACAGTTACGACCTCTGTGGGTGAAAACCTTAACGCGCCCTCTAAATCACTGACATTCTAGTTACCGAATGTCGGGTTTTCTAATGCGCTACTATCTTTAAAGCAGGGACAATACCTGACTTATACTGAAGATTAATGTCACTGATAACATTCAAGGTCAATGAGTTTTCACCCCGCTCATGAACTGTGTGAGAATTAAACTGCTTTACCATATGGCATGCTCTAGCTGTCGAATCTTGTACATTGTTTCGTCACAAAATTACGCAGGATATCCTGGGCGTAAAGGTCCTGGGTGTGATATGGCCCCCACTATCTCTGCCAAATTATCTGACACGAAATTATGTTATATATAGTGGAGACTTATGCTGTCACTTGATGGATATTCTTGGCGATGATATCGCCAAATACCAAGAGGTGAGAGACGCAGTGAGGAAGGTGAGGAACTGGGAGAAATGGGACACTTCTGGATCAAATACATAGATTTCACCTGGCTCTTCGTGTTATTGAACAACCGGTCAAAAGATCGAACCCGATCGGTATAAGTCTGTCATAAGCGGAATGTCAAACCTTTTTTTCCGTGCAGATCAGCAAAATTGTCCTCGATTTCTCACATAACGCACCTGGTTCAGAGAAACTACTGAGTGCTAGTGTTGTCAGTGTTCCCACATACCAGACCTGTTCGACTGCTGCCACACTGAATTAAAACAACAGAAGAGACGGCTATGAAGTGGCTAAAGACGAAATCAGGTCCTAGTACATATTCTGTTGGAATCGGCGGTATCAGCATTACTTGTGGAATGAGCCAACTTCACATCTTGACTGCATATGCTAAGGGAGAATTGGTAGACGTTATGTGGAATAAGGTCGATCGCACATCCAGTAAAGAGGCAGCAAAGAGGCCTAAGACCACACGATCTCTCTCGGTCCAAGAATCAGGTACAGCGAATGCGCAAAGCTTTGTCAATCCATTTCAGCTCGAACACTCAACCACTGAATAGCCTGTCTTCAAGAGCTACTATGTCACACGAAGTAACCACGATACTCTAAAATGGCAAAACACAAAAAAGAAGAATTAATCCGGGATCGATTTCTCTTAAAGACAGTCATGTTTTTCGACCTCATCATAATGAACAAGTCAGAAGATGATCCAGTACAAGACCACAAGTAGATTCGTCTTTCAGGTCCTATGACTGCAAGTAAGAA